>JAJOZX010000361.1:925000-1030000 GCA_023014485.1 Bathynomus jamesi | reverse complement strand
ATTTCTGTTTCTTAAGTGTGGTGCAATAAATACTATAAACACCCAGGAATGTCTGTCAGTCTGTCACGCTCGAAAAGAGAAGATTCTTGATATATAAAACTATAGAAAAGAACGCAGCAATGAAAATCTTAAGCTTCACATTCGAACCCACTGTATCAAGATTTGTGAAGCTTAAGATTTTCATGGCTGCGTTCTTTTCTACAGTTTTATTGACCGAATAATTGACTCCCCAGTAATTGGGGGATTACTGAGGTCGAAGGCCCCAGCACCGCAGGTCTAGCTAAATGGGCCCGTAGGGCCCACTTTTGCTAGTAATAAATAAACTGAAGTTCAGGTGTAATTGTAAAGCGTGAATGAAACAATGAAATCAGTTCGATGGGAGGGCAGCGCATCGCTTGGAAGTAAGTTGAGTCGAGAGTCTTAGTCGAGAGAATTAAAAAGTGGTGTCAAGAAAGTTAGGGAGAGAAGGTAGAGAGAAGCCCATCAGAGAGAGAAGAAAGTGACGTTGAGTGTTCCTAAACCCCAGTGAAGTCTTAAAATCTTCTTTTTAGGAGTCCTGAATAGAGAGACTGGGGAACCTTGTGAATTATTTACAATTTGAAAAAAAACACTGATTCAATTCATTCATTTTATATATCTATTATCTTCTATTCTATTCTTCTATCTATCTATCTATCTATCTATATCTATATCTATATCTATATCTATATCTAGGTAGGTAGACTAGACAGTTTTATTTAGTAAATGGGTAGGTACAGTAGGTAGGTACAGTAGGTAGGTAGGTAGGTAGGTACAGTAGGTAGGTAGACTAGACAGTTTTATTTAGTAAAAGGTAGGTAGGTACAGTAGGTAGGTACAGTAGGTAGGTAGACTAGACAGTTTTATTTAGTAAATGATACATTAAAATCTTGTTTAGTTTTGAATGACGGCATAAAGTCACGGGATTTAAGTGGAATCTAATGGTGTGCATAAAAGTTTCAAAATTTTCGAGAACTTTTTAAAATATAAGGTTAAGGAATAAGTTTTTTGATTTTAACACAAAAAAGCTTAAAATCACTATTTTCGAAAACTTTTTAAAATATAAGGTTAAGGAATAAGTTTTTGCATTTTGACACAAAAAAAGCTTAAAATCATTATTTTCGAGAACTTTTTAAAATATAAGTTTAAGGAATAAGTTTTTGCATTTTGACATTTGAGTGTGACTTTTGCTATGGGTGACAATGGCCCAAAAAAGTTGGAACACCTCGCAATCTTTATGTTTTGACACCCAATGGAAAAACACGTAACATTGTTTACACTGAAGTGCTACAAAATGTCTGATGTTTTCAAGAAATAAAAACAATTACCAAAACTTTGTGTTTATGTGTTCATTTAGTTTTGTTCATCTTTTTACCTTATTTTGACACACCCTTACATCCCGGGCAACGCCGGGTATCTCTGCTATAATATAATATATATAATAATATAATATAATATAATATAATAATAATAATAATAATAATAATAATAATAATAATGGAAGTTTGTTTGTTTGTCTGTTTGTCTGTTTGTTTGTTCTCTATTGAAATGAATATGGCTGCACCAAATAGTGTTTAAGGTAGTGAATCAGATATAACTTTTCACGGGGAATCTAATGGTGTGCATAAAAGTTTCAAAATTTTCGAGAACTTTTTAAAATATAAGGTTAACGAATAAGTTTTTTCATTTTAACACAAAAAAGCTTAAAATCATTATTTTCGAAAACTTTTTAAAATATAAGGTTAAGGAATAAGTTTTTGCATTTTGACACAAAAAAAGCTTAAAATCATTATTTTCGAGAACTTTTTAAAATATAAGTTTAAGGAATAAGTTTTTGCATTTTGACATTTGAGTGTGACTTTTGCTATGGGTGACAATGGCCCAAAAAAGTTGGAACACCTCGCAATCTTTATGTTTTGACACCCAATGGAAAAACACGTAACATTGTTTACACTGAAGTGCTACAAAATGTCTGATGTTTTCAAGGAATAAAAACAATTACCAAAACTTTGTGTTTATGTGTTCATTTAGTTTTGTTCATCTTTTTACCTTATTTTGACACACCCTTACATCCCGGGCAACGCCGGGTATCTCTGCTAATATATTATAATAAGAGAGCTGTCCGTCTGTCCGTCTGTCCGTCACACTTTCAGAAATTGTGAGAAAAAATTGTGAGAAAAAAATTCAGAAATTGTAAAAAAAATTCAGAAATTGTATTACGGGCGGAAATGTGAAGCTCAAGATTTTCATGACTGTTTTTTTCTGTAGTTTAGCAATGGGGGAAGGGTGAGGGTGGGGGGAAGGGTGGGAGTGGGGGGAAGGGTTGGGGTGGGCGGAAGGGTGGGGGTGGGGGTAATGGGGGATGGGTGTGGTAATGGGGGGGTAATGGGGGAGGGGGTTAGCCCCCGAGTTGTATGAATGGGGGTGAGGAGGTTTTGGGAGATACCAGATTCAGAAATGTTGACACAATGTGAAGCTCAAAATTTTCACGGCTGGGTTCTTTTTTTGTAGTTTAGCCTGTCTAACCGTCAGCGAAGTGACGGGAACTGTACTAGTATATATATATATATATATATATATATATATATAAAATTTTCTCTCGTTAATGTGACTGTTTATAAAATATCATATCGTATTATATTTTTATTTTTGTTTTATTTTGATCCACGAACCGTGTCGTGAGTACCCAGTGAAAACAAGATTCGAGAACTACTGACACTGCCCCAAACGTTAAAAGTGGTATCAACTTGCAATGTTCACTCTAAGGTGTGCGCGTGTGCGCGCGCACACGCGTTGTGAAACCCGCGCACACAGCAAAATAAAATGCGCACAGGCTCAAGGGTATCATGAGTCACGACAGTAAATGAAGTAATTTCAAAAATTTCAGTTTAATGAATTCTATAAAGAACAAATTAAGAAACCGCTTGAAAAAAATCATTTGGACACGCTCATGCGAATTAAAAGTTACCTGAATGATGACGGATGTATTAAATCTTCATAGAGTTTATTTGGAATGGGCAAATGCTAAAGATCGTAGGGAGAAATCATAATCATACTTAAATGAAAGGCACTTTCATTTAATGTTATTTTGATTATATTTTATTTTATTGAATTTTATTATTTTTTATCTAATATACTATTTCAGAAATGAAGCCTCATATATATATATATATATATATATATATATGTAACAGTTTTTTTGCGCACACCTACAGGTCGCTACAATTGGTGTAGACTGTAGAACAATGCAGTTTTCACCATTCGATGCGTCTTTTTATTGTGCAGTGCCCATGCTAAAAAAAAATTCCCTAACATAAATCCTTCCCCCCTTTTAGGGGTACAGTTCTTCCCATTTCTTCATTTTTAATCATAATTTTGGCACAAAATGGGGGAGGGGTGGGGTAATTGGGGAGGGGGTGGGGTTAATGGGGAAACTCAGAAAAATAGATGCGATATATATATGTAACCAAAAAAAAATTAAAGTAAATCCTTTGCAAGGTGCCAGCCCCCTTCCCCCCTTGGGGGTAATGGGGAAGGGTGGGGGTAAATGGGGGGAGGGGTGGGGTAGGGGTATTGGGGGAGAGGGGTGGGGTAGGGGGTATTGGGGGAGAGGGGTGGGGTAGGGGGTATTGGGGGAGAGGGGTAGGGTAATGGGGGAGGGGGTATTGGGGAGAGGGGTGGGGTAATGGGGAGGGGGTGGGGTTAATGGGGAAACTCAGAAAAAAATTGGTGGGGTAAATGTGGGAGGGGGTATTGGGGGAGAGGGGTGGGGTTAATGGGGAAATTCAGAAAAAAAAATGATAACCAACATCGATTCCGGTCAGGAAGATCATGCTTATCACAACTAATGGAACACTATAACAATATTATTGATGCACTCGAAACAATGAAAACTATGATTTGGCGGGCCGCAGGGCTTCCAATTACTGTCGGTTCAGTTATTTGGTCAATAAAACTATAGAAATGAACGCAGTCATGAAAATCTTAGGCTTCAAATCCGAGCTCATTGTATTAAGATTTGTGAAGCTTTAGATTTTCATGGCTGCGTTCTTTTCTGTAGTTTTATTGAATGAATAATTGGTTTGCCAGTAACTGGAAGGCCGTAGGCACCCCAATTACTGAGGCCCAAGGTGAGAGGAATAGGAATGATATCCAGATAAAGGGCTACTGATGTTCAAAATAAAATACGCCGTAGGCCCACAATTCAGCCGAAGCACCGCAGATCTAGCAAAATCGACGCGTAGCGCCGACCTTTTGCTAGTTTTATTCCTATTTTCTTTTGGATAAAATCATGTATTAATCTTGATAGTCTATTTCAAATTGCTAAATGCTAAAAATTGTTTTGAGAAATGATTTTTAAAATAGTCATTTTCAATTAATGTTATTTTTATTTTATTTCTTTATCTTGTTGAATTTTATTTTACTATTTTATATTTTATTCATATTTTTAGAATGGATAAAATGTTTTCTTTTTTAAGAATATATAATATTGTAAACAGTTTTTTGATATCCATTTAATAGTACCGTAATGATCAAGCTATCACCTTATGGAAATAATATTTATTAAGTATTTGATATTTATCTATATTTAATTTTGAAGATAACGCTCAGAAAAGTTTGCACAATTTTTCACCATGAATCTAAATGTATGTACAACGAAAATTTCTTGCGCACACGGACTAAAAAAAATTAGAGGGAACATTGGACTAACAAGTATTACAGATAGGACCGTAGTTAATTTTTTCTTTCATTTGTTTACTTGGCCCAAGTTTGTAACACGTATGCTGATAGGCCAAATTCGTAATACTACGTGTGCTGGTAGGCCCAAGGTTGTAATTCACGTATGCAAATAGGCCCAAGGCTGTAATTTCACATATGCAAATAAGCCCAAGACTGTAATTCCACGTATACAAATAGGCCCAAGGTTGTAATTCCACGTATGCAAATAGGCCCAAAGTTGTAATTCCACGCATGCAAATAGGCCCAAGTTTGTAATTCCACGTAAGCAAACAAGCCCAAGGTTGTAATTGCACGTATGCAAATAGGCCCAAGGTTGTAATTCCACGTATGCAAGTAGGCCCATGGTTGTCATTCCACGTATGCGAATAGGTCCAGGATTGTCATTCCACGTATGCGAATAGGCCCAAGTTTGTGATACCACGTATACTAATAGGCTCAAGTTCGTAATACCACATGCTAATAGGCCCGAGCTCAGAAAGGTGATACATGTTCCACAGCGTTACCCCAATCGTCTACAGGAAATTCTAATGATGTAACCACCCCCGCTCGGAAAAAAAGTGAGAATAAAGAAGGAACCCCAAATCTAACAGTGGTGGCACAGCGGTGGGATGCGAGTCTAATCCCACGAACAGTTTCAGTAGGTTCTTTGTTGGAAGGACAGTGTTACTATCAGGCAGTTGCAGTGGAATCCTTAGGTCAGCTTCTGTAGTTTTTCTGAGGAACAACTAAAATTAATTTAGTAAACTAAATAGGCCTAAATAACTGATCATTTATTTAAATTAATTAAATACTGAACTTGGGTAGGATTGATAAAAAACGGGAGAATTGAATCCAAAAACTACCTATAATATTCACGTGAGTACGTTAGTTATATTTAGGCATATTGAAGTTAAGGTAATAAACATAGGTGTGTGTGTGTGTGAATTTACTTTATTTGTGTGTTAATTAAAACTATAATAGTGTACAAGAATGAGTTTCCACTCCATGTTATTGGGTCCGTTGCCCGAGTTCACCAAAGGTTACTGTATCGTCAAATTCTTTGAAAATTTTGACAAACGCATTGTCTTAGAAAACTGGAACGATGTGGACAAGCTGGAGATCTTTTCCAAATGGATAACCCCACGAGATTTGGACCTTTTCCAGTTTGTGTACCGTTTTTCATATAATTTATTTTTGAGAATATTTTTGTTAAAACTAACGAAAATATCACGACTTAACCTAACCAATTATCAAGGGCGTACAGTTGATCTATTATTAATTATAACATTGTTTGTTTCTGGAATAGTATTTACTATTTACTAATAGATCAACTGTACGCTCTTGATAATTGGTTAGGTTAAGTCGTGATATTTTCGTTAGTTTTAACAAAAATATTCTCAAAAATAAATTATATGAAAAACGGTACACAAACTGGAAAAGGTCCCGGGATTTAGCTGAAAATTTGTATACTAATAAAATTTTATATTCTAATAACGAAAATTACATTATTTTCCTGGAGAAATATGCGCATTGCGCAACATACGAAAAAAATTGCATTTATATGCGCACTAGTTTGCAGTTTGCATGGCGCATGACGTTATCTAAATTATGTAGTGTTATGTAGTGGGTTTTACAAAATAAAACGCAGATAATATCCTTTATTTATTAAAATTTTCAATATTTAATAATATTTTAATAAATAATATAATTCTTCATTTGCATACCTTTTTCTCCATTCGAACTCGCATAAACGGTAATTTTTGTTATTAATGTTTATTTGTTGCCTGCTCATACCTAGTTTAGTCTGAATATTATTGTTGTAGTGTGAGCATATGATAATACAGTGCTGTAATCTATCTACTTGCGAGGTGCCCCGGTCAAATGAATGCCCGGTTAGGTCAAGTGAATGCCTGGTTGGGTTAACTGTACGCCCTTGACGATTGGTTAGGTTGTCATGATATTTTCATTAGTTTTAACGAAAATGTCACTACTTAACCAATCGTCAAGGGCGTACAGTTGACCTAACCGGGCATTCAATTAACCGGGGGCCACACAGCAACCTCGTATCCGGGAGTCATTCATGAGCGGTGTAAAGTAAATAACGGTTATGCGCCATGCAAAACTAGTACGCATATAAAAGCAAATTTTTTCGTATGTTGCGCATATTTCTCCAGGAAAATAATGTCATTTTAGTTATTAGAATATAAAAATTTATTAGTATACAAATTTTCAGCTAAATCCCGTGGGGTCGTCCATTTGGAAAAGATCCCAAGTTGGCCATAATACAGTTATAAGCCGAAGGCCAGATTGAAGAGTATTTGTTCACCCGAACCGATTTAAATAGCTATACAGTACTAGGTTTAAAGAAGTCATCGAGAAGTTTCGGATTTTCGTAACGGAACACTCGGTCTATCAGGAATTAATAAATCTGAAGCAAGGTCAAAGTAGCATTAATGATTTTTCGATAAAAATTTAAACTTTGGGAAGAGAATTAATGAAAATAGACCAAAACACCACCACGGAAAGCTGTAATTCACTGCTACTATTGGTATTTCTGCCTGGCCTTCGTTTTTATATCGAAACTGGACTGGTTACACGATTTTAAATTACTGGACGAAGCGGTTGCAATGGCGAAGAGTGGAAAAACTGGAAGAGGAGATTTCGAAGGTAACAGAACAGGAAAGGTGGTTAAATATTAACGAAGGAAAAAAACCTTAAACGAGACCAAATAGCCAGAATACACGACCAGACACCGAGAATAGGCCGAGACTTAGTTTTCATCGTCCCTCTATATTTTGTGTATTTTGTAGAACATACACGCGTACGACATCTGAATGCGTCTACAAACCACCGGGTGTAATGTATGTTTCTGGTGTGCACGTACCGGACACAGACGAAAGGATTATCGGGAGAGGTTAAAACATACCAAAAGGAATAATAATAATAACTCGAATCTCGGTTTGAACCCAGAACAAAGAATTGTATCTAGGGAACTTGATAGGAATTATACGAAGACACCAGAGGTACAACTTCAGTATAATTATGGTAAGCCCGAACAGAATCCAAAAAACTAGTAGGCCACGTTGAACTGTATTCCGGCAGTAAAATTGTGCATAAATGACAAGTTGCATGTCGTGTTTATCGATTCAGGAAGTTCGATTAGTTTAATTAAGTCCGATTTGGCTGAACATTTATATCAAAATTTTATCATAAACTTAAACCATATCACTCAATTGTGACGAGTGTTTCAATGGGAAAAGAAGTTATTTCACAGATTTATTGTGGCGGACGTTGATTCATTTTTAGGAAAATTTTTAATTTGTGCGACTTCCTAAATCGAGTAAATTCGAGTATTTATTTTATGAAAAATGGAGGACAACTGATAATAGGTCCGTGTAAATATCCCTTTTGTAGTATGATTCACAAAAGTAATTTTAATTCATTCGTAAGAAGTAAGGACCATGTTAACAATTCCTCCAGTATTAAGGTAAAATTAACTAACAAAAAATTAACGATCGCGGCGAATAGTAGTGCGATTTATTTTGGGAAAGCTAACGTGACTCATTCGAACAATACCGATTTTATCTTTGTAAATAATGAAAATACGGTAGACATGTTGGGACTAAGGACTGTCACTGTTGTAGTACGACCCAAAAAAGGCTTAGTTCCCATTTCGGTGGTAAATTGTTTGAATAGAGATGTAATTTTGACCAATAGCGATATAATTGGAGAACTACAGCCTTTGGTAGAAGAGGTTAAAAACGAACCCAAGTTCGAACACCGAGACAGGAATTAATTTCAAATTTAGACTTATCACATTTGGAAACCGATCATAGATATAAACTACTGAATTGGTAATTTACGTCAAAACCGAGAGAGCTTTTTCTCGCGGGATCACCTAATAGGCCTAAAGGAAAATATGGTGCACCAAATTGATACAGGTGATCATCCTCCAGATACGACTAATCAATGGAGACTCCCACAGGCGATTAAGGAACAAGTTAAGAATGTGTTAGATCAGGACGTTATGTCGTTATCGAACCTTGTAGAAGCCCTTGGCAGAGTCCTGTGTTAGTTAATAAACCTGACGGTAGTTTGCGTTTTTGCGTTGACTACCGCAATTTAAATAAAATAACACGAAAGGAACAGTTTTCCATACCGCGTATTGACGGGACCCTTGATGCATTAGGAGGTAGTGCGTTCTTTACCACGTTAGATGCCAAGTCGGGTTATTGGCAAATTAAGATCGACGAAAAGACATTTCAACGTGCTGTTAATGATATGTTGATCGGGGCATTGGGAAAGTATGCTTTGACATACATTAATGATGTAGTGTTCTATTCAAAAAATTTTGAAGAACGTCTGGACCACGTCGCAAAAATATTCGGTTTAATGCGTGAAGCGGGATTAAAGTCAAATTTACGAAAATGCTAGTTCGCTAAACCAGTGATTAAATATTAGGCTATGAAGTGGATCCTGATAATGTTTCCGCGATTGACGCATTTCTAGTTCCGACTAAGCTGAGAGAAGTTAGACAGTTTTTTAGGAATGGCAGGCTATTAGGCTATTACAGGCGTTTCATAGAGAATTTTTCCGTGTAGATGCCCCCTTTGACGAACCTTACTCGGAAATGTGTTAAATTTAAGTGGACAAAGGAACGCCAAACCGCATCTGATCAACTTAACATATGCCTCATAAAAGGCTCCAATTCTGATTTATCCCGAGTTCCATAAACCATTTTCGATTCACATGGACGCTTCTAATCGTGCAGTTGGTGGCGTATTAATAGATGTTTGCTTAACGATATGATGTTAAAGTTTTGTTCGTTTCGAGCCTTCGTGGCTTTTCCCTGTCCTCCATAGATGAGCAACTAACGTTTGGAAAGGATTTCGCGACAGGGCATCAGGGACGTGATGCTCCTTTTCTGTTATATCGTATGTCAAAACAATTTCGGACAAGAGTAGAGCCCATCTTGTAATTCGAGGAACGTTATTTCGGTATTGGAAAATATAATGGAGTGGGGCATGATCGGTGATGATGGTGAAATGGTGAAATGTCGTCCATATACATATTGAGAAAAATGTTTGATTGATTCAATGACGACATAGGCCTCTTTCTCCGTTACTGTATAATTCACATGGGCCCCATGTAATTTTCGAGAGGAATATGAAACGGGTTTTTCTATTTCATTAATATTTTGCATTAACCCATTTAAGCAAATATCTATTAACTCATTAGTGCCTAGTGTCACTTTACTGATATTGTTCTGGTTAACCCGACGATTTTATTCAGTCTTGGAAAAAACCTCCCGGCACTAATGGGTTAAGGCTTAACCCATTAGTGCCGGAGGTTTTTTCCAAGACTGAATAAAATCGTCGGGTACCAGAACAATATCAGTAAAGTGACACTAGGCACTATGAGTTAATAGATATTTGCTTAAATGGGTTAATGCAAAATATTAATGAAATAGAAAAACCCGTTTCATATTCCTCTCGAAAATTACATGGGGCCCATGTGAATTATACAGTAACGGAGAAAGAGGCCTATGTCGTCATTGAATCAATCAAACATTTTTCTCAATATGTATATGGACGACATTTCACCATTTCACCATCATCACCGATCATGCCCCACTCCATTATATTTTCCAATACCGAAATAACGTTCCTCGAATTACGAGATGGGCTCTACTCTTGTCCGAAATTGTTTTGACATACGATATAACAGGAAAGGAGCATCACGTCCCTGATGCCCTGTCGCGAAATCCTTTCCAAACGTTAGTTGCTCATCTATGGAGGACAGGGAAAAGCCACGAAGGCTCGAAACGAACAAAACTTTGACATCAGTAAAGTATTCTCGAGTCAAAATGTGCGCGAAAAAGTTAGCTGAGCCTCGTTGGACTAATATAATATCGTACTTGGAAAGAGGAAATGTAATACCACCACTCTGTACTACGTTAGAAAACTTTGTTTTAGATAAGGTTGTTTATTTTATATGATGTACCACGACTGATAAATTGAAAGCGCTGCGACAGCGTCTCGTGTTGCCAGAAAGTCTAATAGGAGAATCACTGAAATTGTCACACGGTTCAAAATTAAGCACTCACGCGGGCTTTGTAAGAACTTTGTTTCGAAGTAGGGAGTGTTTCAATTGGCCTAATCAGGCCACATCTATCAAGAAGTACTGTCAAACTGCCTTCCTCGTCAGAAATAAATGCGCGGAAATTAAATACGGTCTTATTAGGCAAATTTCCATCTATTAGTAGCCCCTTAGAACGCGTGGGGCTCGACCTAATTGGTGAATTTACTTTGACTCATTTAGGTAACGAGTACATACTCGTAATTATAGATAATTTTACACGATATGTAGACTCAATTCCTCTGCAAAACAAGCGTGCAGAAACTGTCGCTCATAGGTTTTGTCATATATCTGTAGAAATGGATGTATGGATGAAATAGTGAGTGATCGTGGGTCGGAAAACGTGTCGAGTACTTTCCAAGAGGTATGCAAATATTTGCAAATAAAATCCTCATTGACAACAGTTTATCACCCGGAGTCCAACAGGATAACAGAATGGTTTATTCGGAGTATAAATGAGAAACTCCACTTTTTAACCGAAGGAGACCCCCTACTCGTGGGACCTACAACTGAAGTACGTCATCCTGTCCTTGAATACTTCGTACCAACGGTCAGTCAAGGACATACCGTTTTACTTGTTTCACGGACGTGATTGTAACCTACCGTATTCCGATTTGCTCCAAAATCGAGTTCTGGATTACTCCAGTGGAAAGAGTTTTTCGGCGGAAGCAAGAACGTGATTGAACCATGCTTTTCAACAGGAGCAAAAGAATTCCGAAAAGGCTCAGGAAGAAACCGAGAGGCATTATAATAGGGGTCAGCATACTCCGGAGATTCTTGAAGGTGACATGGTTCTGGTACGAAATGAAACTGAAAGCGGGCCAAATATGAGAAAACTGAACGTCCGATGGAAGGGGCCTTATCGAGTAACTCGAGTGCTGAGCCCTCAGGACGTGCAAATCAAAGGCATATATACTGATCGGAAAATTCAGACCGTCCACATAAATTGATTAAAGAAAGCCTTTTTACCAAGGGAGACCTTTCCGATAATAGAAAATCCTCCTTTGATGGAGGAACATGAAAACACTGCTGAAACCGCAGAGACACCAACTGACGACGAAGCACAAGGGTACCCAGCGTGGTACAATTGGATACTAGCCAGACCACGACCGAGGGAAAACCCCGCAGAAGTGGAACAACGTAGAGTACCAGAGAAGTATGATGGCACTTGGTTAGAGGAATTTGGGGTGCTTTGAAAGTTGCCCCTGGAGGGGGCCCCCGTGAAGGCATTCGCCTCCGTTATAAGGGGCCCCCTTAAGTTCCTCACCCCATTTATGGGTCTCACTCACCGTCCTTAATGAAGGGCATTTGCCCCATTGAGGGGCCCATTGCGGGGCCCCCTCCTCCTTCGGGGGGGGGGAATTGAATTTTAAAAATTAAAAAAAAATTAAGACATTGATCCTCGCCTTCCTTCACGAGAAAAAAGCCCCCTGTGGGGATCTTTCATGAGACAAACAAAAACAAGCAAACAAACTCTGGAAGCGTTCGTGCAGAAGATGCATTTCAGGAACACCAGCCTTCTGCTGATATATAATATATATATATATATATATATATACTAGTAAATGTAACCAACGTCTATATTTTGATATAAGAACTGTAATATAAGGCAAAATAGTAAAGATTTTTTTAAAGCCGTCCATGATCTCATATTTTTGGCTTAATATATTAATAACGATGCCACACAAAATAAAATTAGAATAAATACAATCAACTCCTGAACAAATTTTGCCTTGTTCTAATATTTTATATTACGAAATAGATCCAGAAACTATTAAATAAATTAATTTTAATTTCATTTATCTAATTTAAGGGAGACTAACATATTTCAATCCATTCGTATAATAACGTGATAACAATCATCATGAACATCAGATATTATATATATATATATATATATATATATATATATATATATATCAACCCTTTTCAAAAGACTAGGATGAACGCGAATACATACTATTTATATTTCGTAAATTCAAATATCGATATCTTCCTTCATAGACGTATATTTTACCCATGTAGTTTTCAGTTATTTACATCGCCTCACGTTTCTCGAAAATAGTAGAGAAGTTCTTATAACTACGCCACTTAAATGATAACTTATGAACTAGTTGAGTTTGGTATTAAAAGGTCCCACTCAACTGATCTGTGTATCTATATACAGTCTAATGCAACGAATTAAAAAAATCAACCACCCCGATTATCCAAGCTATTAGCAATCCTACCCTACGTCTTCTACGCTATGGAAATTTATGATATGAAAACAGCTGGTTATAGATTCACACTGCGAAATTACTGTATTATTTCTCATTAATTTTATATATTTCTATCCTTTGTATTTGATTTTTCATTGTCAGTGGCGGCTCGTGACTTTCAGTTATGGGGGTGCTGCCTCAGAAATTGCGAACAATTGTGTCGATTATATATATATATGAGAGAGAGAGAAAGTCGAATAGATAAATACATAACTACTCACTATTCAGTCATAAAAATAAGTAAAATAGTACCATAAAATCAATTATAGGGTACTTACGCTTAACGGGTAATTTCGAATTTGCCAAAAATTTTATTTATAAACAAATTCCATTCTTCTGTTTTTATTCTGAGCGAAAAAATATTCTAAGAAATGAAAGCTATATATTGTAAATAATCCAATTATTATATAATTAACTTCAATCTCACGACAAAAAATAAATGATAACGAATCAGTGATAAATGCAATTCGGAAATTAAATTTCGAATTAGCAAACGATACAGCAACACAACTACCACGTCAAACAAACAAATCGGCACTGCTCTGTTCACAGTGATTTGGATCCTCTTAAACCCGCGATTCTGACTCGCTCTTCGTACGTCCGCCACCGAGGTTTCAAGCGTTTCGAACAAAATCTGGAACTGTCAAGTACGCAGTTCCACGGGAAGGCTGAAGCTACTTTCGTTATTCATTCGTTCGGCATTGAAATAGTTTAAGGAAAAAAGGATATAATCTTATTTAAAAACTCAAAGTTCATTAAAAAAAAATCAGAGAGGCTATTTTAAATATTTAAATACAAAGTTAGATCATAAGATCATGGGGGTGCTGCAGTTCCACAGTGCCTCCTGCGAGCCGCTCCTGGTCATTGTATTATTAATATATGTCATGGATAATGGTATGCCAATGAACTTATTCATCTTCATTTTTCATACAAAACAGTGAAATAAATAAGCAAGTATGCCTTAAATTTCCATCTGGTACCATATAGCTAAAGAAAACGACTAGCGATTTTTTTCGGTGGTAACTGTCATTTTTGTGATTCTTTCCGAATTATCAGCCCCATCTGTAAAATACTTGGTCAAGGGACTAACAACTTCAATACAACTACATTTCGCATCGTCGATAAAGATTAATTTATTTAACCTCGTATTAGCTATGCAATCAACTTTTACCTCGAAGCAAAGAAACGTACAAGTTATATATCCAGTCGACCACTGTGACTGCATTTTCTGTTGTCAGCTTCTGTACAAACGGCAATAAAAAGACTTTTTACAATCATCATATATGTACATAATAATGGCATGTTTTATATATATATATATATGTTAATTGTTAACCATAACAATATTAAAACCTTATCAATAAATATATTATCTTTTTAACTCAACTAAAAGAATCTGCAAGTTTTTATAAACAAAAAACAAAACATCTTTATTGTGGATCATTCACAATCCATAGTCACTTAACCTAACATACAAGTACAATCTTACGTATACATTGAACTTAATACAAAGATAATATACAAATAAGGCCAACATAGCCATTTAACCTAGCATACTGGCTAATTATCTGACAATTTTATGTATATTGTTATTACCCGAGATATCTTATAACACTTATAACACTTATTATAGCATATCCACTTGCTATAACACTTATTATAACACAACTTAATATGCATATATAATATTTGCTACATTACAAAAATAACATATTGTAAACCAGCAGTTGTCTGAACCAAACTGCCATATAGGTGAGAGGTACACAGTATCTGAAGACAGGGCATTGTACAATAACACATTAGAGCTGTTTTGGACCCTAGTAATGAAATTATATATCAGGGGTGGCCAAGTTTCCTGGACCCAAGAGCCACATACGACGTTTTTCAGATGTACGAGAGCCGCAAAATATTTTAAAAAGAATTTAATTGTTAAAAACATATACATATAGTTATACTCACATTATTAAATTGTCTAATTACTGCTTGTAGAAGGCTTAGTTTGGGTCTTCATTTTGGCTGTTAATGGTTTAAAGTCTGGCTGATGTGATGTTAAGGCGGTATGAAGAAGCTCAGTCAGGTGTTCGTTAGTGAGGGCAGCACAATGTTTTGACTTTACAAACTTCATTACCGAGAAGAGTGCTTCACAGCAATAAATTGTCCCAAAAACTGAGATAAGTCGGAAACTGGTTTTCCTAAGGTGAGGATATTTTGTCTCTGGTACTTGCTTCCAAAACTCAACTGCAGAAAAGCTTTTATGTATCAACTTTAAACCCACGTGATCCTGTAGCTCCAAAAGTTCTGTTTGTATTGAAGCAGCTTCCGTAACAAAAGGTGTGGTAACAGGACAGCCATCGTTGATTCTTAAAGGTGACATGGTTCTGGTACGAAATGAAACTGAAAGTGTTTGCTTGGTTTTTCAGGTGGGGAAAGTGGTCAAATTTTTTTGTTACTAGATCTTTTTGGAAGAGCTTTATTTTATTCTGGAAACTGAAAACTGTCTGTGTAAGGTCAGAAATGACCTTATCCTTTCCCTGAAGTGCCAAATTTAGATTTTGAAGGTGTTGTATTACATCAGTAAAAAACATCAGATCCTGCACCCATTCGTGATCTTCTAGTTGTGGGTATGACTTTCCTTTTTCTTTCAAGAAATCAATGATAGGCTCCAACAGTGCAACAAACCTATTCAGGAGATTACTAGTTGATAACCACCTTACAATACAGTAGAATGAAAGGTCATCTGGCTTATCTTGAAGATCCAACTCCTCGATAAAATTTCTAAACGCTCGGTGCGTTTTTGCATTTGAACGAATGAAATTCACAATTTCTAGAACACATTTCATAACACTGTCATACCTAAAGTACTTGCTTACCAAATGACCACGGTGAATGATACAGTGAATAAAGAAACACACAGGATACTTGGGATCGCGTGTCAAGAGCCCAACTAGGCCTACATTTTGTCCTACCATAGCTGGTGCTCCATCTGTTGCAACACTGACAAGTTTATTCAATGGTACTTGAGCATTTGATAATGCCTCGTCAAGTGCGTTCTTTATGTCAACCCCTCTGGTGGTTTCTATTAGGGTCATTAAGTCCAAGAGTTCTTCTTTCACATTTCCATCGCCAGTAACATAACGAACAAATATCGCCAGTTGAGGGTTATCTTTAATATCTGTGGATTCATCGAGGGCCAAACTGAATGCAACAGAATTCTTCAAATCACTCTGCGACGAGCATGTAATTTCAGCACTGATCTGGGAAATACGTCTTTCTGTAGTGTGGCGGGAAATAGAAATACTTGTTATTTGTTCTCGAAGCTTTGTGTTATCTGGAGCGAGAATTGCAGTAACATCGGCAGTATTCTTCTTCACAAATTCTCCACTACTGTAGGGAAGTTGAGCACGAGCAATATTCCATGCCATAACAAAACTAGTTTCAGTAGTTAAGTCAGCTGTTTTACACAATGATGAAAGTACAGTTTGTTGGGCAACTAGGCTAGATTTCAATATTGTTAACTTAGTCTTCCGCAATTCTGATTTGGGAGGAAATTCCGTAATAAAACTTTTGTGGTTAGTTTCATGATGACGCTTTAAGTTACTGGCTTTAAAGTGATTGAGTGCCACGTGGCAGATAAGACACACAGGTTTCCCACCCTTAACAGTAAAGGCAAAGCTCTCCCCCACTCCTGTTTAAAAACTCTATTTTCTTCTTCATATTTCCGTTTCTTACACTTTGTCTGCTCAGTCATTTTAATCAACTAAGGGGTTGTATAACTTTCACTTGTATAGCTGAGAAAAATAGCCACTATTTGATCTAAGAAGCCAATTTTAAAACACACTCATTCGTTACTACACGCGGCCCGCAGGGTAGCTCGAGGGATACTGGACACTGGTGAGTGGCGATTGGTGTTAATTACGTAATTATCCCGCTTAGTGCCTGTCACGCAAAAGAAATTGTCGTACGCATGATGCATTTTATTGTCAATTCAATTTTTCCGTTTTTTTTTCATATTTTTTTTATTATGTGAAAAAAAAATCATATTTGTATTATGAATTTTGTCTTTTATAAATGCAATAAAAATAAAAATTTGTCTCGCGAGCCGCAGTTAACCTCGAGAGCCGCATGCGGCTCTCGAGCTGGGGTTTGGCCACCGTTGTGTATATATATATATATTCGTCCGGATTAACATTTGGCTGGTAGGTAGGTTACGCGAGTAAACATAAAATTGGCACTACACCATTTTGGTTCCCTACATAGCATACGAAAAATATTATTATAAGCAACAGAGAGTTTATTCATAGCAGTTTTTGTATAATTCCACCACAGATGGGATGTATACAGTGCAGTACAGTAAGTTCTAAAAAGATAAATAAAAAAACATGTAACACCATCTAGTGTATAATTCCACCACAGATGGGATGTATACAGTGCAGTACAGTAAGTTCTAAAAAGATAAATAAAATAAACATGTAACACCTTCTAGTCCTCCTTTTCCTTATATATATATATATATATATATATATATATATATATATATATATATATATATATATATATAAGGAATAGGAGGACTAGAAGGTGTTACATGTTTATTAGTCAGATGTTTCGGAAATTCGATTTCCATCATCAGTGCTAAGAAGTAAAAATAAAAAGTGTACAAATATAGTAAGAGATTTTATACCAAAATATTTGGACAGTCCTATGATAATAATTTAAAGTTAAAATTATATAAAATGTGTAGAGTAAGAACTGTCGTCGTTGAGAGTAGGTTTTGTACTGATTGATTGATTGATTATGTTTAATGGTGCACCAATCCAGTGTGTTATTAACCCCTGGGTTTTGTACTAGGATGTATAGGGCAGAGCTGGGCAATTGCGTTTTTTTTTGCGGTACTGCGGTACTGCGGTACTACCGCACTACCAAACCGGTACCGCATAACGCAGTACCGCAAAAAATGCGGTAGCGGTACTGCTGTACTTTCAGCGATCCTTTGCGGTACTGCGTTATGCGGTACCGGTTTGGTAGTGCGGTAGTACCGCAGTACCGCAGTACCGCAAAAAAAACCGCAAGTGCCCAGCTCTGGACTATAGGGATTCGAGGGTGCTGAGGTCGTTTGATTGGTATGCTGAATTGATAATTTTGAAATTGGTGGGGAACAGTGGGTGATTGTGAAGGTGTCAGTGATCTCTTATTGATGATTTCGTTGGGTAGAAATGACACAATGTTCCTCCGCTCTTGTTTGATGTTGGCGAATGGTGCTGCCAATATAGCTCGTATTGCAGTGAGTACAAATGAAACAGTAGATATTGATGAGACAAGGGGCTGCGTTTTTTTTTCTTTATGGTTGAGATACGAGTTGATGGTATTATTATTGGTGAATACCAATTGATGACAAAATTGAAGGTAAATTGGTTTGAGTAGGTGGCGAAGTTCTGATTGTATTTTGTAACTAATATAGTCGTAGTAGGGAGAAGTAAAGTAATGTATATCTTTTTTAACAGTGGGGAATTTAAGGGGGCTGATAAATGTTGTTCAGAAATTTTCTATTTAGAGAATGTAGTAAATGTTTTGGGAAAGAATTATATATTAATGCAGAAACTGTGAACGAATTCTATTTCGATGTGGAATGATAAGTAGGAGGAACAAAGTTGATAAGCACGATGGAATAAGATTTTAATACTGTTAATTTTATATAGTACGGGGGCGTGGCTTAAACAGTTTGTATTTATGTCTGTATATTTAGGTTTTCGATATATGGATGTGCTGAATTTATTATTTTGTTTTGTTATTGTAATATCTAAAAAGGGTAAGGTGTTGTTAGGTTAGTTTTCTTTAGTGAATTTGATGATTTGATGCTGGGAATTGAGATATCTTTTATATAAGTGTGTTTGTAATCGGTGGGGTAATGGAGTAGCCATTATTTTCGTGATAAAAAGAGAAAGATGTTAGCTAGTGTAGCTCTTAGGGGGATCCCCTGGCTAGTGAATAGGTTTGTTGGTAAAGTTGAAAAGAAGTAGGTGTCTGAAGTGGCAAGGGTTAGCAGTTTGGTAAATTCTTGTTTCGTTAGGTTGAGGTCTGTTTTCTGATTATGGAAAATAAATTGTTGATGCAGATATCGATGGCTTCTCTAATTGGCACGTTGTTGTAGAGGAATACTCTGTCAAAACTGTGCATATGGAGATTGAATTGTTCAACGTCAGTATTTCTTTGACAAATTCGTAGGAAATGGGGACGGAATATTCATTATGCATTAGGGTTTAGGGTGGAGTTTGGGGAATTAGGAATTTTGCTATGTGGAAATTATGGGTGATGTAGGCAAAAAAAAAAGGATAGGCCTAATGAGTAAATCTGGTATGTGTATTTTAGGGAGGCCATAAAGAGTGTCTGGGGAGGTGACGATAGAGTGTATTTGGTCGTAATCATCCTCCAAAATTTTATTTTGATCATATACATTTTGAGGAAACGGTTGATTTTATCTTCAAGTTTAGGGAAAGTGCTAGAGGCTTGTCATTAATCTTTTTGAATTTGGCAGAGTCGTTGAGGGCTTTATTCAACTTATCGTCATCTGATTTGTTAAGAAGAATGGTATCTTTGCTTTTGTCAGGACGTGAAATTATGACGGAGTATGTGTATTTTAGGGATGATTCTTTTAGGCAAGCGATATCTTACTATTGATTAGGGGTAAAAACTTTATGAGTTTTAAAATTATAAAAGTGTTTATGGGTGATGTAGACAGAAAGGCTAGGTCTAATGGGAAAATTTGGTATCGTCAGCTATTAGGATTCGTTTTAAACTATGAAAAAAATTTTCAAATGATAAAAAGTGTTTAAAATAATTTATCTTAAGGTTTGGTAACTTAAAAATATAGGCCGAAAGAGAGAAGTCGCCTTTCGTTGTTGCTCAAATTCTCTTAGAAGATTGTTTGATCAGGGTTAAGAGGTTGAAGGATCGATTCCAGGCCCACTTCATTTAATTTTCTATTATGTCTTAGCTGAATCTGTATGCGATAGTTATTGGCGTCTTTAACAATTTGATTTTAAACATTAAATAGAAGTAGTTTTAAGAATAAAAAATGGGGAAAAGTAAATGTCAACTCAGGGTGGGCAGAATACTGTGCTGATGTATGATGTAGCAAAAAGTGTATTCGTGGAATGGGTTGCTATGGGGAAACCTAGGCAGGGGGAACTCTTCCAACTGAAAAATAGAACTCGTGCTAGGTTCAAGGGTGCTCTTAGATTTATAAGGGAAAATGAAGAGAATCTCTAGCCAGGAAATTAGGCAATAGCAATACTTCTAGTAGGGAATTCTGGAAGGAGGTTAATAAAATTAACAATAGTGATCTTACCTTGCCAAATGTAATAGAGGGTGTACATGGTGCAAAAAACATTGTAGAACTGTGGAAAAATCATTATGAAACCCTATTTAATTGTCTCGGGGGGGATAAACTAAATATATGCCGAAATTTAGAACGCTCTGAGGAACTACTAATTAATGACTCGGAAATCTGGCAGGCTATTCATAAGTTAGATGATAACAAAAGTTGTGGCCTAGATGGCATACAAGCAGAACATTTAAAATGTTGTAGCCCTCGTATAATACCTATGCTTGCAATGTGTTTCGTAAGCTTTATGATATATGGGTACTTGCCACAGTCCATTTTGTCAGTTGTATTGTTGCCAGTTGTTAAAAATAAGGGTGCTAGTACCTGTGATAAGAATAATTATAGGCCAATAGCACTTGCCAGTATACTTTCTAAAGTGTTAGAATATGTCATTTATAATAGGATAAGCACTTACTTGCAGACTTATGACAATCAATTTGACTTTAGAGTGAAACATGGTACTGACATGTGTATTTATATGCTAAAGGAAGCTGTCCTAAAGTACAAGCTGTCAAACAGCAATGTATATTCCTGTTTTTTGGATGCATCAAAAGCATTTGATAGAGTTAACCATCACAAACTTTTCAAGAAACTCTTGTGTCGAGGGGGACCTAAATATATACTTAGGATACTTGCATTCTGGTATACAGAGCAGACCATGTTTGTAAGATGCAAAAGCACTGTATCACCAGGTTTTAAGGTGACTAATGGTGTTAGACAAGGAGGTATATTATCACCCTATCTTTTCTGTATATACATGGATGACCTTACCGATGAACTAAAAACTGCACGTACTGGCTGTGTCATTGGAAAGGAAAAAATTAATCATTTAATGTATGCTGATGACCTTGTTCTTCTGTCACCCTCTCCCCATGGGCTGAGAGTATTATTAGAGGTATGTGAACAATATGGTATAGAAAATGACATCACCTATAATGGGGCAAAGAGCTGTATTTTGATTTTTTGGTGTAATCTACTGAAACATGTATCATGTGGGTCTTTTGAAATGAATGGTCAGACTATACCTGTCAAAGACACATGTAAATACTTAGGTCATGTAATTACTCACGAGCTGCGAGATGAACTTGATATTGAGAGGCAACGTAGAAAGCTGTATGTACAGGGTAACATGCTAGTAAGGAAATTTGGTATGTGTTCAGAATCAGTTAAAATTTATCTTTTTAGAACTTACTGTACTGCATTGTATACATCCCATCTGTGGTGGAATTATACAAAAACTGCTATGAATAAACTCTCTGTTGCTTATAATAATATTTTTCGTATGCTATGTAGGGAACCAAAATGGTGCAGTGCCAGTTTCATGTTTACTACGCTTAACCTACCTACCAACCAAATGTTAATTCGGAAGAATATATACAATTTCATTACTAGGGTCCAAAACAGCTCTAATGTGTTATTGTACAATGTCCAGTCTTCAGATACTGTGTACCTCTCACCTATATGGCAGTCTTGGTTCAGACAACTGCTGGTTTACAATACCTTATTTTTGTAATGTAGCAAATATTATATATGCATATTAAGTTGTGTTATAATAAGTGTTATAGCAGGTTAGTGTTATAAGTGTTATAAGATATCTCAGGTAATAACAATATACATAAAATTGTCAGATAATTAGCCAGTATGCTAGGTTAAGTGGCTATGTTGGCCTTATTTTTATATTATTTTTGTATTAAGTTCAATGTATACGTAAGGTTGTACTTGTTTGTTAGGTTAAGTGGCTATGGATTGTGAATGATCCGCAATAAAGATGTTTTGTTTTTTGTTTATAAAAACGTGCAGATTCTTTTAGTCGAGTTAAAAAGATAATATATTTATTGATGAGGTTTTAATATTATGCTTAACATGTGTACACACACACACACACACACACACACACATATATATATATATATATATACAGGGTGGGCGGAAAGTAGCTCCCTATTTTGGATTGGTAAAAAAATACGTATATTATCCATTTATTTCAGAAGAAATAATATGAAAAGGTAGGCATACATGGTAGGTTTTCTCTAAAATTCAATGTGGGCTCCAACTCTTTCCACCAACTTCTGGAGCCGCCCAGGAATGGCGTCCACTGACTTTAGCAGGAACTCCGGCGGGATGGAGGACATGACTTCCCGAATTCGGTCCTCCAGTTCTTCCAATGTCCTCGGTTTGGTGCGGTAGACTTCTTCCTTTACCCACCCCCAAAGAAAGAAGTCGCACGGTTACCGCTGAAAAACGGCAGAATCGGTTCAGTGTAACGGTGTGGTGTGGTATGACCTCAGATCAGGTTGTGGGCCCGTTCCTTCTGCGCAACACCATGAATGCTGAGCGGTACCTTGCTATGTTGCGAAACGAGGTCTGGCCGGTTGTCAGCACATGGGAGAACATCGACGATCTGATATTTATGCAAGATGGCGCCCCTCCGCACTTCGCTCTTGTTGTCCGTGAGTGGCTGGATGCCCACTTCCCTGGGCGTTGGATGGGTCGTCGTGGTCCACATCAATGGCCAGCCAGGAGCCCCGACTTGACACCGTGCGACTTCTTTCTTTGGGGGTGGGTAAAGGAAGAAGTCTACCGCACCAAACCGAGGACATTGGAAGACTGGAGGACCGAATTCGGTAAGTCATGTCCTCCATCCCGCCGGAGTTCCTGCTAAAGTCAGTGGACGCCATTCCTGGGCGGCTCCAGAAGCTGGTGGAAAGAGTTGGAGCCCACATTGAATTTTAGAGAAAACCTACCATGTATGCCTACCTTTTCATATTATTTCTTCTGAAATAAATGGATAATATACGTATTTTTTTACCAATCCAAAATAGGGAGCTACTTTCCGCCCACCCTGTATATATATATATATATATATATATTAGGGGGGTCGAAACATATCAAAAATCGAGTTTCTCCAATTCCACTGTATGCACGTAGGTGGAAATGATGATCTCAACATCTTGTAAAAAAAATGAGTATATGCGACCCCCCTTACCCCTTCCATAGCATCCCCCCCATTTTACTCTCTCCACAGATATAAACCCCAAATGTGACAATCCTGCATTATATTAAGTCTTATTAAGTAGATTAGATTAATTTAGATACCAAGATTATTTAGATAGAGTTTTAGATAGATTGAATAGATTACATAGATGAATTTAGATAGATTAGATGAATTATATAAATTATTGTCACGTTTTTTTGTTTAGTTTCAGAATGTTATTTTCAGATTGTTTATGATTGAATGAGTTATGATTTAATTCCGAATGAGTTATATTAAATTCAGATTGAATGATTCAATTGCTAGAATTTAACAATTAGTTTCTTGTTGTTAATGCTACTATGCCTAAATAAGTGAAATCATGGCGACAAGAAGCAAAACGCACAATTCAACATTTGGTCACCCTGCAGAATTTCCACCTTCAATGACTCCTTCAAAGGCTGACGTATTTAGGCATTATTTATTGGTAAGAAAACGAGAAGAACTGATCTCGAAAAGTTCTAGAACAGCAAAAGAATGTTACAGAATTGTCACTAAAGATGTGGAAGCCATTTCGAAGTTTTCCTTTCCACATATACAGGGATTAGACAAAATAATATGAACACCCGTCGATTTCACCGGTTATCTTTACGGACTGCTCAGACACAAAGTAAACGGTCAAATGACTGGCAAACCTATTTAAATGCGTAACAGAGAGTGTATACGTCATGTTATAACCCTCACGTTGTTTTTACAGATCTGAGTGAATTATGAATTAGCAGTTATGAAAGACCTGTCAGACTTCCAAAGAGGGCAAATTGTCGGAGCGCGGATGGCTGGTGCATCGGTGACGAAAACCGCTCAGATGTTCAATGTATCCAGAGGAACTGTCTCTATGGTCATGTCTGCATACCAAAACCATGGAAAGACAAGCACCGACAAATGCAATAGTGGACGCAAGAAGAAGCTGTGTGATCGAGACCGCCGGGTGCTAAAGCGCATTGTGACAAAGAACCATAAGACCACAGCTCCAAAAGTGACTGCAGAGCTTAACCAGCATCTTGCAAGCCCGGTATCGACCAGAACTGTACGTCGCGAGCTCCATGGAGCTGGATACCATGGGAGGGCTGCAATTGTCAAACCCTTCCTTTCGCACATCAACATTGAGCGGCGCAGAAAATGGTGTAATGACCATAAGAGTTGGTCAATGGACCGGTGGAAGAATGTAGTCTACTCCGACGAATCCTCCTTTACGCTATTTCCATGTTCCGGTCGAGTTTACGTCTGGAGACAGCCTAAAGATGCTTATGACCCCGACTGCCTGACCCCAACCGTTAAGCATGGAGGCGGATCTGTGATGGTTTGGGCAGCAATATCGTGGAAAACTCTTGGCCCAACTGTAGTACTGCATGGTAGGGTTAACCAGGTCCATCCCATGGTCCAAACGCTGTTTCCCAATGGCGGCGCCGTCTTCCAGGATGATAATGCACCAATCCACACCGCTGGGGTCGTTAAAAACTGGTTTGAAGAGCATGTTAGTGAAGTAGAACGCTTGGATTGGCCTCCACAATCCCCGGATCTTAACATTATCGAGCATTTGTGGTGTCAGTTGGAGCAGCAGGTCAGAAGCCGATTCCCACCGCCGGCGTCTTTGGAGGAACTGGAGCAGGGTTTGCTCGAAGAATGGCTCAGGATTCCTCTAGCCACTGTCCAAAAGCTGTATGAATCAATTCCCCGACGCATTGCAGCTGTTATTGCCGCTAAAGGAGGACCAACTCCATATTAAGAATAAAAACCGCCAGTTATCAAGGTGTTCATATTATTTTGTCCAACCCTTGTAGGATTTGAAGGAATAGCTATAAAAGTTGAACGATTGATAGAATCTGCAGGAAAGCTAAATAAAGTACCATTAAAACAAAGAAACAACAGTTTTCAGCAGAAGGTGGAGACATTCGACGAAATGTTTGATATTTGCACTTGTACTTGTTACGATAAAAAAATCAGTCGAACGGATTGCAGATGTGATATTAGAGTTCCAATGATTGAGTGGGAGTCTTTTGTGGGGCAGAAACAAAGAAAAAACCAACTAGGACCAATCGACAGAGTAACGACTTCCGCAAGAAAAAGGACTCACGATAGAGTTAAAGGATTAGAAAGAAGAGCCAAGATAAGCCTAGATATGAATGTCGCCTCAACCAGCAAACTGGACCCTTTACATATTATGGAAGATGAGAGCATGGAAATTGATGATGACAGCGACGATATTGACTTTGTTCCGGATTTTGAGCTGAGAGAAAACCATCAGAACAGAATTATTTATGATGACTTAACAATAACAGCAGATAGATACCATGTAAGTTACAGAGCTACTGCAGCTATAGTAAATGCAGCTTTGAAGGATATGGGAATATTAGACGAAACCAATATGTTGGATAGGAAAAAGTGGAAAGAGAAAGAATACGTGTGGGTAAAAAGAACATAATCAAAGTGAAATCAGAGAACACACAGATTGAAGGCATCGGATTTGATGGTAGAAAAGATCAAACTAAGACAAAGAAGGGAATGGAGTAAGAAGAACATTATGTAATAGTCAAAGAACCTGGTGATGTTTACATGGATCATATAGCTCCAGATAACGGAACTGCTTGTTGTATTGCAGATGAAATAATAACTTTTATAGTTGATTCTAATAGCAAAAAATCCCTCAAAGCTTTGCTATGCGATGGCACCCCAGTGAACACTGGTAGGATTGGCGGAGTGCTAAAATTGATTGAATTATATCTGGACAGGCCGGTACAATGGCTGATTTGCCTTTTGCATGCAAACGAACTGCCCTTCAGGCACGTATTTGAAGCAATTGATGGAAAAACTTCGGGACCAAACACCTTCAAAGGTTCACTTGGAAATAAACTAGGAGAGGATTTGACCAAACTGGATATAGTTGATTATACCCCTGTAGAGGGCAACATTAAAGAAGTTTCGGCCGATATTGTTAAAAGTTTCAGCAGTGACCAAAAAATATATGTATGAAATGTGCATTAACATACAATCTGGACGCATCACACAAGCGTTAGCTACCAGATCCCCAGGTGCTCTCCATCATGCAAGATGGCTAACACAAGCAAACAGGATCCTGCGCTTATATGTCTGTACACGGAATCCAGACAAAAACATCCAAGACCTAGTAAAAATTATAATGCTGGTTTACGCTCCAGGCTGGTTTTGGATAGTCTCATCCAAAGGCAAATGAGGGAGCATCTAATTTTTGGTATATCATGCACTTGCTTAAAGGCTTAGATAAAAAGCATCGGATGATTATGGAGCGTGTCCTCAGAAATAACGCCTATTTTGCCCACCCAGAGAATATCTTACTCTCAATCAGTGGCGGTTCCTCATATGGGCAATATGGGCAGCCGCACAGGGCGGCATTTGTGGAGGGGCGGCATGAGCGCCTGCAAAAAAAATAAAAATAAAAATAAGAATAAATAAATAAAGAAATAAATAAAAATAAAAAATAAAATAAAATAAATAATAAAAGATCAATAAATATATTTTTATTAATAAAAAACCATCTATTGCATTTTCCATAAACCTTCCCATAAAAGACCTAAACAATGCAAAATGCTTCCAGATTAATATTATTGGGAATAAAGGCCCATACTTTAACATATGTAATGTTATTTTTCTGGGTTTGGTTAAATAGTGAAATGTATATTATTTATTACAGAACGAATCTTCACACTAAGCCACTAAGGTCTGTCAAATAACCGCAAATGGATAAGAAGAGGTCAAAGCTATCAGGTGCTCAGTTTAGAAAAAAGAGGAAAGAAGAAGAGGAGAAACGAGCAAAAGATAAAGGTATAGAGCTATGTCATCTACTCTTCACTGCTATATTGCACTGCTATTTTGTGATATAGCTTTCTGAGTCATTTGAAGTGTACTATTATGTATATAATTAGCCATTAACCAAGGAGGTTGTATTATTCATTTGTTTCCTATTCTAAAAGTTTAATAAATTGTGCTTAATAACATGTTAAATTAATTGTACTAGCCTATTCATGCATTGGTCTGTTATGTTCTATTTTACTATTTGCAGGGGCACTTTTGAAATATTTTGGAACACCCTCTGCCACTAGCCAGGATGAGAAGCCGTCTACTTCTGCCATTATTGAGGCTGAGGAGCCATCTACCTCCTCAGCCTCACATATGTCTCCACAAATGCAGTCTGATCCTGAGGATGAAGACCCATTTGCTTCTACTTCTCCCCGGCAGGACTCTTCAGGTGAGTTTGTGTGCACATATGTCTGTGAGTGTGTGCGTGTGTGTGTATGTGTATGTGTGTGCATCCCTGCAAAGCATTTTGCAAACAGTTATAAATTATAATGTTATTATCACTGGGTCTGGGTTACTGGGTATGTGTGGTGTTTCACCACCATAATTCCATAACACCACCACCATAACAAAGTGCTGTGAATAATGTGTTATCTAACTTAGGTGTGTATACTAATGAGTAATGCTCTTGTTCTTTCTATTAGAAAGGCCTGGAGCAGAATCGCCTCCTGAGGATGAGTCTCTGTCCACCGACCCTGCTAACTGGCCTTCAGTTCTGACTGAGAGAATTCGGACACAACTGGTTTCCAGGGGACCAAGTCAAGTACCATCTGACTTTGTATTCCCTAGAAACGACAGTGACGGAAGAAGTTTCCACCATCAATACTTCAGGAAGTCATTGGTTAGTGGGGAAAATATAACCAGAAGTTGGTTGGTCTATTCCTTAAAAAACAACAGCCTTTTCTGTTTCTGTTGTACATTATTTTCCAAGAGGAAAATAAATTTAACAAGTTTGGGACTCTCGGACTGGAAGCATGCAAGCTCATTGCTCACATCACATGACAACAGTTCAGAACACCTAAATTCTATGAAAATCTGGAAAGAACTGGCAGTGAGGATGAGAAAGGGGGAGACCATTGACAAGCAGGAGATGGCACTTCTGGAGGCTGAGAAGTTGAGATGGAGAGCGGTGCTGACACGTCTCACTGCTATTGTGCATTCTCTGGCAGTTAGGAATTTGGCACTAAGGGGACATACAGAAAAATTGTTCTCACCATCAAATGGCAATTTTCTGAAAGAAGTTGAACTGATGGCACAATTTGATCCTATAATGCAAGAGCACATTAACCGTGTCCAAAAAGGGACCTCCAGTCACACCAGCTACCTCGGCCACCACATACAAAACGAACTCATTGATTTGTCGAGCAGCAAGACCATTTCAGCAATGGTGAGCGACATCAAACAATCAAAGTTTTTTTCAATAATTCTAGATTGCACTCCAGATATCAGCCACACTGAACAGTTGTCAGTTGTGATTCGGGTTGTGTCACTGGAGGGGAAGCCCCATATAAAGGAACATTTCATGGGGTTTTTGGAGGCAGAGGAGTCCACTGGTCAACATTGGCATCTCTGATTCTGAAGAGACTGGAGGAGCTAAAAGCTCCTTTCATGGACTGTAGAGGACAATCATACGACAACGGGGCCAACATGAGGGGAAAAAACAAGGGTGTTCAATCCAGGCTCCTAGAAATTAATCCCAGAGCTCTGTTTGTTCCATGTGGGGCTCATTCTCTGAATTTGCTTGTGGCCGATGCTGCTAAGGGATCTATTGATGCCACAAGTTACTTTGGCATCTTGCAGAAGCTTTACAACTTGTTTTCAGCCTCCACACAACGATGGGCCATTTTGAAAAAACATGTGAACATCACATTGAAGATGTGGTCTGATACAAGGTGGGAAAGCAAGATCAAGAGTGTGGAGCCCCTGAGATATCAGGCAGCTGCAGTGAGAGATGCACTGATCGAGGTGAGGGACCACACCAAAGACTCTGTAATAAAGGTCGAGGCTCAATCTCTGTCAGAGGAGGTTGGGTCATACCGCTTCGCCATTTGTTCAGTGGTGTGGCATGACCTGTTGTGCCAAATTCAGCATGTGAGCAAGCAGATGCAGTCTCCTAGCATGCACGTTGATGTTGCAGTAAATCTCCTAAAAAAAACAGAGAGAGGTCTCCGCAATTACAGGGCAACAGGTTTTGTGGCTGCACAAATGGCAGCCACAGATATCTGTGAACAAATGAATGTGGAGGCTGTGTTAAAACAAAAACGGCTGAGGTCCACAAAGCGGCACTTCTCCTATGAAGCATCTGATGAGCCCTTGATTGATGCTTTGAAGAAGCTGGAGGTGACATTTTTCAATGCAGTGGTTGATGCTGCAACATCAGCCATTCAGGAAAGATTTTCCACGTTGGGAATTGTGGGAGAGAAGTTTGGAGTGCTGACACATTTCCAAAATCTCACATTTGAGGAGCTGACAGAACAATGTGTGAACCTTAGTACTACACTACACTTTAAGGGACAATCTGACTTGGATGGCAGAGAGCTTGCACAGGAGCTGAAGAACTTGCCTGACTTGCCATCAAAGACCATATCCTTGCTTGAACTGCTGACATTTATCCATGAAAGGGAGCTCTCTGAAATATATCCAAATTTGTGGTCTGCTCTCAGAATTGGTCTTACTCTTCCAGTCACTGTTGCTGAAGCAGAGAGGAGCTTTTCAAAGCTGAAGCTCATCAAATCCTACCTGAGGTCAACTATGTCACAGGAACGCCTTACCGGTCTGGCCATCATCAGTATAAATCATACAATTGCTGAGCAGATTTCATATGATGATTTAATTCATGACTTTGCATCAAGGAAGGTAAGAAGAGTCAGGCTTTAGATGGCAGTTGTGCTGTGGTGCAATTTATTTTGTTTCTTGTTCAAAGTGTAGCATAATAATTACCCTCTCTTAAGTGTCTTATTCTATTTATGTGATAGAGCATTTGTACAATTTAGAAATTTGATTCTCTAGTTTATTTATGGCAGTTGTGCAATTTAATTTGTATTTTTCCTGTTCATAGTATCATAATTACATTCTCTTAAGTGAGTTATTCTATTTACGTGATGAAGGATTTGTAAAATTCAGAAATTTGAGTCTTTGTTTTGGTTCTGAAGTTCCAACAATTAGTCCAATAAAAAGTTATTTTGTGAAAGAGTTATGTCTGTCCTTTATTTTGGGGGGATTCGAATGTGTGTGTGTTGGCGAACAGGGGGGGGGCGCTGAAGGTGAGGTTCGCCCAGGGCGTCATGTAAGCTAGGACCGCCACTGCTCTCAATGATAACAGACACAAGAAGAGAGGTCAGAGAGCTGGCTCTTCAGCACATCATTCGAGCAAGAACTAGGAGCACTAATGCAGAAATTTTGAGCTGCCAAAAACACTGAACTTTGAAGCAGACGATTATCCTAACATGATCGACTGGGACAACGAAACCATCACCACTCCACCTATTTTACAGAATTTGACAATGATGATCTTTTTAAAGTTCGAAATGAACCACTTCAGCTTATTCCTTTTTCCTGTCACAGCCAGGGAGTAGAACATGCTGTAAATGTGGTAACAGAAGCATCACAAGATAGAATTGGTTACGAAAACAGACACAAATTTATTTTGGATGTACTGGAGTCGAGAAAAAAGCTACCTGTGTTCCAATGGAAAGGCCAGTGGTATCAGTAATTTACGATTTTAAATTTCTTAAGGTGAATATTTTGGTTTTAATATGCTTCAATTAAATTTCTTAAGGTGAATATTTTGATTTTAGTATGCTTCAATTGATTCTTTAAGTAATATACAGAAAGATTTCTTATTATATATATATACAGGGCGTCCCAAAAAAATGTATACACACTTTAACAGCTGATAGCTCAATTGATGTTTCTTTCTTTCCAAGTTAAACCCATTAGAATTAATAATGGCAGTCAGACTAAGCTTTGAACAAAGGAAATTCATTCTAAAATGCTACTGGAAGTGTGAAAACGCAGTTGAAGTGCAAAGACAGTTTAGGAGGGAGTTTCAAACAGATCCACCAACGCGACTTACCATCACTCGAATTAGAGATAAGTTTGAAGCCGATGGAACTGTTCAGAATGTCCACAAGAAGCGTTCCGGAAGACCACGGACATCGACAAGCCCCACAAAGCAAGAAAGAGTACTGGAAACGTATCACCAAAGTCCAAGAAAATCTGTGCGGCAAGCGAGTCGTGAGGTAGGAATCTCAGAATCGTCTGTCCAACGCATTTTGAAGCGCTGTCAATGGAAAAGTTACATTCCAAGATTAGTCCATGCTATTAATGAAGATGATCCGGACCGAAGAGTGGAGTATTGCGAGTGGTACTTGGCACGATGTGGATTGGACGAAGGGGTTTCGTAGAATACCCTCCGCGTTCACCAGACCTCACACCACTAGATTTTTTTTTATGGGGATACTTAAAAGACAAAGTCTACGCTATAAAACCTGCAACAGTCGCTGAATTGAGAGCAGCCATTGAACGAGAATGCACACAAATACCAAACGAAATGTTTCGTGATGTTTGCGATTCCATTGCTTCGCGTTATCAGCAGTGCCTGGACCAGAACGACGTCAGTTTGAAAACAGGCGTTGACAAAACAATTAAATAATGTCTGTAGATTCTATTACATTTTGAAAATGAAATGTATTTTAATAAACACTGCCTTTATAATTATTTAAAGTGTGTATACATTTTTTTGGGACGCCCTGTATATATATATATATATATATATATATATATATATATATATATATATATATAAAACTTATTTTAACTTTACTTGTATCATTATTTACTTTAATCTTTGTCATTTATCAGGTTTTTTTATTCAAAGAATTGGTTTCAATTTCATTTCAATTTAAAAAAAGGGGGGCATATGCAACGGGTAGGGGGGGGGCATAGCGGTGTAATTACAGTGTTGTTTAGGGGCTCAAAGGAAACTCCAAGCAGTGTGTAGAATAAGCATACAAAATTTCGACCCCCCCCCTAATATATATATATATATATATATGTGTATAACATGCCATTATTATGTACATATATGGTGATTGTAAAGAAGTCTTTTTGTTGCTGTTTGTACAGAAGCTGACAATAGAAAATAGTCAGTGGTCGACTGGATATATAACTTGTACGTTTCTTTGCTTCGAGGTAAGAGTTGATTATTGCATAGCTAATACGAGGTTAAATAAATTAATCCTTACCGACGATGCGAAATGTAGTTGTATTGAAGTTGTTAGTCCCTTGACCAAGTATTTTACAGATGGGGCTGATAATTCGGAAAGAATCACAAAAATAACAGTTACCACCGAAAAAAATCGCTAGTCGTTTTCTTTAGCTATATGGTACCAGATGGAAATTTAAAGCATACTTGCTTATTTATTTCACAGTTTTGTATGAAAAATGAAGATGAATAAGTTCATTGGCATACCATTATTCATGACAAATATTAATAATACAATGACAAATCACCTACTAAGGATAGAAATATATAAAATTAATGAGAAATAATACAGTATTTTCGCAGTTGTGTGAATCTATAACCAGCCGTTTTCATATAAATTTCCATAACTTAGAAGACGTACGGTAGGATTGCTAATAGCTTGGATGATCGGAGTGGTTGATTTTTTAATTCTTTGCATTAGACTGTATACAGATACACAGATCAGTTAAGTGGGACCTTTTAATACCAAACTCAACTAGTTCATAAGTTATCATTTAAGTAGCGTAGTAATAAGAACTTCTCTAGTATTTTCGAGAAACGTGAGGCGATGTAAATAACTGAAAAATACATGGGTGAAATATACGTTTATGAAGGAAGATTTCGATATTTGAATTTACGAAATATAAATTGTATGTATTCGCGTTCATCCTAGTCTTTTGAAAAGGGTTGATATATACAGGGCGTCCCAAAAAAATGTATACACACTTTAAATAATTATAAAGGCAGTGTTTATTAAAATACATTTCATTTTCAAAATGTAATAGAATCTACAGACATTATTTAATTGTTTTGTCAACGCCTGTTTTCAAACTGACGTTCGTTCTGGTCCAGGCACTGCTGATAACGCGAAGCAATGGAATCGCAAACATCACGAAACATTTCGTTTGGTATTTGTGTGCATTCTCGTTCAATGGCTGCTCTCAATTCAGCGACTGTTGCAGGTTTTATAGCGTAGACTTTGTCTTTTAAGTATCCCCATAAAAAAAATCTAGTGGTGTGAGGTCTGGTGAACGCGGAGGGTATTCTACGAAACCCCTTCGTCCAATCCACATCGTGCCAAGTACCACTCGCAATACTCCACTCTTCGGTCCGGATCATCTTCATTAATAGCATGGACTAATCTTGGAATGTAACTTTTCCATTGACAGCGCTTCAAAATGCGTTGGACAGACGATTCTGAAATTCCTACCTCACGACTCGCTTGCCGCACAGATTTTCTTGGACTTTGGTGATACGTTTCCAGTACTCTTTCTTGCTTTGTGGGGCTTGTCGATGTCCGTGGTCTTCCGGAACGCTTCTTGTGGACATTCTGAACAGTTCCATCGGCTTCAAACTTATCTCTAATTCGAGTGATGGTAAGTCGCGTTGGTGGATCTGTTTGAAACTCCCTCCTAAACTGTCTTTGCACTTCAACTGCGTTTTCACACTTCCAGTAGCATTTTAGAATGAATTTCCTTTGTTCAAAGCTTAGTCTGACTGCCATTATTAATTATAATGGGTTTAACTTGGAAAGAAAGAAACATCAATTGAGCTATCAGCTGTTAAAGTGTGTATACATTTTTTTGGGACGCCCTGTATATATATATGATGAATAAAACTACGAAGGAAAGGAAACACAGAATGGTGCTCATGCGCTTTCGTCTAATGACATCCTGAGGATGTCATTAGACGAAAGCGCTTGAGCACCATTCTGTGTTTCCTTTCCTTCGTGGTTTTATTCATCATAAATATTTTTCAGGTGTTACTTCCGTGAAATAATTTCATATATATATATATATATATATATATATATATATATATATATATATATATATATATATATATTATATTTGTTGTTCATGATGATTGTTATCACGTTATTATACGAATGGGTTGAAATATGCTGGTCTCCCCTTAAATTAGATAAAAGAAATCAAAATCAATTTATTTAAGTTTCTGGATCGATTTCGTAATAAAAATATTAGAACAAGGCAAAATTTGTTCATGAGTTGATGGTATTTATTCTAATTTTATTTTGTGTGGTATCGTTATTAATACATTAAGCCAAAAAGATGAGATCATGGATGGCTTTAAAGAAGTCTTTGCTCTTTTGCCTTACATTACAGTTCTTATATACAAAATGTATACGTTGGTTACATTTACTAGTGTATGTATATTTATATATATATATGATGAATAAAACCACGAAGGAAAGGGAAACACAGAATGTTGCTCAAGCGCTTTCGTCTAATGATATCCTCAGGAACACTGAAATACATAAAGATTTACAGCCTATATATAGATTACAGAAAATATGTACAGGGTGTCCGAGAATTATCTGTACAATTTTTGGCTGTTATTAAAAGTCAACCATGAAGTGTAGAAATTTCAGTGTTGTCCCATTTTACAGAGAATCTCATTAAGTTTTTTCTGATACCAAGTTTTGACAAGTTTTTTAGAAATTCCAGTGTGTCCGAACATTATCTGTACAATTTCATCTTTTAATAAAATTCTTGATAACACACGTAAAATTCTTAAACAAGATTATTTAGAATCTGTATTTTCAAAAGTTTCTTTTATTAAAGTAACGTTGTTACAAACATTCGACATGTGCACCATTAGTGATTCGCAAAACATCCAATCGATACTCCAAATGTTGCCATGTACGCTGCAGCATATCCACATCAATTCGCTCAATAGCAGCTGTGATTCTTGCTTTTAAATCATCAATGTCTGTCACCCGCGTACATTTCTAAAAAACTTGTCAAAACGTGGTATCAGAAAAAACTTAATGAGATTCTTTGTAAAATGGGACAACACAGGAATTTCTACACTTGATGGTTGACTTTTAATAACAGCCAAAAATTGTACAGATAATTCTCGGACACCCGGTATATATATATATATATATATATGAATAGAAACGACGTAAATAAGGAGCGTCTCTGCACACGGGGAAGAGAAATAACGAATAAATGAAAAATGAGGCGAACCGCCCGGGAATCGAACCCAGGGCCTTCCAATTGCCGGTTGGATGCGCTACCATTACACTACGGTCCTCGATCAATCATAAATCGAAATTCTCCTACATAGGGCAGAAACCAATGCCCTGAGAGGGCACCCTCGCAAATCGTGAATATGTGCATTTAACTGCAATGACCACGCAGTATATAAATGAATAGAAACGACGTAAATAAGGAGCGTCTCTGCACACGGGGAAGAGAAATAACGAATAAATGAAAAATGAGGCGAACCGCCCGGGAATCGAACCCAGGGCCTTCCAATTGCCGGTTGGATGCGCTACCATTACACTAGGAGAATTTCGATTTATGATTGATCGAGGTCCGTAGTGTAATGGTAGCGCATCCAACCGGCAATTGGAAGGCCCTGGGTTCGATTCCCGGGCGGTTCGCCTCATTTTTCATTTATTCGTTATTTCTCTTCCCCGTGTGCAGAGACGCTCCTTATTTACGTCGTTTCTATTCATTTATATACTGCGTGGTCATTGCAGTTAAATGCACATATTCACGATTTGCGCGGGTGCCCTCTCAGGGCATTGGTTTCTGCCCTATGTAGGAGAATTTCGATTTATGATTGATCGAGGTCGTAGTGTAATGGTAGCGCATCCAACCGGCAATTGGAAGGCCCTGGGTTCGATTCCCGGGCGGTTCGCCTCATTTTTCATTTATTCGTTATTTCTCTTCCCCGTGTGCAGAGACGCTCCTTATTTACGTCGTTTCTATTCATTTATATACTGCGTGGTCATTGCAGTTAAATGTATATATATATATATATATATATATATATATATATATATATATATACAATAAACGGAGAAATAAAAATAAAAATTAAACATTAAAGGATTGTGGGACGAGCATACAAATTTGTAAGGAAAAAACTACCAATGTTTTAGCACTTTGCTCGAATCCAACACAAGATCAAATGAATTGTTTCCAACCAATGTTATAGTTAATTAAAAAAAATAATAAATTGAAAAATAAAAATAAAACTAAAACTTATAAGAGGAGCATACAAATTTATACTGGAAATCTGCCCAGGTTTTAGCACTCTGCCCTTCTTGTTTAAGTTCGATGTATATAAAAATAAATTGAAAAATAAAAGTTATTAGAGTAGCATACAAGTTTACCAAAGGTTTAGCGTTCTACCCTTCTTATCTAAATCCATTCTGAAGGAATTCAAAACAACAGGATCGAGTTGAAAAAGACCTTTGCTTATGTTGAAGTTATTTGTAAGTTGGATAATGGCAGACTCAAGAATATTTCTATTAACAATGTTGCTAGAGTGAAACAAAACTGTAGCATTATTCCAATCAATACAGTGTGATAACTCTGAAAATTGGACAAAAGGGCACTGGACGACTGTCCTGTTCTAACGGAATATTGATGCTATTTTATACGTGTGTGCAAATCCTTTCCCGTCTGACCTATGTAAAAGGAATCACATTGTTTACAACCAATTTTATAGATAATGCCTGAATTATTGGTAGGGCTATTTTTTACTATGATATTTTTCACGATATTGTTATATGAAAATACTACATTAATATCCAAAAGTTTAAGTACATTAGCAATGCCTAAAACGCCCGGGAAAAATGGAAGTACTAAAATATTCTTTGACAAAGTACGAGTGTTGTTATTCACACGATAGAAAGTTCGTTTTGCCTTGTTGAGACAAGATTCCATAAACGCAGATGGATAACACAGATCACTTCCAATACCGTTGATTTTTTCCAATTCGGCATCGATGTATTCCGGACTGGCGATCCTAAGGGCGCGGAGAAACATTGAAGAAAAAATGGCCTTCTTAGTGGGGGTGTCATGTCCCGAGTAAAAGTGTACATAGGACAAATTCTTTGTTTTTTCCGATAGATACTAAACTTAAAACCTGGGCTTTCCCTATGTACACGCACATCCAAAAACGGGATTGAGTTGTCTTGTTCCACTTCTAAAGTAAACTTAATGGAAGGGACTTGATCATTTAACTGAAGTCGGAAGTCATCCAGGTCACGATTCATGGGCCAGATACACAAAATATCGTCGACGTACGGCAACCAAGGGATGCCACCCCCCAGGATTCTCGGAATGTAAGTAATTTCGAAAAACTCTATATAAATATTGGAGAGGGGTTGCATTTCGTATCGGACGAAAGTTTCTTACTAATTGTCTAGAGGAGCAAGTTCTTCCCAAATCCCTCCGTCCGATTCGCCACAGACAAATTGACGACCATCCGTTCAACAACTTCAGCAGATTAATTTTAAAGAAAGATATTGAAGTCACCAGACAAAATGAGTGGTCCGCCTTAAAAAAATTAAGCATTGCCAAACGTAATTTTGTGACCGTTATTCCCCAACCGTGGATCCAACCTTTGTTTGATGAAATTTACAACGAGTTGCGTCGGAGAACTTGTTCACTTCGTAACATTTTGGATCGCAAAATTAAAAGTCTCATTCGAAATAGTCAGCGGAGTAAAAAAGCAAGCTCAAAGTGTGTTTTGAATCTTTCTTCGAAAAACATTAGTGACGATGCAAAAAGTGCACTTGGATATGGTATGGCCTTTTTTATTGTTAAAAAACCTTCGGTTTTACAAATTCGTTAGTCTCGCTTGTTTTGAAAAACAGTGTAATCTCCCTCAGTCTTTGTTTAACATAATTAAAGGCCTTGTTTATAGTGCGGCGAATAGTAGTTACGAAGATAACTATCCTAAACGTTTTCGCAATAGCCTCTCAATTAAAAAAAGATGGGAGCTCCATGTTACTAAAGCAGAAAAGGCTAACACCATAGTTATTATGGACAAAGTGGACTACATCAGAAAGATGAACGAGCTTCTCCAGGACCCCGCCACATACAGCAAAAGGAAGAATCCGCAGGATGACGTCATCAAATCATTTAATAGTGGCTTGAAACGCATTCTCAAAAATCATAAGGACTTAATTCCGCTTTTCATGTCCACTTCACCTTCTCTGCCCTACCTTTACGGTCTTATTAAAACCCACAAACCTGGCAACCCTATGCGCCCTATTATTAGCTCGGTGGGCTCTATTACTTATAAACTCTCCAAATGGCTTGTCAAAGTCTTGTCCCCATTCTTGGAACTATCTCTGATTCACATGTAAAAAATTCCATGGATCTTACTGAAAAATTGAATAAAGCACGTACTGAAACCAACGATAGATTGATCAGTTTTGACGTTTGTTCATTGTTTACAAAAGTGCCGATTGACGATATGCTTGTCTTTCTCTCCCTAGAATTACATAAGTATGACCTGCCACTACCTGCATACATTGTTTTGGAACTTATTAAGCTTTGCATCAAAGACTGTAAATTCACTTTCAATAACGAGTATTATCAACAGGTTTTTGGGATGGCCATGGGCAACCCCTTGTCGCCCCTCCTCTCCAATATTTATATGGCGTTTTTCGAATTTACTTACATTCCGAGAATCCTGGGGGGTGGCATCCCATGGTTGCGGACGTCGACGATATTTTGTGTATCTGGCCCATGAATCGTGACCTGGATGACTTCCGATTTTAAATGATCAAGTCCCCTCCATTAAGTTTACTTTAGAAGTGGAACAAGACAGCTCAATCCCGTTTTTGGATGTGCGTGTACATAGGGAAAGCCCAGGTTTTAAGTTTAGTATCTATTGGAAAAAAACAAAGAATTTGTCCTATGTACACTTTTACTCGGGACATGACACCCCCACTAAGAAGGCCATTTTTTCTTCAATGTTTCTCCGCGCCCTTAGGATCGCCAGTCCGGAATACATCGATGCCGAATTGGAAAAAATCAACGGTATTGGAAGTGATCTGTGTTATCCATCTGCGTTTATGGAATCTTGTCTCAACTAGACAAAACGGACTTTCTATCGTGTGAGTAATAACACTCGTACTTTGTCAAAGTACGTTTTAGGCATTTTAGGCGTTTTAGGCATTTAGGCGTTTTAGGCATTGCTAATGTACTTAAACTTTTGGATATTAATGTGGTATTTTCATATAACAATATCGTGAAAAATATCATAGTAAAAAATAGCCCTACCAATAATTCAGGCATTATCTATAAAATTGGTTGTAAACAATGTGATTCCTTTTACATAGGTCAGACGGGAAAGGATTTGCACACACGTATAAAATAGCATCAATATTCCGTTAGAACAGGACAGTCGTCCAGTGCCCTTTTGTCCAATTTTCAGAGTTATCACACTGTATTGATTGGAATAATGCTACAGTTTCACTCTAGCAACATTGTTAATAGAAATATTCTTGAGTCTGCCATTATCCAACTTACAAATAACTTCAACATAAGCAAAGGTCTTTTTCAACTCGATCCTGTTGTTTTGAATTCCTTCAGAACGGATTTAGATAAGAAGGGTAGAACGCTAAACCTTTGGTAAACTTGTATGCTACTCTAATAACTTTTATTTTTCAATTTATTTTTATATACATCGAACTTAAACAAGAAGGGCAGAATGCTAAAACCTTGGCAGATTTCCAGTATAAATTTGTATGCTCCTCTTATAAGTTTTATTTTTATTTTTACATTTCAATTTATTATTTTTTTTAATTAACTATAACATTGGTTGGAAACAATTCATTTGATCTTGTGTTGGATTCGAGCAAAGTGCTAAAACATCGGTAGTTTTTTCCATACAAATTTGTATGCTCCTCCCCCAATCCTTTAATGTTTAATTTTTATTTTTATTCCTCCGTTTATTGTATATATATATATATTTTTTTTTCTGTAATCTATATATAGGCTGTAACTCTTTATGTACTTCAGTGTTCCTGAGGATATCATTAGACGAAAGCGCTTGAGCAACATTCTGTGTTTCCTTTCCTTCGTGGTTTTATTCATCATAAATAATTTTTACGTGTTACTTTCGTGAAATTATTTTCATATATATATATATATATCAGCAGAAGGCTGGTTTCCAGAAATGGATCTTCTGTACATGTTTGCTTGTTTTTGTCTGTTTTTGCATGTTTGTTTATGTTTGTCTCATGAAAGATCCCCACAAGAGGCTTTTTTATCGTGAAGGAAGGCGAGGATAAATCCTTTTAAATTTATTTTTTTAATTTTTAAAATTTAATTCCCCCCAAGGAGGGTGGTCCCTCATGGTGCAAATGTCCTTCATTAAGGATAGTAAGACCCCATAAATGGGGTAAGGAACTTAAGGAAGGGGGGCCCCTTATAACAGAGGCAAAGGCCTTCAGGGGGCCCCCTCCAGGGGCAAGTTTCAAAGCACCCCAAATTCCTCTAACCAAATGCCATCATACTACTCACCAGAACCCCGATACGCTTTGCGTTTAAGAGGTCCAGTGCCGGACGAAAAATAGGTACAAAGTACAACACTCGAAAGAAAACAGTAGTAAGAAAAACGGTTCGAATTGTTTAATCACTGGAAAATTGATAACTGTACGATAAACGAAGGATACTACGGTAATAAAGTTAAATGATTGGTTATTGAATGTGTATTTCACTGATTTGGTAAATGAAAAATGAAAAAAAAGTGATATTACAGGTAAACAGTTGTAGTAGACATGCAAATTTCCACCGTATAAGGTCAAAGTGGTGGAAGTAACATGTAACCTATGATTTCTCAGGTTAATATGTACGTGCTATCTAATAAATGGGTTCTATGTGCAGCGTCTCAGTTTCAGTCAAAGCAATTGCGAAAATAAAATGAGAGATGAAAAGATTTTAGTCTTAAAGGATTCAAGGATGAGAAATGTGGAGTTCTGGGAAAAACAGGAAAAGTTCGAAGCAAAAGTGTGTACCACCAACGGAGGAAAATACGAAGATCTGCAAATGAAGGTGGAAGAACAACTTGGCCAGTGGAGATGTGATGTGCTCGTTTTTATGGGACTCCAGAATGATATTACAACCCTCAAGTGTTACAAAAACGACGTTGGAAAAATTATGATAATCAACGATGAATTTAACGGAGACGTTATGGTGGGAAAAAAACCAAGAAAAATGGAAACGGAATCATCCACAACTGATCATCCAACACCCTGTACCATCAGTTCCAACCTTTTCGAAAAACCTTATGAAACCACCGTGTCTTTTCTGAAAAACCTCATGCGCAATCGCCGCATGTTCCTTTTAGATCTAAACATGATCATTCCTAGTTCTTCTAGTCTATTAGTTTCTTTCTTTTTATATTGGGACCTTAAGACTGAGCGGTATTCAAGTTTTGGTATGATCAGTGTTTTAAGCAGGGGAATCATTACTGTCCTGTCCCTTCTTTTGAACGTTCTTAGTACCTGTCCCGCGACTCTTTTTGCTTTATTTATCGCTATCTGATTTTGTGTTTCGAATTTCGCATCATCGGCCATTATTACCCCCAAATCGATTGCTTTCGTGCTTCTTTGAATTTCCTGTCTATCTGCACCATAATATACTGTACAGTCTAAGTTCTTCATTTCTCCCATCTCTCAAGCGCTGAAATTTCTTGGTGTTAAATGTTGTTTTCTTCTGACCATTTGTATATTTTGTTCGTGTCCCTCTGCAAAGCCTCCACTTCATTTACATCGCTGATTTTTCTGCTGATCTTTGTACCGTTCGCAAAGGATGTTACTTACTGTTGCTGTTTACTCCACTGTCTATGTCTGTTAGCATGATAATGAACAGGAGTGGGGCCAGTATTGTACCTTGTGATACTGAGATGCGTACTTCTGATTCTGATAATGATATACCTTGAATTTTAACGACCCGTAGACGTTCTCTGAGGAAGTTGTAGATCCATTTTCCCACGTTCCCTGTTATTACCACATATTTAATTTTTGTGCTATTATACCATGATCACATTTGTCGAAAGCTTTAGTAAAATCCGTGTATATGACATCGTAGTTGTCTTTTCCTTCCAGTGCATCTAGAATATTGTTAGAGTGCTCTATAAGTTGTGATAAGCATGCTCTTCCTGATCGGAATCCGTGCTGATTTTCTTTGAATCTTTCCAGTATCTCTAAGAAGTCAGATTTTCTCTCTAACTATTCTTTCAAATATTTGGTGAAGTGGGACGTCAATGACACTGGTCTATAGTTCTTTGCTTGAGATCTATCCCCGCCTTTATATATAAGGACAATGTTTGCTCTTTTCAAGATGCTCGGTATTTCCCCAGTGTCTAGGGATCTTCTCCATATCCAGTATAAAGTGTAGCTATTTCATTTTTAGTTTTTAATCAATAATGTGTTCCATATGTCCGGACCTGCAGCTGAATGTAATTTCATTTGTCCTATAGCTCTCACTGCAAATCAAAATCTGTTATACGTCCTTCTTGCAATTTCTCTTCAAAGAATGCATCTACAGTATATCAGGTACCGTTTTGTCACTTTTTGGGGTACTGAAGACCGATTCATACTGGGCTCTCAATGTTTCAGATATTTCTTTTAGATCGTCGGTTAGTTCATTATTTCCTTTCCTCAAGGGCCGATAGTGATGCGCGTTTTTGTTTTCATTTCCGTATAGCTATAAAAGTATTTTGGATTTTCCTTTATTGCTTTAACTGCCTTTTCCTCTTCCCTCTTTGTATGGCCCTTAATCAGGGTTTGTATTTCTCTATCGATACTCTGCAGTTTTTCTTGTATTACTTTCCTGGCATTATTTTTTCTGTAATTAGCTAATTTCGCCTCCACTCTCTTTCTTTTGCGGAATATTCTTCTCTTTTGCCTATCTAACCAGTTCCTCTTTCCGTTTGACTGTGCTTTCGGAGCATATTTTTCTAAAATTCTCATCATCTTTTCTTCCAAGGTTGTTAGCATTTCTTCAGTTGTTTTATTCTCTAAAACTGTTCTCCACTCTATTTGGGCCATGTGTGATCTAATTGCTTCCCAATTTATAGTCTTGGAGTTTAAGTTAAAAGTCCTAAATTTGCTTCTTTCTTCAGTATCTGTATTGTCTCTTAATGTTGTCGCCATATTTGTTAATATCTCCATTATATTGTGGTCTGAGATAATAGTTGAGGTTATTTTATATCAGCAATGAAGTTCGTGTTATTCGTGAATACCAGTTCCAGGCAGTTATTTTTTCTGGTATTTTCTGTTATCTCCTGTGTCAGCCATAAACTCGTTTGTGAGAGCCATCAACAGTTTTGCTTGCTCCTGGCCTTCTCTTGTGCCCCCCTTTCCCTGGTGTGTATATATCGTATGCGGACATTTCTTCGAAAACATTTCTTCGAAAACAAAACTTCGAAAACATTTCTTCGAAATCAAAAACTTCGACATCCAATAACTTCGACAAAAAATTACTTCGAAAATAAAACTTCGAATTAAGTTAGGTTAGGTTAGGTTAGGTTAGGTTAGAATAATAACAATAACTTCGACAAAAAATTACTTCGAAAATAAAACTTCGAATCAAAAACTGCGGACATTTCTTCGAAAACATAAAAGGATAATTATAAAATATTACACAAATCTTTTATTATTAAAAACCTCTTTTATTATAAAAACCTCTATGCCATCCCTCAATCGCATTGTTGGTTTTCGGTAAATCGTTTTCAACTCTTTCATAGCATGACCACATGTCAATTTTAAATTTGGCAGCACGACGTCTTCCCCGTCTGTCAGGACGGCCGATCCACGTATCTTCGAAGTAATCAACAACAGGTTCTGCTTCATGTGGAAGAATGTTTTGTTCAATCAGCATATTAAATCCCTCGACAACTTTGTTAGGTGGCACGAAGGCAAGAGCTTTAAGCATTCGAATATTTAGAGCGAATTGGGCATCAGTGTCGTATCGTGCTTTGAGTCCATATTCACAGACTTTCCTATATAAGCATTGGCCAAAATGGAAAAAGCAACCATAGTTTGCAACTGATTGAAATTCCGAAGTTAATGCATTAATCATTCCTGTTTCAAAATCAGTTAAAATTGAATCAATGTTTAAGTTAGGAGCGAGGACTTTTACTTGTCTCAAAATGTTTATGTTTTCGAAGAAATGTCCGCAGTTATTGATTCGAAGTTTTATTTTCGAAGTAATTTTTTGTCGAAGTTATTGGATGTCGAAGTTTTTGATTTCGAAGTTTTGTTTTCGAAGAAATGTCCGTAAATCTGTATATATACACACAGGGTGTTTCACAACCGGTCTGTCATACTTTTGGGGTGATTTGCGGGGGTGATATAGAGTAAAAAAGTTAATACAATATCGATGCTATTTCCAACCGTCGCGGAGCTACGGACGTTTTAAGGTGCACGGAAAAAAATAAATAAGAGTATTAATCTGATGTATTTATTGTTACATTTTATGGCATACACCTTATAAATGTTCAAAATGTCTGCCTCGTTTTTCAATGCACAGCCTTGCTCATTCCAAACAAGAGTTCACTGCCCATTGAATCATTTCGGGGTGTTCTCGTATGTAAGCAGCGGCATCCATAATCCGACGCAAGAGTTCCTCTCTCGTTTGTACTGTGGTCTTGTAGGCCATCTCTTTCATAAGGCCCCATAAAAAGAAAGCTAACGGGGTTAGGTCCGGAGATCTCGGGGGCCACGATATTGGACCAGCACGACCAATCCAATGATTCCCGTACCGCTGATTCAAGTAATCCGTAACATGACGACCAAAATGTAGTGGCGCCCCATCGTGCTGAAAGAACATCCTGCGCCTCGTCTCCAAGGACACGTCCTCCATCAAAAGCGGCAATTTATTCGTCAGAAAGTTCGGATAAATATCAGCAGTTAACCGTTGTTCCAAAACGAACGGTCACCGAGAATTGATGTTGAAAGTTTCCTTCAACGATACCGTGGGGATTATCGGCGGACCACAAGTGGGAATTTCATCTATTGTTAATTCCATCCTGAATGAATTGTGCTTCATCACTAAACAGTATGCGATTAAGAACTTGGCGATGCATAACCATCCACTGGCAAAATTGAACACGTTTATCGTAATCATCCGGTTGAAGAGCTTGCACACGTTGCAAATGATAGGGATACAAACCTTCATCTTGTATGGTTCGCCATACACGCGATGCGGATTCACCAATTCGTCTGGAAATCCTTCGAACACTGGTAGTTGGGCTACGTTGTACTTGGTCCAGTATGCGCTCCTCCACAGCAACGGGCCGTCGTATACATGTTCTTGGTTACGTGGAACAATTGTCCCTGTTTCCCTTAATCTCTGGTATATGTCAATAAGCACTTGCCTGTTCGGTATTCGGCGGTTCGGAAAACGTCTTCGATATTCCTCAACTGCCGCTCTGCTGTTACCATCACAGAATCCATAAATGAAATGGATATCAGCGTATTCAGCGGGTGTGAACTGTTGATTCATTTTGATTGTTCACATTATCGCAACACAGTATATCGTACCACAGATAAGAACCAACTGAAAGAAAAAAACTGAAGATTAGTAGTGGTAACTTCGTTAACCTAAACTACCACCAGTGCTGCCATCTCCCGAGTTACACACAAGTAGGGATTTGTTGTTTGCACATCTTAAAACGTCCGTAGCTCCGCAACGGTTGGAAATAGCACCTATGTTGTATTAACTTTTTTACTCGATATCACCCCCGAAAGTGTGGCAGACCGGTTGTGAAACACCCTGTATATTCCTATCCACCTTTTTGTATTTCATAAATTGGAAAGTAAAGTCTCCGCAGAGCATTATCTTGGGGGATGGAGGGCTTATGGGTTTATTAGGTTTATTAGGGTTTATTAGGTTTCTGATATCATTAATGGCATCCGAGAATTTTTCGGTTGGAGTGTTTGGATGTCTATAGATGACTATCAGTATCACGTTTAGTTTTTCTATTTTCACTGCTAGGAGTTCCACAAAGCTGTTTGATTTACTTATTACCGTCTCTGTCATATGACCTTCATGTAAATATATAGCACAGCCACCTTTACATCTCGCTGTTCTATCAGCTCTTAGTAAGTTGAAACCCTCCATATTTATCTCTTTCTTATCAATACAATGTTCGCAGTTTTCACAATTTCCTTGACAATTTTTAAGATGAGTTTCTGTGAGGCATGCGATGTCCGCCCTTGTTTCGTCCATTAATCCTTTCAGGTACAAAACTTTGTTTTGCTTTGCCCCTTGTGCATTTCAAGTTCGTTTTCCTTCGGTATCGCTTGTTTAGTTGTCCTCTGGTCCTCTGAGAAAGATCCGTTTCCGCCTACCTGTTCTGATAATTTCTTGCCAGGAAGTGGTTTGGCTCGGGGGTCCTCAGCTATGTCGACCGCATATGTTGTATGACATTTAGCAGTCGTATTGTGTTTGCAATGTTGAAAAAAAATTTGTTCGCGATTTCTGTACATACTCGTATCTTAATTCAAGTTATTCCTATTGCCCTTTGAACTTTGTCCTTTGGGTTCGTCGGAAGATGTTGATAGTAGCATTTTTTCCCTATTTGTAGGTTCTATATTTTGCAGAAGTCCTGCAAATGTTCGGGTGATAGAATCTGCATCTGTCTCCGAATTTACAATGACCATTATTGTAGAAGAAATTGCATATTGGGAGATTTTCATATATATCATATATTGTCCTCTCTTATATCTGCAATTATCTTTTACATAATATCTGCATATAATTCCTTCCCTATTTTTACTCGGGGGCCTTTGTTTTTTTGCTCCTTATTGGGGGACAGTTTCAGTTTTCTTGGTTGCATGCTTGTCTTTTCCGATTTATGCTATTAGTGTTAATGTCCTTCGTTGCCTTCATACTATCTGTTGCCTGTATGTTTTCGACCTCGGTATGTGACCGTATTTGATTTATTTCTACTTCGTTTTTCTTCCTTTGTTCTGTTTTCCTGTCCTTTGTTCACACTTTTTTCGTTTATTTTCTCCTCATAGTCTCTTTCTGCTTTAAATACCGTAAAAGAGTTTATTTCGGTCATGCAGTTTCCGCATATACAGGGTGGGCGGAAAGTAGCTCCCTATTTTGGATTGGTAAAAAAATACGTATATTATCCATTTATTTCAGAAGAAATAATATGAAAAGGTAGGCATACATGGTAGGTTTTCTCTAAAATTCAATATGGGCTCCAACTCTTTCCACCAGCTTCTGGAGCCGCCCAGGAATGGCGTCCACTGACTTTAGCAGGAACTCCGGCGGGATGGAGGACATGACTTCCCGAATTCGGTCCTCCAGTTCTTCCAATGTCCTCGGTTTGGTGCGGTAGACTTCTTCCTTTACATGGGAGAACATCGACGATCTGATATTTATGCAAGATGGCGCCCCTCCGCACTTCGCTCTTGTTGTCCGTGAGTGGCTGGATGCCCACTTCCCTGGGCGTTGGATGGGTCGTCGTGGTCCACATCAATGGCCAGCCAGGAGCCCCGACTTGACACCGTGCGACTTCTTTCTTTGGGGGTGGGTAAAGGAAGAAGTCTACCGCACCAAACCGAGGACATTGGAAGAACTGGAGGACCGAATTCGGGAAGTCATGTCCTCCATCCCGCCGGAGTTCCTGCTAAAGTCAGTGGACGCCATTCCTGGGCGGCTCCAGAAGCTGGTGGAAAGAGTTGGAGCCACATTGAATTTTAGAGAAAACCTACCATGTATGCCTACCTTTTCATATTATTTCTTCTGAAATAAATGGATAATATACGTATTTTTTTACCAATCCAAAATAGGGAGCTACTTTCCGCCCACCCTGTATATAGAGACAGAAAGACAGGCAGACAGACAGACAGATATATGTAACTTAATATTAGTTGTTACAAATATGAAAGCTATTCCCTTCTTCGGAAAGGTAACAAAATAAACGAAACTTGTATCTTCCCTGATCAGGGGCAATCCCTACAATTAGGCAACAGGGAACAGAATGGCTTTGTCACTTAACACCCTTATTGGAGCATTTGTGTCCACTTCCATCTAACGAAAGCAACGGGAACTCTGCAATAAAGGAAAATCTCCACTATTTCTTTAATATTAAGTTGTATTTTATTCTTTTTATGGTTAAATGAGGGAACCAACCACCATATTCGCTTTATTTCATTTGCGAAAATTTCTGCAATCTTGCCAATGGTGCACACACACACACACACACACACACACACACACACACACACACACACATATATATATATATATATATATATATATATATATATATATATACACCTTTCAACCTTTCAAGTGTTCCGCGCGATGATTCTTCATTTCACGAAGGTCAAGCTTGTCGCCCCTCCTCTCGAATTGGCCTGGTGAAGTAGTGAGTTGGTTTCTTGTACTCTCCACCTCACATAACCAGGTACGCCCGGCTTATCGGGGATTGTTCTGAGCAAGGCATCTAATCTTCTTTTGATGGTGTCCACTGCAACACCACTCGTGTTTCTTAGGTCTTTGGGCAGCTGATTAAACAGTTTTGGTCCTCACACAACAAAACTATTTTTTTCAGGGTTAAGGATGTTCCCTGTCCAGCCTTTAATTTGGGAACACGACACAGTCTTCCTTTTCTGCTTTCCACTGTTGTTTGGAGAGTTACAGGTTCAGAGTAAGATTAGGGACTAGTTTCTCCATTATTTTGCAAGTGTAAATAATGGTGTATATCTCTCTCCTTTCCAGTGAATAGAGGTTTAATTCGCGAAACCTTTCCCAGTAATTTAGTTCTTTGCACCCCTTGATCTTGGCTGTGAAGCTTCTCTGAATCCCTTCTAGCGATCTAATGTCTTTTTTTTATATGGGCATGTTAGGACCAAGCAGTATTCCGATTTGGGTATAAATCAGTGTTTTCAGTAGAGGAAGCATTATATTTCTATCCCTTCGTTTACAGGTTCTCAGTATCTGCCCAGTTACTCTCTTTGCTCTGTTTACTGCCATCTTATTTTGTGTTTCAAATTTCGCATCATCAGTCATTACAACCCCTAAATCTTTTGCTTTAGAATTTCTCTGAATTTCCTGTCCATTTGGGGCATAATATTTCATGGATTTTAGGTCCTCTCTTTTTCCGTACCGTAACAGCTGAAATTTCTCAGTGTTAAACTTCATATTGTTGTCTTCCATCCACTTGTAGATTCTGTTCATGTCTGTTTGTAGAGAGCCTATATCTTCTGGGTTTCTTATTTTTCTACTGATCTTTGCGTCAATATATTTATATGTTTCACACAGACCGTGCATGGAACAAGGAACTCTTCTGGGAAAATTAAATCCACTATACAGGCTGTTTCAGGTCGACCCTAGAAATATTTATGGAAATTGTCAGAATTTGGTATTTGATATTTGAAGTTTGTCATAGTAATTCCTACCTACTTGCTACAAATTCCGTCAGTTTTCCATATTTCTAGGGTCGACCTGAAACACTCTGTACTCCGAATTAGTAATGGTAAATGACGAATACTATAATTTTTCTTTTTTATGATGGAAACCCAATGTTGGCAACGGGTCACACGCAAAGAGGCCCCAAAATATAGCTCCCCTCATAATGGGATCGATTTGAGAATTGCCTCGTTTCAGATTTCTTTTCTTGGATGAAGACTGGAATTGGAATGATGAAGATCGAAAAGAAAACATAAAAAAAAAGGACTTTTTTAATCTGATTCTTGTTATAAACATGTTCAATTTTGAATTTTTTCTCCAACAAGAAACGTTTTCTTTGTTTTTCATTATTAATAGTTTAAAGAAACTGGGACCAGTAAAAGTTATATATAAGGTAACATCCATGTATCATATATCCCAAGAAAGTGAGGGGTAGGGGCCCCGAGTCTCAGCTTAATTAACCCAAACCTGAGCTCACTTAGCCGAGTCAATTAAAAGTTGGGTGGCCAGTCCACCGCTTCGTCGGGACGTAAAATACAGAAAAGAGAACCGCCCAGCAACACTGGAGTTCGAACCCACATCTCAGCGGAGTTTCAGCTCTGCCGGGCGGCACCCCAATCGATCGAGCTACGAGACGATATATATATATAGTGAACCTGTTTTCACTGGAATGAAAGAATTTCAATTTGGAAAAGCAAATTTGAATGCACGAGTCTGCTATCATTGACACTTTCAAACTTTAACTATTCAAAACGAAACTCTAAATTTAATCCGGTGATTAAGAAAGTTATAACAAGCCACGCCCCAATAACCTGAACCCCAACTCCTTTAATATTTAAGGATTTCATCTATCTGAAACTCTTTCATTGTACAGCTGAAAGATTAAACGTGAAGTGTTGTGAATCGTGATAAAACTGTTTTCTAAAAATGCCTTCACCTTTAATATATATATATATATATATATATATATATATATATATATATATATATAAGAAGAAGAAGAAAGAATGACTTTCCCCGACTTATTGATACTAATTTCAAATTACGAATGGAACACAAAACTTATGAAGACAGTTGAAGAACAAAATAGGATTGAAACGAAAGGAAATTTTTTAAATACTTTCTGCCTTAAAATTGTATTTACTCGTTTGCTTGTTTTGCTTTTCACTTTTTTTGAATTTTTGTTTCTTTATTTGCTTTTGTTGATGTTTTGTTTTGCTTTTATTTTTATTTAGGATTTGTTTATTTGTTTGTATAAATTTTTATTCGAGACATTTTGGTTTAGAGTTTCAGAAATGCGCTTTTGAAGGCATAGCAACGGAATAAGGATTATGAAGGCGCAATATGCAGGAACTTTAAAAGCAAATGGCAGATCGATGTTGTTTGCATATTTTTTGATATTTCTTTGTTGCTACCAAAAGATAATTTGGTTTTCCCTAAGAATGGATAAAATCAGACGTGTCAACTCTCACGGATTTTACGTCTCAAACTCCCTTATGTGGGATATGTTTCCACTTATCAAAATCAGGCACAGGCAAAATCTCACAAATTTTCATATTTCAAGGTTGACGTCTCTGTAAGATAGTCTGGCTTTTGCCAGAATAAAGTAAATACGATGGTCGTTACGCGGCAAAGGGTCGGAAAAAGTAAAAAATTACGAATCAAAATTTAAAATTTAATGAGTAAAAGTTAATTACGAATATTTAAAAAGTAATTGCATTAAAAACTACGAACTTAAGATTAAATTATTAACAAATAAATTTAATAAGCAAATAAAAACAAAATGGAGGCTAAAATTTCAAAATAAAAACTAAAATAATCTAAATTAGTGTTTTTTCCAAATGAACTTTGGATGTGAATAAAAATTAACCAACAAATTTCTTCTTTATTAACTTATTTGATTTAGTGAACGTACTCACTAACTCACTTCTTTAAAATTAACAAGAGTTTATGAAGTTAAGATGCATTTAGGTACTTGTAGGTTATCTCCCCCCCCCCCCAACTCACACACCAATTTTGACAGAATATTTTCGTTAAAACTAACGAAAATATCACGACTTAACCTAACCAATTATCAAGAGCGTACAGTTGATCTATTAGTAAATAGTAAATACTATTCCAGAAACAAACAATGTTATAATTAATAATAGATCAACTGTACGCCCTTGATAATTGGTTAGGTTAAGTCGTGATATTTTCGTTAGTTTTAACGAAAATATTCTGTCAAAAATACGTTACAAATATAATAAATTTTACTTTATTATTAATTTAAGACTTTCCACCAAAGTTTGAGAGAAATACAGTAAACTTTAAAATTAGAGATAACACCGTCAGATTAATAACTTTAATTTGAGCTTTTAAAGGGTTAATGGCTATAAAGGGTGTTGATGGATGTTAAATGATAATTAATTGAGTTATTATTATAGGGTTTTAATGGTTATTAATTTGTTCAAAGCGGGCAATCTTTGAATTCTATCGAAGGAATCGTCATAAGATCTGGTAAATAGTTAATGTATTTATTAATAACAGAAGACTTTACATAATATTAAAAACAAATAATAAGTAAAACGGATCACCTGAAGATCAGGGCCCCCAGCCTCAAGTACCAAATGATATCTTCATTAAAACTAACGAAAATATCACGACTTAACCTTACCAATCGTCAAGGGCTTACAGTTGACCTAACCGGGCATTCAGTATAATTTATTGTTATATTTGGTACTGTAAAGCAAAAAACAAGAATACATGGAGGCCCTGATCTTCAGGTGATCCAATAAAACGGTGCTGGTTAAGTGTGCGGTGTACCTACGATTGGTTAGGTTTAATCATGATATTTTCGTTAAAACTAACGAAAATATCATGACTAAACCTAACCAATCGTCAAGGGCGATTGACAATGGGATGTAAACAAACAATTAGTAAACAAGATAAGAAGCTATAATTAAAAGGTAGACCGCCGAATCGTAGGTAGACCGCACACTTAACCAGCACCCAATAAAACTGTCAATAAATGAATGAAACTTCTTATATATAAAGGGGGTTAAATAGTTTATAACTTAGCGAGTTGTCGGTAACCATAGTAAACCGAGTGAAGTGCTTTCTGATCAGTTTTTAACCTCATCAAATATATAATTCATGAAATTCCGTAGTGTTAATTTAAACCAAATGTTACAAGTTAAATTTATGGTAAAATTCAGAGAAACGAATGTTCTGTTACTGAATAAAACGTACGATTTTATTATTTCTTTATTTTTGTCGTTTAAAACCATTCTTTACCATTTAGGTTAAAAATAAAATAAATGACAAATTAGGATTAAAGTAATGGTTTCCTTATCCGCTAATCCTCGGAATAAAATTAATTTGACGCAGCCTCCGTGCCCAGTCTAATACGATCCATTGGGTTTACTGCTAGATTATTATTATCAACACTATCGGGAGTCGAACCTCCGACCTCAGTGTCTCCATTTCTGTTATAATTACCCACTGAGCTACGGTCGCTGGTAAATTTGATGTCGAATGCGTCTTTCATTTAAATTGTACATAACTATAACTGAAGCTGATTTCAGTCTGTATAATTATGAGTAATAAAATCACACTTTACATACGAAACCTCAAAGTTGTGCGTGTGATTATCATTAGAGATAGGAGCTCATTAGGCTAATTCTTCCAATTTTATCTTTGATAGGAACATAATTAAAAAATTACATTTAATCTCTCTCTCTCTCTCTCTCTCTCTCTCTCTCTCATTTACTGCTCTTTTACTCTCATTGATGCACCTTATTTTCATGCAGTGGCGTCATTGACTTCATATATGTTGATTGCATGCAACACCAGTTACATTTTCACCCCGTCACTGCCATTGCAATTATTTTTATATAGAGTGTACCATAAGTCAGTGTAGGATTAAATGCAGTGAATAAATTATTTATTGAACACCCTGTTTAAGAAAATCGGCTACAAAATGAAAATATAAGACGTGAGCACTAGATTTCGCTACCTTCCTTGTTCACATATTTTGAGTAAACAGAAAAGAATATCATAAACCTAAATTATCTGGCAATGAAAGTGATAGTAAACATGTCTGTTGTACGAGTCACGTGAACAGTTAAACTTATCTCCATCCGTGAAAGATGTTTTGGGTTTCTGTCCATTGTCAAGCGAAATTGAAATTTTCAGTTTTATGAGAATGGCAGAAACAAAGTGAACCACAATTGTAATATGCATGGTGTATGAAATGTGAAAAGGAGTCATATGATATTTTAGTTATGAAATAGTATTATAGTTATTAAATATTTTGGTTGTGAAATAACTACTACAATTATTAAGTATACATAATAGCTCGTACCTAACAGGCTATAGTATGGCTTGGCCTTGTCGTAACACCGATTTCCCTAAAGATTAGGGGAGTTAAGCTACATTTAGTTTGGGTAGTATAATCATATAGCTGGATGGATGACGTTCACTGCATCCACATGACGTAGCGCCCCGTGGTTCCGATTCTATGTTAATTCGTAGGTTTCCTCTGTCATATGACCTTGACTTTTAGTACGGAGGCTAAATCATGCAGTTAACAATAAAAATTAACTTGACTGCCCAGATAGTTACCCAGGTTGGTCGATTAACTGTTCACACACGGTTGATATGAGCCATGCAACAACAGTCCGTGGACCAACTGCGTAACCTGGTTAACAATTACGATGATATTAAAAACTTTTTCATAATGTACTTAACTAACCTCTGTCATTCTTGATAGCCCACGAAAACGTTACTTGAGTCGGGAATGCGTCTACCTCGCATGAAATAGTAACTGCTCCTTTTCTTTCAACGATGTACTCCTTCGGTTGGTCCCTCTTGCACGTGGGCGAAACTGAAAGGAGAAGATTTCATGTTTTAGAATTATACAATTAATAATAATAATTATAGAAGGATGATAACTTACATAAATAAAATATATATATATATATGAATAGAAACGACATAAGTATTAAGGAACGTTTCTGCACACGAGGAAGAGAAATCACGAATAAATGAAAAATGAGGCGAACCGCCCGGGAATCGAACCCAGGGCCTTCCAATTGCCGGTTGGATGCGCTACCATTACACTACGGACCTCGATCATTCACAAATCGAAATTCTCCTACATAGGGCAGAAACCAATGCCCTGAGAAGGCACCCTCGCAAATCGTGAATATGTGCATTTAACTGCAATGACCACGCAGTATATAAATGAATAGAAACGACATAAGTATTAAGGAACGTTTCTGCACACGAGGAAGAGAAATCACGAATAAATGAAAAATGAGGCGAACCGCCCGGGAATCGAACCCAGGGCCTTCCAATTGCCGGTTGGATGCGCTACCATTACACTACGGACCTCGATCATTCACAAATCGAAATTCTCCTACATAGGGCAGAAACCAATGCCCTGAGAAGGCACCCTCGCAAATCGTGAATATGTGCATTTAACTGCAATGACCACGCAGTATATAAATGAATAGAAACGACATAAGTATTAAGGAAACGTTCCTTAATACTTATGTCGTTTCTATTCATTTATATACTGCGTGGTCATTGCAGTTAAATGCACATATTCACGATTTGCGAGGGTGCCTTCTCAGGGCATTGGTTTCTGCCCTATGTAGGAGAATTTCGATTTGTGAATGATCGAGGTCCGTAGTGTAATGGTAGCGCATCCAACCGGCAATTGGAAGGCCCTGGGTTCGATTCCCGGGCGGTTCGCCTCATTTTTCATTTATTCGTGATTTCTCTTCCTCGTGTGCAGAAACGTTCCTTAATACTTATGTCGTTTCTATTCATTTATATACTGCGTGGTCATTGCAGTTAAATGCATATACATATATACATATATATATTTTAGAGCAAAAGATTTAGGGGTTGTAATGACTGATGATGCGAAATTTGAAACACAAAATAAGATGGCAGTAAACAGAGCAAAGAGAATAACTGGGGAGATACTGAGAACCTTTAAACGAAGGGAGAGGAATATAATGATTCCTCTACTGAAAACACTGATCATACCCAAATTGGAATACTGCTCGGCCCTAACATCCTCATATAAAAAAGAAGACATTAGACAGCTAGAAGGGATTCAGAGAAGCTTCACAGCCAAGATCAAGGGGTGCAAAGAGCTAAACTACTGGGAAAGGTTACGCGAACTAAACCTATATTCACTGGAAAGGAGAAGAGAGACACACACCATCATTTACACTTGGAAAATAATGGAGAAACTAGTCCCTAATCTTACTCTGAATCCTGTAACTCCCCAAACAACGGTGGAAAGTAGAAAAGGAAGACTGTGTCGTGTTCCCAAATTAAAGGCTAGACAGGGAAGATCCTTAACTCTGAAAGAAAATAGTTTTGTTGTGAGAGGACCAAAACTGTTTAATCAGCTGCCCAAAGACCTAAGGAACACAAATGGTGTTGCAGTGGACATCTTCAAAAGAAGATTAGACGCCTGGCTCAGAACAATCCCCGATGAGCAGGGCGTACCTGGCTATGTGAGGTGGAGAGCACAAGAAACCAACTCGCTACTTCACCAAGCCAACTCGAGAGAAGGGGGCGACAAACTTGACCTTCGTGAAATGAGGAATCATCGCACGGAACTTTTGAAAAATTGAAAGGAAAGGTGTGTGTATATATATATATATATATATATATATATTATATATACAGGGTGGGCCGTAAGTTTCCATACATAGGAAAAATAAACATTTTGTTATGGACAACCATTTTTATTTATATAATATGCTCTACATGGTTGCCATTGTTTTGAAAACACATTTCAATACGTGTTCCCCACTGTTGATGAACACGCATTAGCACAGTTGACGTTATGCTTGTAATGGCGTTGGTGATACGTTCCTTTAGATGATTTATGTCTCGTATCTTTTCCTGATACACCATGGCCTTCAAGTGCCCCCAAAGATAGAAATCAAGGGGGTGAGATCTGGGGATCTGGGAGGCCACTCCACAGGACCACGCCGACCAATCCAAGCATCCGGAAACTGCTGATCCAAATACCGACGCACGTGAAGACCATAATGAGGTGGAGCTCCATCTTGCTGGAAGTAAACTGGGAAGTTACCTTCCTCGTTTAGCAGGGATGGGAAAATCTCTTCTTGCAACATGTTAAGATACCTTTCGGCATTAAGATTTCCACTGACAAAAATTGGTCCAATAATTCTGTCACCCCATATCCCGGCCCACACCATCACTTTACCGGCACCTTGCATCTTCGTCGGACTCAGCCAGTTAGGGTTAGCATTACTCCAATAACGTATGTTTTGCCGATTAACCTCTCCATTGACGTAAAAATTTGCTTCATCAGTAAACAAGATCTTACGTCAAACGCATATTCTTAGGGTATCTGAAACATAAAAACAAACGTTTAATTTTTCCTATGTATGGAAACTTACGGCCCACCCTGTGTATATATATATATATATATATATACTGTATATATATAAACTAATTATTTACAGTAGATGTAGTGTTGAGGTAAGAAGAAATAATAAAAAAAAAGTTTCAAAAAACTATTTTATGGATCGGAAGAAACGAGAAATGTTGTAGAAAAAGATTAATAAGAAGGGTATTATTAAAGCGGAGGACAGGAAAGGTAATTTGACACGCGCTATACTGTACGATACACTCTTCTACTCTATATATATATTATATATATATACACGCGTCTCGGTGATGTAGTCATTAACATCGCTTACTACGAATCCACCGGCTCCGAGTTTAGTTCCCGACGATCAACGACGGCGGTCAGCTCACTCATCTGTTCATCCTTCCCAACAAAAGAATTGGGTACTCTACGTAGCCTAGTGGCTAAGACGCTGGGCTCCTGATGGGAAGCCGTGAGATTGAATCCAGGGGAAGACTTTGTAATTTGTGCTGTGGTGGGTCGTAGTTAGGATTCTCATTTAAGCTGTAGGTCTAAAGTGGGCAACAAGCCTGACCTTCGTCAGAATGAATAGTTTGGGTGGAAGCAAAACCAAGTTTATCTGTGGGTATTTTCCATCCTCGTTTCCATGGCCCTTGTCCCACCACAGTTGGGACAGTACAAAATCTGCCTCTTCTCATTCTAGTTTGTTTCTATTTCATTTCTAAGGTTAGGGACTGAGCTCTCAAGTATTTTCCATATGTATATTATTGTGTACCACTCGCGTCTTCTTTCGAGAGAGTAGAGTTTCAGGGATTGTAGTCGGGACCAGTAGTCTTCACCTTCCGTTTCCTCTATCTTAGACGTAAAAGTCTTCGTATAGCTTCAGTGTTCGCAATGTCTCGTTTTCTGTATGGGTTTGTGAATACTGAGCAATACTCAATTATTATTGGTAGGACTAGACTCTTCCATAATTTGAGCATGATGTTTGCTTTTCTGCGACTCCAGATGATTCTCATTATTTTTCTAGCCGTTGTAATTTTGATGTTATGTTGCTCTGAATTCTACATCCGCCGACATTACTACTCCTAGATCCCTGACTTGGAGATTTGGTGTTATCCGTTTGGCTTGCAGAGTTTTGTACCCTTTATTCTGTAGCTCCTTGTTATTACCATATCTTAGAAGTTGGAATTTTTCTCCGATGAACTTCATATTGTTGTCTTCTGCCCCTGGAATAATGTTTCAATGTCGTTTTGTAATTTTCTTATGTCACCTTCGTTCAATATTTCTTTGCATATGTTTGTGTCATCTGCAAAACATGATACAATACCGTCATTGATATCTGCATCAATATCTGCAATCATTATTATGAACAGCAAAGGAGCTAGTACTGTCCCTTGTGGAACAGAGCTCTCTACTTCCGAGACTTCCGATTTGACTCCATTTACCACCACTCTTTGTGTTCTTTGCGTGAACAAATTAAATATTCATCTTCCTAGCTTTTCAGTAATTCCTGTATTCTTAAGTTTGTGTGCAATAATTCCATTGTCACATTTATCGAAGGCTTTAGCAAAGTCAGTATATATTACATATGTTTTGTCCTCGATACAATGTTTCCAATATTTTTTCCTGGTGGTCTAATAGCTGTGATAGGCATAATCTTCCAGCCGTGAAACCATGTTGATTTGGGTTGTACAAGTTCTTTTCTTGTAGGTAAGTAGGTAGTTTTGCTTCTAATTATAATTATACGTTCAAAGCACTTTATAAGGTAAGAGGTGAGAGCTACCGGCCGGCCGGCTGTTCAACAATGATTTTGTCTCAGGAAAGGTTTTATGTCATTATTAGAGAGTTTTTAACGCTGATTACAAAAATGGTCTTATTATTTTCCTATCACGTATAGTTTTTGAGAAATATAATTTTTATTGTTTTGGAAAAAATATTCAATTTTTTTAGTATAAAAGCTGTTCATTTATTTTATTATCTCGCAACTCTGACCACATATGATGTTTGTCTTATTACGTCGTGTGTATTGCTACTCTTATAGTATGTGTGATGTTAATATTTTTTAATATTTTGTATAATATTTAACTAATTACATCCAATACACAATATTATACATATTATATACAATATACAGTACAATGATTGTATAATATTTTTTAAGATTTCATGGAAACTATGCGTGATACGTCAAAATGAATAACATTTTCGGAATCAACAGCGTCGACTGCATATAGACCAGCTTTGTTTGTTGCTGAGACAGAATAAAAGTAAAAATTTGTTGTTCAGTGTAATTCTTGGGCATTGCTCTGTTACCACCTTTAAATAAGGGGGCAATGTTCGCGTTCTTTAATGGAAGTGGAATTTGTCCTGTGCTGAGTGATTTCCTTCATAGTAGGTATAGCGGTTTGGCAGTACTCTCTTTATATATATATATATATATATATATATATATATATATATATATATATATGGGAATGAACTCAGAATGGCTCCCTGAGGTTTTTTATGATACACACACAGACCGTGCATGGAACAAGGAACTCTTCTAGGAAAATTAAATCCACTATAGTCCGATTAAGTAATGGTAAATGACAAATACTATGGTTTTTCTTTTTCATGATGCTAGCCCGACGCGGGCAACGGGTCACTCGCAAAGAGGTCCCAAAAATATAGCTTCCCTCACCAGCTATCTGCAAAGCAGATAGGATCCAGCTTTAAACCCTAGATCCTGTCCCAAAGCTGGATCCTATCTGCTTTGCAGATAGCTGGTGAGGGAAGCTATATTTTTGGGACCTCTTTGCGAGTGACTCGTTGCCCGCGTCGGGCTTGCTTCATGAAAAAGAAAAAAACTATAGTATTTGTCATTTACCATTACTTATTCGGACTATAGTGGATTTAATTTTCCTAGAAGAGTTCCTTGTTCCATGCACGGTCTGTGTATATATATATATATATATATATATATATATATATATATATATATATATATATATATATATATATATATATATATATATAAAGGAGGAGCGACAAGTTTGACCTTTGTGAAATGAGGAATCATCGCTCAGAACATTTGAAAGGTATATATATATATATATATATATATATATATATATATATATATATATATATATATATATTTTGTATGCCTGTGACCGTTAATCACTTCGCGAAGTTAGGTTATCAATGAGTACAAATACACTTGATTAAAGGTCACAGGCATTACGCGAAATGACTGGTTTCACATATTGAGTTTAAGAGTATATATATATATGTATATAAGGTTAGTAATTTCTTATGATTGTTAAAAATGTCATTTCTTGCCAAACTTTGTTTCCGAAACTTTACTTCATGCCTTTAAAACTGGTCTGTGATTAATGCTTTGTTGCGAAAAAGAGAGAAATAGTATGAGTGGTTTATTCATTTTGGGCCCCATTTTATGACCATTATGGTGAATGCTGATGACTCTTATCTTCAAATAGATGAAATAGGTTTGTTAACATAAATATATCTAAAACACTAAAACAAAGAGAGAGAGAGAGAGAGAGAGAGAGAGAGAGAGAGAGGAGAGAGAGAGAGAGAGAGAGAGAGAGACCCTAACCTTTCTGACGACCTACAAACGACAACTAGAATCAATGTCTTAGAACGAACTATTATAGAAGAAGAATAAATGAAGGTGCCCTGAAAGGATGAAAAGCGAGAAAGAAGTCTTGGTCCTTAGAGAGGCAAAAGACCAAAAAAAGATGGATCCTAGACAATTGGGCAAAGGTGCTTTGGTCTGATAAAAGAAATTTTGAGGTGAGTCAAGGAGACTATTATGATACGAGCTCTTTCCATTTCAATGTGATGAATCATATGGGAGGTTCTAAGATGCACCTTTCAAGTGTCATCATTTCAACTGTTTTAAAAGGTGTTTCATGTATCTGAAGCAGTTTGTTTGAGAAAGAGAGTTGGGGAAGATTATTCCTCCGATTGCACAGTTTCAATAGTAAAACATTGAAGTGGAAGCGTTATGGTGTCAAGTTGCGTGTCATCGGCAGGACTGAAGAAACTGATTATGTCTGTGTGTAATGAAGTGATACTCCAGCAAGTTAATAAGGGTGTGCTTCTCAACAAGTCCTCTACAATCTCTTCACTTGAACCCAACTAAACATCTATTGGGCAGTTCTGGACAAAAGGTTCAGGAACCGTAAATGTTCGTCAACAAATGATCGACATTTGAAATTAATGTAAAAATAGGAAAGGGTTAGTAGTGATATATATATATATATATATATATAATATATATTATATATATATATATATATATATATATATTGTGTGTGTGTGTGTGTGCTCGAAGTGGAGAGGTATGCGGCGGTAGACCATACTGTCACCTTTTACTCAGTTTATTGCGATCCGGATGCTCATTTCAGAGTATATGAATGGATAAGGAGTAAAGCAGAAACTAAATTATACGAAGTAAGAATGGAAAGTATTACAGCAATTGTTTAAGCTAATCGATAATCGATGTTTCAGGTATAGCAAATGCGCTGCTATAAATTTTGATCATTCCTAACCATCGATATGTGGGTAATAAAAAAGCCAAAACTTGAAGAGAACTTAAATGCAGCGGATAAGTGTATAGCTTCAAGCAATTATTATGAAAGGTGAAAACATTTTTGTACTTCCTGTTTTACTTTACTCTCGAACTTTTTTAGTAAACGTCCATACTGGCACTTTTCCTCCGACTTCGAGCAGTGTATATATATATATATATATATATATATAGAGAGAGAGAGAGAGAGAGAGAGAGAAGGAGAGAGAGAGAGAGAGAGAGAGATACTCGTGCATATAGATATAATAATAATGATGGGCCCCCAAGAAAACTTTGCTTCTCTGCAATATACCTTCGAAATTATATTTTATATGCAAGAAATATAATTAGAAAATCTGAATGAGAGTAATGGGAAAAGAAATTAATATAGACAAATAAAGAGAAAAATGAAAATGGGAAGACAGATATTAAAGTAAAAAAAATAATAATTAAACTCTGACTAAAAAAAGTCGATAAAATCTCACTATTCAATACTGTTTCGAAGACTTGAAATCAGAATAAAGAGATACAGTATCTACAGTATCCGCGCGGTTTTACGCAGGAATACGCCCCCAAAATGAATGTCAAGGACTAATGCGAAGGGACCAAATAAAGAAATGAAGTAAGTAAGAATAGAAGGAAGAAGAAATAAAAAAAATAATAATGATAAAATACAAATATCTTCCTCTCTATCATTCTATCCTTTCTCGAACGCATTGTCGGGAAATATTTAGCGGAAAAGTAATGAATGAAGTCACGCAAACAATGAAAGAGAGACACAATACGAATCAGTGAGACGGAATCACCATCAACGAAAGAGAGATTGAGAGATAAAGGGAGAAAGAAAATTAAAAAATTGTTAGGTGAGCCAAAGAAAAAAGAAATACGGAGGAAAAGGCAAAGTTGAGAAAGAGAAGTAAAAAATTCTACAAAAGATGGAGGAGCAAGATAATAATCGATATAAAGAGAGAGAGAGAGAGAGAGAGAGAGAGAGAGAGAGAGAGAGATCGTAATTAGCATAACGTTCGTATTCTGAAGATTCATTCCACAACAAAATTATGCAATGAAAATATGCCAAATTCTCATCTCGAGCTGACGAGAGCTAACCTAAACATGAAGCGGTTTCTCAAGAGGAAAAAGGAGCAAAACTCTCTTATTTATTTTTTTTCGTGTGCTGCACTTAAGAATTAAAGCTTAATTATGTATATGTTTATTCATAAACTGGAGTTATTTTTTATTACTGCGAATGCTAAACACAATATGGTACCATTAATCGTTATATTTACAAGGGAAATATAATACCTCCTTTATTAGTATCAAACTGTATTCCGGTATATAGTCACTATTAGCCAAAATTCACACACACACACACACACACACACACACATTATGCAGGAAGGTCCCAGAATATGCACCTGAAATCATTTTTAGGTGCTCAATCTGGGATTGAGGCAAAACACAGGTGCTTAATCTGGGATTGAGGAGAAAAAAATATAAACAGTTTTTAGAGATATAATTTCATTGTTTTTATCAATATTTGAAAAAATCAACTCTAACCTAACCTAACCTAACCTAACCTATATCTATACCAATTTATGTGGCAAGATAGATTTGCTTCAGATGGATTCAGAAACATTCGGGCTCATATTGCAGGAATTTATAATATCTAAAATTTTTCTTTATTCATTAAACCACTTTAAACCTTTTATAACTTTGCCTTTATTACATTTGTAATAAACTTTGTATAAACAATAAATTTTGTAATCATCAGGTTTTTTTTTATTTAATCCTTGCAAGGTGCTTATTCTGGGATTGAGGTTGAACGCAGGTGCTTCATCTGGGATTGAGGTACATCAGGTGCCTATTCTGGGATTGACCCGTGAAATTAAACCAAGGTTATTTTGCATTAGTAGTAGCCAGGGATGGGAAACTGGTAAATTTTTAAGTCCAGTTTTCGAGCTCAGTTTAAGTTTGCAAAAATATCGATTTCAGTTTCGATTTAAGTTTTTATTTTTTTTTCGATCTGAGTTTATTTTTCGATTTAAGTTTTATATTTTTCAGTTCGATTCAATTTAAATTTCGAATCCAGCTTTTTGTCAGATATCTTTAAGAATTTTTTGTACTATTTATATTATTTTTTGGGGGGTACCCTATTGACAAATACAGATTTAATTTTATATTTGTATTTGCGTTCGATTTCTGTTTTTCAAAGAGAGAATTTGCTTTAGTAATTATTTTTACTTTTGTATGATTAAACATGTAAGCATCTATAGCCAACTGAATCAGCACGAAACACTCATCTTTTTTTTTTTTTTACTTATTCGCTTCATTTCTTTCACATAAAATTTTATTTAACAAAAAACTTTCAATTCGAAATGTTTTATTAATTCGTACGCTTTTTAAATTTTAAAGCACACGACATGTATAAAATATATAAATAATAGTATTAGAAAGGGGAATAAAACGATTAAATGCACCTCTGTTTATTATAGTACAGGGTGGGCCGTAAGTTTCCATACATAGGAAAAATTAAACGTTTGTTTTTATGTTTCAGATACCCTAAGAATATGCGTTTGACGTAAGATCTTGTTTACTGATGAAGCAAATTTTTACGTCAATGGAGAGGTTAATCGGCAAAACATACGTTATTGGAGTAATGCTAACCCTAACTGGCTGAGTCCGACGAAGATGCAAGGTGCCGGTAAAGTGATGGTGTGGGCCGGGATATGGGGTGACAGAATTATTGGACCAATTTTTGTCAGTGGAAATCTTAATGCCGAAAGGTATCTTAACATGTTGCAAGAAGAGATTTTCCCATCCCTGCTAAACGAGGAGGGTAACTTCCCAGTTTACTTCCAGCAAGATGGAGCTCCACCTCATTATGGTCTTCACGTGCGTCGGTATTTGGATCAGCAGTTTCCGGATGCTTGGATTGGTCGGCGTGGTCCTGTGGAGTGGCCTCCCAGATCCCCAGATCTCACCCCCCTTGATTTCTATCTTTGGGGGCACTTGAAGGCCATGGTGTATCAGGAAAAGATACGAGACATAAATCATCTAAAGGAACGTATCACCAACGCCATTACAAGCATAACGTCAACTGTGCTAATGCGTGTTCATCAACAGTGGGGAACACGTATTGAAATGTGTTTTCAAAACAATGGCAACCATGTAGAGCATATTATATAAATAAAAATGGTTGTCCATAAAAAAATGTTTATTTTTCCTATGTATGGAAACTTACGGCCCACCCTGTATACAAAATACAAATACCTCGTAAACTCGCATGTTAAAATTAGAGCGAACAATTAAAATATTGTCAATGTTTTCGGGCAACAAATTGTTTCTTTGAGGACTTAAAATCAATCTAAAAAGAGAAAAAAGCCGTTCCACACTAACTTGTGTCACTGGAACAGCATGCACAACTAAAGAAAATTTGTACAGCTCCTCATGTTTTATCTTCATTGCGTTCCACCACGCAATTAGGCTACTGTTTGCTGAAATTCTTTCAATATTCTTAAAATCTCGAAGAGCGGGAATGATGCTTCCATTCGTAGCACTGGTTGAGTTTTTCTTTATTTTTGCAGCAGCTCTAAGCATGTTTTCCAACTCATCCTCCGATGTACTGGATGCCAAGCTTGCCGAAGATGTCGATGCCAAGCTTGCCGAAGATGTCGATTCCATTTTCGCGTGAAGTTGGATTAAATGAGTAATCGCACGCTCTTGTTCTACTTCGGATATCATAACATTGAACCTAGGATCTAGATATAACGATGATATCACTACTTCTTTTTGTAGGTGCTCCTTCTCTCTAGCATTCATTGCTTCTAAAAGGTTATGAACCAGCACGCATTTAATTTTTGAGATGTCACTTTTACACAGAAACCACAATTTGTAGAAGTCTCCTGGAGTCAAATTTTCTTCTTGCAGTCGTACTGTAGCTTTTTTAGCAGGCTCTAATACTTGCAAAATTTCTTGCAGTTTTTCCCAAGCTTGAGGAGAAAGTTTTAAATCAGTTCCTATGAGTTCAATAAATTCATCAATGAACGGTCGGAGTTCCACTAAACGGAAGATCATATCATATGTTAAACACCACCTCATCACGACGTCTACGATAGGCATATGATACTTCTTTGTTTTTAAAATATTCATAATAGCTGGAGTTCGCAGCTTCTTAGCAAGTTTCCGCGAATTTACAAGCAATCCTGCATTTAAAGAGTCTTTTATTGCAAGTTGCAAAGTATGTACAGCACATTTAACAGAAAGAACATTTCCTAATTCCAACTCATCTAGTTCACTGATATCACTTTCATCGTTTACAATGTCATTTCCTTCACTCGAGATCAGTTCTACAGTACAGCTTTCACCATATTTCTAGCATTATCAGTAGTAATAGAATACACTTGACGAACGCTTAAGTTATATTTCAATAGCACACTTAAAACCAGTTCCTTGATGTTTTCACCCGAATGAGCATGAGAGAAGTCTGTAACAGATAATGTTCGTATCTGAAAAGAATCTCCATTAATGAACTGGGCATTAATGGCTAGAACAGATCTATCCAGACGAGAGGCGATATTATTTTCAATGAAAACATTCTGTTTTGCAATTCTTCACTTATTTGTTTCACACTATTTGCAGCTTTCTTATTAACTAAATTCGAGATTTTCTTCCTGTCTATTGATGTGTTGAGTGCGTTCTTAATTGGATCTATGATCTTACATAAACCACTGTCTTCTACTGCAGAAAATGGTCTTCCATTTAGAGTTACCAGTTCAACCACAGCATCATTAAACGTTTTTATATCCATTGGAATACTTATTGTTGGACGAAGCATTTCTTGAATAGTTTTCATACGCTTAGTGTTGGTGCGATGTGTTGTGATCTGGTGTGGTCTGCTCATCTTGTGGCAAACATCTTTTCATCTTTGAATTAGAAGCTTCCTTTCTTCTTTCTAAAGCATTAAACTCTGCCTGATGGTGCCTTTCCAGATGCTTCTTTAGATTAGTAGCACATCCAGTCATTTTGCAAGCTGCTGTTGCATGCTCACGAGAACCATGGAGCGTGAAGTAAGAATATACCACGTTCGTTTTATAACGTCCCATTGTTGGAAAAGGAATAAAATTTTAAGTTGGACTGCTACCTGTGAAATTTTTCTGATGAATGAAAGACAAGTAACAAATGTTTCATTTATATACACTAGCAGGTAAAGGAAGTGTCTTTCAGGAGAGGAAACACAAGGAGATTAGAGGAACATTCCAAAGGATAAACATTTGGAGAAATACCAAGGAAAATAAAGTAATATTCCAAAGGATTCACATTTGAGTTGAAGTCTGGTCATTCCCACAGGTTTCAGGAGAGGAGAGGAAACACAAGGAGATTAGAGGAACATTCCAAAGGATAAACATTTGTAGAAATACCAAGGAGAATAGAGTAATATTCCATAGTAAATGCAAAACTTCACTTTTTTACGTGGAGGTCGAAATGTGACAATAAAACTCACACTAATAGACGGAGTTTATTTCAACAACAGTTTCGATTCCCACTGGCATCCTTTTCGGGTGGATACAGAAAAACGAATGAATAAAAGTGAGTAAGGAAACAATCCAGGATAAAATTTGTGCGAAAGTACTTATAAGCTGGACCCTTTAACGAGATTCTTGGTCAAAAAATCCCTTCCGGTGTCGGGTGAACGGAATCTAACCTAGGTGTGAATTTCTTAATGGTCTCTGGCCTTCTAGAATGTTCCTTACCTTTCCTGGATTGTTTCCTTACTCACTTTTGTTCATTCGTTTTTCTGTATCCACCCACCCGAAGAGGATGCCAGTGTGCATCGACACTGTTGTGGATATAAACTCCGTCTATTAGTGTGGGTTTTATTGTCACAACATTCCATAGGATTAACATTTGAGTTGAAGTCTGGTCATTCCCAGGGATTATCTCACTCACTTATGTAGATATAGATAGTATAGCTATTAATGAACTGAAAAATTTAATGGTCAGAAAAGACTGAAGGCGTCTTACCAAGTGATTAAACTCAGGTCAACGAAAGGAGCACAGTCATTATTGAAAAGTATTTGATATGAAATAAAAATTTTCCTCCATAATTCTTTTTCTTTCATTTTTTAAAACCATTGTCTCTAGTACTTTCAGCTGCATTATTTTCTACATCGAATTAAAGGATAAATGGATATTTTAAATCCATACAAATGTTCAGTCGCAAAAAAAGGAAAATAATTCACGTTATTTATATTTTTTTTGCAATCCAAATGCTCCTCAAAACTGAAACGCAAACTGTTATTTTTAATTTTTTTATTTTTCAATTTCACTTCGAATTCCAATTTTAGTTTTCAGTTCGATTTTTTTTCGATTTGAGTTCATAAAATAATATCGGTTTTATTAGTTAATCAATTCCAGTTCGATTCAGTTTCCCATCCCTGGTAGTAGCAATAGGATATAGAATGTACGCCTCCATGCCCAAGAGAATCATCTCCGTGATGCGTTCAGCACACTCGGAGGGGCCCGGCCACGGAAGCAGTAATCATTCCATCGGAGAGAGAGACAGAGACATATAGACAGACAGCCAGACAGACAGATAAATCAATATGATTAGCGGTAAAAAATGGCAAATTCCTTATCTCTTTTAATGTTTTAAAAAAATTCAGGTAACGTCCTTATCTTAATTACTCGTACATATTAGCCACTCATACAGATTTTTACTCTTAAAAGGTAAAAAGGACAACACATCAAATGAATCGAAAATAATTTTACCTTAAATTGCACTTAATAGAGAAAAAGCAATCACTTAATTAATATAGCCTCTCTCTCTCTCTCTCTTGTTTCTGACTTCATGAAGTTCTAAACGATAAATTAAGTTTGCTTACCGGCTTCGTTTATTGAGGGTCAACAGCCAATTACTTCTTGCTTATCAGTTTCATGATTTAATGAAATGAAGAAGGAAACTCAACTGACTAAATTGAAGGACAAATTTTTAAAACTGTATTTGGGTCTGTGGCTATCAAATACTTCCAACTAGTTTTAGGGATATATATACACTTTTGTTTTTTGGACAACTGTTCAGGCTCGACTTTCGCTTGACTCCTCTCCAGCATCCTGCCTCAGGGAATTTTATGTAGGAAAGCGCTGTTTTCCACTCTTCATCCTCCCTCCATCCTGCCCAACTTCTCGTCGCTGCTGGTCAAAGGGACTTTACACAGGAATCAGTTAAGATGATTCTTGAAATTCTTCAGGTTTGTTCTTTTGGCAGAACGTTAAAGAGTTTTGGGCCTCGTACTCTGAAAGTATGTTCCATCATCGTTTTCATAGCTACTTGTCTTACCGCAGCTGGGGTAGTACAGAATATATAGTATCTCCTCGTAGGCTGAGATTTTACACATTAATCGACGAGGGAAGTACTTTGGTTGGGGGATGGACGTTAGGCAGGAGACAGGGAATGCTGGAACTCCTGTCACTGTCTCCTTAGCTGATCTTTTTCCGTGTCTCATCTACCTTGTGAGCAGTCCAGCATGCTCTCAAACACATACTTCTCCCTCTATTCCTCACTACGACTACACATATACACGCATCTCATACACTACACAAACTTTGCAAAATTTAAAAAAAGGCATAGTTTTTAAGGACCTTGACTTCGTCTCTCTCCTCCTTCTGTGGGTGAGATGGGTGAGGCATTCTTGCGGGCGCTCACCCTTAGCTCCTCCTTTCTGCATTAAAAAAAACTCTGTTCTGTAACTTCAGAAGAGATAAATTCTGTCCCTCTGTCCCAGCTGCGGTGGGGCAGAGGGTCATGAAAACGAAGGTGGAATACATAATATATTTATTGTATCATATATATTATATATATATATATATATATATATATATATATATATATATATATATATATATATAATTGCATATCGATTATCGATTAGGTTATGGTCAGAGTAATTTGTGTACATTATCTTTTTATTTATTATGTCACTGTTATTTGTCAAAATTAAATCCAAAACGTTCTCTTTTCTCGAAAATCCCTGAAGCGACTAGAAGAAAGAACGTTTTAGATTTAATTTTGACAAATGACAGCGAGATAATAATAAATAAAAAAGTAACGTACACAAATTTCTCTGACCATAACCTAATCGATATGCAATTAAAGTTAGCAACAGGGGACCAAAAACGCATCCCAGAGAGTCAGAAGGAATATTTGAAGGTTTAAATATAAATTCAAATAAAGTAAATTGCGGATTGCTACTTCGAGAAAAGACCCCAGAAAAAATATTAGCTATAATAGAAAATGAAACTAAACCCATATTGCTAAAACATGTTCCGAAGAGATAAAAAAGTAAACGTAACAAGCTCGAGAGAAAAATCAGGTCATTATTTAGACAACGTAAAAAATCTAGACAAAAAATTCTACAAAAAAAAATTTAGCCTTCATAAATGCCAAACAAACTTAAGAATATAAGAATTACTGGAAAGTTGGGACGATGGATATTCAATTTTGTGACCAAAAAAACACAAAGAGTGGGAGTAAAGGGAGTTAAATCTGAAGTCTCAGAAGTCATGAGACCTGTCCCCATAATGTATAGTAGTAGCCAGTGGTGTAGTGCTGTGGGAACGCGTGGGAACGGCGTTCCCTTACTTTTTTTGGTAGACGGAACGGCGTTCACTCACTATTTCAAATAAATCCGAACTTACAAATCTCTAACGTCATGAAATTTTAATTCCCACCCCTAGAAGAAATATGAGAAAGAATCATTAACTGCTTCATTTCTTTTAGCTTCGACTGAGGCAATGCTAGCCTATAAAGATCTGGTGAAACAGTCACCACGGCGTACCAGTTGTTAACTTTTTTTTAGTTAATCATTCCAGTTGTTAGCTATTTTTATTGATCGTACTGGATGTCGTATATCTAATGACACTGGAAATACTGCATCTTCAACCTTGGAATATATCCTAATATCCAGTGCATATGACCTCAAAATATCCCTGAAATTGGTCAGATTTCAAAAGATTTCCCGTGGGGCTTACAGTGCCCCCGGACCCCCAGCTGTATGGGCTCGCCGCGCTCGCCATTGTCCCCCCCGCATCTGAGTAACACTTTCAAAATGCGTTCCCTCACTTCTTTATTTAGCACTACACCACTGGTAGTAGCTCCTTTGTTGTTTATAATAATAATGCGGCAATGATGCAGAGATTAATGATAGTATTGTACCGTGTTTCGCGGATTAGAAATATTAAGGAAATATTACCGCAAGGAAATAGTAAACGGTGACATAGAAAAATTACAAAACGACACTGAAACATTATTCAAGTAGGCCTAAAAAACAATATGAAGTTCAGTGAATAAGATATAAAGTATAGTAACAAAAAGGTGTTACAAAATAAAGGATGCAAAAGTTTGCGAGTCAAATAAATAACACCAAACCCACAAGTCAGAGCTCTTGAAGTAATAATGTCATCGGATGCAGAATTCAGCGAGCACTGCAACATTAAAATCACAACAGCTAAAAAAATAATAGGAATCATCTGGAGGAGCTTCCACAGCAGAAAAACAAACATCATGCTAATATTATGGAAATGTTTAGTCTTATCAGTAAATGAGTATTGCTTAGTATCAAGCCCATACAGTAAACGAGACATTGCAAACATAGAAGCCATAGAAAAGATTTTACGTCTAAAATAGAGGAAACGAACGATAAAGACTACTGGTCTCTCTTGCAGTTCCTGAAACTCTACTCCATATACATATGGAGAATACGCGAGGGTCATGTCCCTAACCTTAAAAATGAAAGAGAAACACACTGCAATAAGAGAAGAGGCAGATTCTGTACTGTCCCAACTGCGAGAGGGGGCCATGAAAACGAGGATGGAAAATACCCTCAGAATATGATGCCCGAATCTTTTTAATGTCCTGCCCAAAGAACAGAAGAACCTCCAGAACACCAATCCGAATAATTTCAAGAACCAGCTGAACACGTTCTTGTGCAAAGTCCCTGATCAATCATGCGTGGCTGTCTACGAGGGCTGGAGGAGAGCGAAAACCAATTTCTTCCCCCACCAAATCCCGAAAATGAGGCGGGATACTTCAGAGGTGTCGACCGCAGGGTCGATCCTGAACCGTCGTTGGCGACCATTGTAAGGTACAGTCCCCTGCAATATTTCCGCTCCACCCTCTCCGAGATGTGGAGGCAACGCAGTCCCTTTTTCTACCCCACCCTCACTCCCTCCCTCTCCGAGATGTGGAGGCAACGCAGTCCCTTTTTCTACCCCACCCTCACTCCCTCCCTCTCCTCCTCCCCCTCTCCCTTTCGCTATCCTCCCCTCTCGTTTTCCCTCTCCGTCCTTTCACTACACCGAAAAGAACGATATTACGAGATCAAACCGTCTACATGGAGTCACACAATAGCTGAAATTAATCATCATAATGAAGAGGAATACAACACTTGTTTGTAAGTGTTAATATCGAATCACGATATAATATAAAGTATTGTGTCACGAATGATCCCAAAATTACATTACGATTCGAATAGCATCTAATTTTAAACTGTGATTTGAACCCAGCGACGAAATATATTAAATGATATATATTAATATATATGTAAAAATGACTAATTCTAACATTCATTTTTACATTTTAAGTCCAAACTCGCGTGACACTCTAACTGTATTTAAAATGCGAGTTTGGAAAAAATTTTAATTTTCTTTCTATTTTATTTCTGCGAAGTAATTGATGAAGTAGTTCTTTTTTAAATTACCAAATCATTTTTTTAGATTAAGCTTAAACATGTACTGTAATCGTGTGAAATTCTGCAATGTTCATTTATTTATACATTCTCTCTTAGTTGTAAAAGATGAAGTCATAACTTGCCAAAACTCTAAATTAACAATTAATTTGGAGCAAGTGTAGTTTACGTCTCCCTGTAGTGCCTAGTGTAATTTACGTTCCCCTACATTATCCTAGTGTAGTTTGCGTTCCCCAACTTCGTCCGCGTGTACCTAATCAAATAAAACGTTAAAACTAACGAGAATATTACGACTTAATCTAACCAATCGTCAATATATATATATTATATATATATTTAGGAGAAATCCAATGACAAGGAGAAATGTAAATGCCATGAAAAGTCTTCTTTAATGCGCAACGTTTCGAGCAATACGCTCATCTTCAGGCTGTATGATAACAATGTGAAATTAAAATCAATAATTGAATGAAAAACAAGACAAAGAAAATTTCTATAACCTATTCATAAAGGCAGTGAAAGGTTAGTTAGTTTCATTATTCCAGTGTACTATTGTTAATTTTTCCAGTGTATTAATTTCACATTTACTATATGTATTTAAAAATAGCTTCTTAATTTTATATGTAAATCTGTATAACTTAGAATTTAACCCTCTTTTTTCAGTCTTTTAAAATTTGCCTTTATGAATAGGTTATAGAAATTTTCTTTGTCTTGTTTTTCATTCAATTATTGATTTTAATTTCACATTGTTATCATACAGCCTGAAGATGAGCGTATTGCTCGAAACGTTGCGCATTAAAGAAGACTTTTCATGGCATTTTACATTTTCCTTGTCATTGGATTCTCCTAAATATTAAATTGAAGCTCTGTAGAAGCAACCCGCATGATTATATATACTCAAGGTATGGACAAGATGGCCTTAGGGCTTATCGCCATGTTTGGAAGACTTCACGAAAGTTTCTCAAGTCAAAACTGGACTGTTATTTTCTTTGAAATGTGTCGGACCTGCAGGGTTTTCCCGAAATTTGTTTACTTCAAACTCTACCGTGACAATCTATATGACTCTGAATTTTATCAATCGTCCCTGGAATATTTATTAAATAATGAAATTAATTATAAAATCAAATTTCAGACTCGCATAATAAGTCTATTGGGCATTATATATAACTACTCTTAAAAATACCTTTTCGTTGTTGGGCCACTATTTATATAATTTCTCTTGTACAACGTGAACTAGAAAATTTCACTCTAAACTTCTTATAATCCCTCTCCTTCCCCAATTCCTTATATCCCCCCTTCCCAATCGCCCTCACCATCTTATCTTATCTTATCTTATCTTATCTTATGTTTTCTCGTTTTGCCTCTGCTTAAATCAGTCTAGCCTCGGAAATTGCAGTGAAAGGTAGTTAGTTTCATTATTCCAGTGTACTATTGTTAATTTTTCCAGTGTATATAATTTCACATTTACTATATGTATTTAAAAATAGCTTCTTAATTTATATGTAAATCTGTATAACTTAGAATTTAACCCTCTTTTTTCAGTCTTTTAAAATTGCCTTTATGAATAGGTTATAGAAAATTTTCTTTGTCTTGTTTTTCATTCAATTATTGATTTAATTTCACATTGTTATCATACAGCCTGAAGATGAGCGTATTGCTCGAAACGTTGCGCATTAATTAAAGAAGACTTTTCATGGCATTTACATTTCTCCTTGTCATTGGATTTCTCCTAAATATTAAATTGAAGCTCTGTAGAAGCAACCCGCATGATTATATATATATATATATATATACACACACACACACACACACGAGGGTAATTCAATGAGTATCCGCACTTTTTATTTTCACAATTTTATTTTCACATCTGATAGATTATAAACACATCACTTCTCAATATAGTCTTTCTGCTTCTCAATACACTTAGTCCAGCGATCTACAAGCTTCCTGATGCCATCACAAAAGAATGTTTTGGCTGTGTGCATAGCTAGTCATGCACCGCCTCCTTCATGTGGCGTGAGTGTGAATACCGTTTAGACATTTTACGTGCCACTAGGGGTGCACATGTGGAAGCTTATTAAGTTCATTAACTATGTATCAAAACTTTGTATGTTTATCTACTTATGATTAAAACTGTGTTTGAATACGAGTGTTTATTTAAAAGTTATAGCATGCTTTAATCAGGGTAATCATTTATGGACACCCTATATATTTATTTACTTGAATAATTGTCAGTTCCTTATAATTTGAACATTATGTTTTGTATGTTCTTAAGAAAATTCCTAAATTTACTTGATTCATGTTTATTTTTACAATAAAAAATTGAACTATGTTATCATTATCTCTCCATGGAGAGACCTTTTTCTGGCTAATCATTTGTTGATGATGCATGGACTTCAAACAAAAATGTTATTGCCTGGAGGAAAAGTTGAAACTACAATTTATCTTACACTTTAACTATAATATGGCTACATCAAAATCCTATGATTGAAAGTTTCTAAAGTATCCCACGTTTGTGAAATAACCTAACTACTCTATTCCCTAAATTTAGGAATAATGCAGGAATAAAATACTAGGGGCACTCAATATATTTTGCCCCACCCATTTTTCTTAGCTAAATAATAAGCCATGAGGCTGAAATATCTTTTGGGCTGTAAGTTTGAACTTTCTGCGCTTCACAACCAAATTTTTCCAGTTTGAACCTCCCTTCCTTGTATAAAACCGCTTTTAAACGCCCTTGTATAAAACTGATGGTTAACAGTTTCGAAAATGGCGTCTGACAGTGATGTGCGTCGTAAACAGAGAGCTGTTATCGAGTTCTTAACTGCAGAGAAGAAAACAGTTGGAAATATTCACAAACGTTTATACAACGTTTACGGAGATGCTATTGTTGATCGAAGCACATTTGGACGCTGGTCTAAACGTGTGAGATCATCGGAGAGAGGGAGAGCCAGCCTCGATGATGAGTCACGCAGCGGTCGCCCGGCATCGGCTGACATCTCACACTGTGCAACATGCTAACAGCATCATTCGATCAAATCGGCGCGTCACATATAAGGAGCTATCACTAGACCTAGGAATTAGTGAAGGAAGCGTGAATACGATAATACAGCAACTGGGATATTGAAAAGTGTGTTCACGGTTTGTTCCTCGCGAACTGACTAAAGAGCACAAAACCTAAAGAAAAGAAATTGCTTCTGAGTCGTTGGTTCGATACGAGACAGAAGGGGATGACCTCCTTTCACGAATTGGAGATGAGACTTGGGTACATCACTTTGAACTTGAAACAAAACGCCAATCCATGGAGTGGCATCACGCAGACCCATCACGCAAGAAAACGTTCAAAATGGCTCCCTCTGCAGGAAAGGTTATGGCCACCATCTTCTGGGACATGAAAGGTGTGATTCTGGTAGACATTATGAAAAAATGACAAACAATCAACTCAGAGACATATATTGCTACCCTACAAAGACTCCAGAGACGTATAAAGCGAGTTCGACCGGAGAGAAAACTGGAAGACGTCCTTTTTTTGCATGATAACGCAAGCCCACACAACAGTTTGCAAACAAGAGAAGCCATCACAAAAATGCGCTTGACTGTGTTACCCCACTCTCCATACAGCCCAGATCTGGCACCTTCAGACTTCCATTTGTTTGGGCCAATGAAGGATGCTATTCGTGGAAGAAAGTTTCAGAATGACGATGGGGTTGTTGAGGAGGTTAAGAGGTGGCTCCAGCGGAACCCAGCGGACTTTTACCAGCAAGAAATAAAGGCTCTTGTTTCGAGGTGGACGAAAGCCGTAGAAAAGGATGGAGACTATGTGGAAAAATAAAAACTTGTAAAAAAGGTATGTAACTACTTGTGTACAAAATTTCTGGAATTTACAGGGAAACTTGGAAAGAAAAAAAAAGGTGGGGCAAAATATATTGAGTGGCCCTCGTACATAATCATCCTAGCATTACCCCCAAAACTAGAATGAACAATATATTTATTCAGTCATTGGTTTTCAAAAAATAAAAGTATTACTATGACAACACCTGAGAGGGGGAGGAGGAGAGGGAGGGAGTGAGGGTGGGGGACTGGGGTTTAAGAGAGACTGCGGTGTTTCCACATCTCGGAAAGGGTGGAGAGGAACTATTGCAGAGGACTATACCTGAAGGTATATATATATATATATATATATTCGTAAATATATATATTGGTAAATTACCAATTGACAATGGTTTGCGAGGAGCCGAAACTGTATTGGTGCTAAGAAATAAAAATTTACGTCTTCCTGAAGAGTGGGTTCCTTCTCATATATATATATATATATATATATACAGACCGTGCATGGAACAAGGAACTCTTCTGGGATAATTAAATCCACTATAGTCCGAATAAGTAATGGTAAATGACAAATACCATAGTTTTTCTTTTTCATGATGCTAGCCCGACGTGGGCAACGGGTCACTCGCAAAGAGGCCCCAAAAATATAGCTTCCCTCACATGCTATCTGCAAAGCAGATAGGATCCAGCTTTGCGACAAGATCCTAGATCCTGTCCCAAAGCTGGATCCTGTCCCAAAGCTGGATCCTGTCCCAAAGCTGGATCCTATCAGATAGCAGGTGAGGGAAGCTATATTTTTAGGGCCTCTTTACGAGTGACCCGTTGCCCACGTCGGGCTAACATCATGAAAAAGAAAAACTATAGTGTTTGTCATTTACCATTACTTATTCGGACTATAGTGGATTTAATTTTCCCAGAAGAGTTCCTTGTTCCATGCACAGTCTGTGTATCATGAAAAAACCTGGGGAACATTCTGAGTTCAAACCCATATATATATATATATATATATATATTATTATCTAATAGATTTTCGCCTGTCTGTTTGCTTGTCTGTCCTTTATGCAAGCGCAAACCGTTTGAGCTAGAGCTACCAAATTTGGCACAGGAACCTCTTACGGGTACCTCAAAAGGACGTGTGTGTGTGTGTGTGTTCCAGCCATAACTCCAAAATGGAAGCAGTTACAAACATGAAACTTCACACACATATTGATTAGGTCCCCAGATTGTGCACCTGGGTGTTAATCAATTAAATAATTAAAATTACTGGGCCCGAAGGCCCCAGCACCGCGATTAAACTACAGAAAAGAACGCAGCCGTGAAAATCTTGATTATTTGGTCAATAAAACTATAGAAAAGAACACGGTCATGGAAATCTTGAGCTTCACATATAATTATTTTTTAGGACGAATCATTTTAATCAAATTCAGCCTTTTGTCTTAAACTTTATTGTATTTAAATTGGGGATCTAATGTGAAATTTATCCCGGGCAACGCCGGGTACCTCAGCTAGTATTTTATATATATATATATATATTATATATATTATATATATATATATAGGGTGCCACAGATTTCTTGTTCTACTAGCGGTCTCTTTCAAAAAAATCAAACATATACACAATACAAACCAATTCTTCTTTCAATTCTGGAATATATAAAATTCCTTTCAAGGGCTGTTCAAAAAGTTACAACGGCGAAACTTTCGACTTTAAAAGTCGCCTTTACCAGCATAAATAAAGTTCAAAAACGGCTGACGAAAATTCCGTCTTAACATTGGCATCGTTCAGATGCTTATGTAAGGCATTAATAACGCCCAATTACTCCTAAATCTATATTATAAGAAGAGAGCTGTCCGTCTGTCTGTCCGTCTGTCTGTCCGTCACACTTTCAGAAATTGTGAGAAAAAATTGTGAGAAAAAAATTCAGAAATTGTAAAAAAAATTCAGAAATTGTATTACAGGCGGCAATGTGAAGCTCAAGATTTTCATGACTGTGTTCTTTTCTGTAGTTTAGCAATGGGGGAAGGGTGGGGGTGGGGGTAATGGGGAGGGGTGAGGGTAATGGGGGAGGGGGTTAGCCCCCAAGTTGTATGAATGGGGGTGAGGAGGTTTTGGGAGATACCAGATTCAGAAATGTTGACACAATGTGAAGCTCAAAATTTTCACGGATGGGTTCTTTTTTTGTAGTTTAGCCTGTCCAACCGTCAGCGAAGCGGCGGGAACTGTACAGTACTAGTATTAATAACAACGACAAACGAAAACTTGCTGATTCTTTCATCATAAAAAATATTGATAATTTCAATATTAGACTTGGATCTTTTCCACGCGATTTTACAACAATTTCTTATTTTCAAAATCTCCTGATTTTGGAGTATTCTCCGTCGGTTTGAGCTGCCTGAAGCATGACGTTTTATTTTGCATCTTTTAGCGAATGACTTTTCCTATTTAGTTTTAGTTTAGCCGCCTGATCGATGAAGCTAGTTACTCTCGAAAAGCTTCGCGGTTCTAGGGTTTTATTTCTTTTAACGTTGTGGATTTTATTCCTTCATTTATTTTTACACGGTTATTGTGTTTCAAAGTCCAACGACTATATATATGTTGAAGTCAATGTGTGAAACCAGTCATTTCACGTAATGCCTAAAAAGTTCAGGCATTTCGCGCAAATCTGTGACTTAAACATAGGTAATAGGCATTACTAACCTAACCTAACCTAACCACCCTAACTTAACCTAACCTTCACGAAGTCGTTAATCGCTCAATGAAATTACGCGAAATCCGTGAATCTTTTATGTATTACGTGAAATAACTGGTTTCACACATTAACTAACATATATATATATATATATATATATATATATATATAATATATATTGGAAAACGAATCGGAACCACCTGTATGCGAAAACGATAGAGAAAAAAGAAAAGAGAAAAATAATCGTACGGTAGCCAACATTCAGGGCCTTAAATCAAATTATTCCCCGGACAAAGTTTTATGCCTGAAAGGACTCATGCAAGAAACTGGAGCAGACTTTGCATGCCTCACGGAAACCCATCTAAAGGACTGCCAGGCGAATTGTGAAAACTGTGAGTTCTGTGTTGACAAAAAAGAAATAAAATTGACAACTATAACATACTCCGAGCTGACAGAACAGTGAGACGTAAAGGAGGATGTGCTATTTACACACGCGAAAGACATATGGCAGAAATGACTATAAGTACTTCAAACAGCTACGTAGAATGTGTACCAGCAAAAGTTGAAAAATTAAATATGGTACTAATTGAGGGGTCGCGCGTCTTAAGGTACCTAATCGCCACCACAGGCAAAAACGTGTTTTTGATGGATATCGCTATTTTCACCCTTCCTCTATCGCGTGGTTTGGGTTATAATGACCTTACGACACTAGAAGTATGGTTGAAAACCTTATGAAGCGAACCACTTTTTTCACCTCTATCGCCAGCCAAAAGTTCACCCAAAGTTCGGCATAATAAGAAAATAAAAAATAAAAAAAAAATATATATAAAATATAAAATATGAAAATCTATTCCAAAAACTCATCAACATCTTCATTAGCATACTTAGAACTCTAATTTAGCCAAAAATGAACGTTCTAGCTCAATTAATAACAGAGATACTATTGCGAGAATATTGCTGAACTTTGGAGGCGATTTCTGACGAATTTTAATTTTGGCGCTTAGGTACTTTAAGACGCGGGACCCCTCAATTGTAATGTACAAACCCCCAAACACGCCAACTTCAAAATTCTCAGATTCCATTATAGACAGGGTTGGCAAAAACCCGGGTTTTTCACACAAAAACAACCCAACTGGTTTTTTGCTGTTTTTTTGCGTTTTTGCTGGGTTTTTGGGTTTTTGATGGGTTTAAATTTTTTTTAGAAAGGTTCGATAATTATGTAGTGCCTAATATATCTATTATTTTATTAATTTATTTATCTAATCTACAATATATATTAAAAAGACATCTTTATTTCACAGAAAGTTCAGATATGAGAGATAATAATGACATATTAGAATTTTCTCCATTTTAATTTTAGATCTTTCCTTTATTTCTTAACAGCAGATTTCAGCTTTATTTAGACCTAACTCAAATTTAAATTTTTAAGATGCCAAACTCAAAGAGTTAGAGAGGTGGAAGATCTAAAGCTAGCGAATGGGACGAGGTGACTTTATTAAGTGATCAGCCTACTAAAGTACTATGCAATTATTGCAAAGAAAGTATCACTCGAAAAATTGAGAGAGTGAAACATCATCTAGAGAAATGCAGTAAAAGAAAAGTGGAATGTTTTGAAAATGAGGCAAGAGGTATGCCGAGACTCGAATTTGGAGCGTCAGTTGAAACTGATTCACTTCCTCCAACTTTGGCTTCTGGCAAAGATGATCGAAAGATTATAAGTGAAAATGTGCCTGAAATGAGTGACACCAGTGCAGGTTCTTCATCATCCACATTCTGTCATTCAACACCAATAAAGCATAAAAGGCAGAGATCAATTACACCATTTGTGGTAAGAACGACTGTGGACCAAAAGGAAGAATTAGATTTACAAGTTAAGGAAGAATTAGATTTACAAGTTGCAAGGTTCTTTTTTTCAGCTAACATACCCTTCAACGTTTTAGAAAATAAAGAATTTATAAAATTAATCAAAGGTCTAAGATCAGGACATGAACCACCAAACAGGAAAAGGTTGGCATCTGATCTGTTAATAAAAGTTAATGAAGAAGTAATCCATGAAATGAAAAATGACCTTAATCTTGATGATTGTACCATTACCCTTATGCAAGATGGCTGGAGTTCAGTAGGTAATGATCCTATTATTGCGCACAGTATTCATAATGGAAAAAAGCCATATCTGATTTCGGCAGTAGATGCTGGAAGTACAAAAATGACAGCAAAATATTGTGCTGGGTTTTTGGTGGGTTTTTGGTCTTGGGTTTTTGGGTACCAACCCTGATTATAGAGGTCAGAAACTGGGTGAAACATCTACATTCTCCAACCACAAATATTTTTTCTCTGTGGTGATTTTAATTTTCATTCATGAAATATAAAAGGATAGGAAGAAATATATGTATACACCGGGACAAGGGGGACACACGGGAAGACCAGGAGCAGGTAAAAATGCTACTGGCTCTAGCTGATGAATTTATGTTAACACAAGAACTAACAGAAAATACAAGAAAAAACAACTGCCTAGATTTGGTATTCACAAACAACAGCAACCTAATTGATAACGTAGAAATATCCCCAACTATAATATTGGATGACAACATTATTGAAATAACAACCAATATAAAAGCAACAGGAAAGGAAAGAACACGAACAATAGAAAGAAGTCAATTCGAAATTTTTAATTTTCACTCCAAAGCTATAAACTGGGAAGGTGTTGCATCCAGCATGGAAGCAATAGATTGGAAAACCATCTTCGAGGCCAAGACAACGGAAGAGATGCTAATGACCTTAGAGGAGAAGACACTGGAAATTGTGGAAAGACGTCCCAAAAATGCAACAAAGAGGAAAGAGAAGCAGGTTCGAGAGAAAAAGAGTCACTGCAAAATTAAGTAGCTGCAAAGACAACAACATCAAAAAAATATTAAATGATAAACTGCAGAATATAGATTGCGTCATACAGGAACTGATTAAGAAGCACACAGAAAAAGAAGAAGACAACGCTATAGAAGCGATAAAGGTTAACTCAGAGTACTTCTATAATTTTGCAAAAAGGAAGTCGAAAAATCAAACGACTATCGGACCTTTGAAAAATGAAGACAATGCTTTATATGATGTTCTAACAGAAGTATCTGAAATATCAAGAGCTCAGTACGAATCATCTTTCAGTATCCCAAAAACTGACAAACTGATATGCAACAGAAACGCGTTCTTTGAAGAAGACCTACAAGAGGAAAGTATAATAGACTTCGACTTTACAACGGATGATATTACACAAGCTATAGGGAAACTAAAAACACACTCAGCGGCAGGACAGGATAAATGGAATGCCACACTGATCAAAAACTGCAAGAATACAATCGCTGAGCCCCTATATTGGATACGGAGACGATCACTAGACACGGGAGAAATACCGGGCATTCTGAAGAGAGCGAGCATAGTCCCAATATATAAAAGAGGAGATCGATCCAAGGGCAAGAACTATAGGCCACTGTCGCTTACATCTCATCTCACTAAAATATTTGAAAGAATAGTTAGAGAAAAAAACCTATGACTTTGGAAACTCAGAAAAATTTAAATGATAACCAACATGGATTTCGGTCAGGCCTATCACAACTAGTGGAACACTAGAACAACATTAGTGATGTACTTGAAAGTAATGAAAACTATGATGTAATATACACAGACTTTGCCAAAGCGTTCGACAAGTGTGACCATGGAATTATAATACATAAACTGAAGTATATGGGAATAACGGGAAAAGTAGGAAAATGGATATATAATTTCCTTAGTGAGCCGCGGCAAGTCGTTTCAGTTCAAGGAATATCTTCATCAGAATCAGAGGTCCTCAGCTCAGTGCCACAAGGAACAGCATTAGCTCCACAACTCTTCATAATCATGCTGACATAGATGAGGACGTTACCAGAGACAGCACAGTAACATCCTTTGCCGATGACACAAAGGTCACTAGAAAAATAAGAAACCCAGAGGATATAGGATATCTACAAACAGACATGAACGGAATCTACAAGTGGACGGAAGACAACAATATGAAGTTTAACACTGAAAACTTTAACTGTTACGGTACGGAAAAAAAGACCTAAAATCCATGGAATACTATACCCCAAATGGACAGGAAATTCAGAGAAATTCTAAAGCAAAAGATTTAGAAGTTGTAATGACTGATGATGCGAAATTTGAAACACAAAATAAGATAGTAGTAAACAGAGCAAAGAGAATAACTGGGCACATACTGAGAACCTTTAAACGAAGGAATAGGAATATAATGATTCCTCTATTGAAAACACTGATCATACCCAAGTTGGAATACTGCTCGGTCCTATCATCCCCATATAAAAAAGAAGACATTAGTCGGCTGGAAGGGGTTCAGAGAAGCTTCACAGCCAAGATCAATGGGTACAAAGAACTAAATTACTGGGAAAGGTTACGCGAATTAAACCTAAATTCACTGGAAAGAGAGAGATACACCATTATTTACACCTGGAAAATAATGGAAAAACTAGCTCCAAATCTTACTCTGAACCCTATAACCCCCAAACAACAGTGGAAAGTAGAAAAGGAAAACTGTGTCGTGTTCTCAAATTAAAGACTAGACAGGGAACATCCTTAACCCTGAAGGAAAATAGTTTTGTTGTGAGAGGACCAAGACTTTATTCAGCTGCCCAAAGAACTAAGGAACACGAGTGATGTTGCGGTGGACATCTTCAAAAGAAGATTAGACGCCTGGCTCAGAACAATCCCCGATGAGCCGGACGTAACTGGCTATGTGAGGTGGAGAGTACAAGAAACCAACTCTCTACTTCACCAGGCCAACTCGAGAGGAGGGTCGACAAGCTTGACCTTCGTGAAATGAGGAATCATCGTTCGAAACATTTGAAAGGTTGAAAGGTATATATATATATATAGTGATGGGCATCGATACATGAAAATCGCTAAGGCGATACCGATACATCGATACATGAAGAACGTCTTAGGCGATACCGATACGCCGATACTTTCTAGATGTCTTAAGCGATACCGATACCGATACATGCATCGCCGATACATGTATCGCCGGTACATTTTTATAATTATTCATTTAATATGTAGGTATTAGATATTATTGTTTATACTAGTAATTTGTACGCACTGTAAGTAAAATCAACGACATTTTAATGGGTTTTATAGATGTAAATAAAAACAATTACTTTATTTAATGAAAGTATGTTTTAATTTTGTAGGATACATGAATGACTGAAAATATTACACTAACAATTAAAAGTAATTACTATTACCCTTCAAAAATACCAGCTGGCTAAAGAATCTGGTCAGACAGTCTATTCCTTTTTGGAGCGTGAATGTGAACAGCCAAACTAAACAACCGTTCTACAGGAGCAGAGGATGGTAGTGGTGTGTTATACTTCAGGAAGACCCGTAGAATTCCTGGGTACTGCCTCAGAGATTGGAGAGAATGACTTCCGTCACCCAGATACTGTAAAACTTCCATCTCAGTGGAATCTTGGGTTGCAGAGACATTAGTGGAAGCAGACTTATAACAGAAGAAATCATCTGCACTTCCGTCAGATGCAGCATCACTTAGTTGTTGCTGGGGGGTCTGCTCGCTGAGGAATCGCTGCGTTACAAGTATGAACCTGTTTAAACTCAACACCGAGTGGGCGTGGCCAATAGTGTTGCAACACCAATGAGCGTTTCTATATTATATGAGCGTTTCTATATTATGAGCGTTTCTATATTATGGTTAATTAATCTCAATAACACAAGTACAAACGTGTTTAAACGTTGCGCCGTACTGTGTGACGTGACCAGTAGAGTAGTACTGTCATTAAATAAATATTTAATAATATTATTATTTATGTATATTCATAAATATAACTCAGTAGTGTCATATTATAACATCTATTTAAATATTTAAAAATTCTTATTAATGTATCGATGTATCGAAGTATCGATTTTTTTCGATACATTTAAGAAAATTGGATCATATGTAGAATTCGGACCCCAGGTAACCCTAATGGAGAATACAGACCCCAACTTTCCCCTAATGTAGAATCCAGACCCCAACTTTCCCCTAATGTAGAATCCAGACCCCAACTTTCCCCTAATGTATAGATTATAGAAGCCAGACCCCAAACGAATCGTATAAGGACATCAATAAACAATTTAAAGGTTCATAGAAAATTTTATTATTATTATCACAAATAAAAACCATTAGAATTACACAATTGTAAAATCTTATATCAAATGTAGAATTCGGACCCCAGCCTTCTTTAGTTAGCTTTATAAGGCTAACTAACGAAAATATCACAACCTAACCTAACCAATCGTTAGGTTAACTGTACGCCCTTGACGATTGGTTAGGTTAGGTCATGATATTTTCGTTAGTTAGCTTAAACATGGCCTCGGATGTTAAGGCAAATGTAGAAACTCAAATAGTTAAAGAGTAGCTTAAACAAGCCAAATGGAGAATACAGACCCCAACCTTCCGCTAATGTAGAATTCGGACCCCAACCTTGGTAGGGGTCCGAATTCTACATATGATCCAGAAAATTGACCTTAGTGATACCGATAAATCGATACTTTTGTCAAGTAGCTAAAGCGATATCGATACCGATACAAAAGTATCGATCGATACGTATCGGCGATACATGTATCTAGATACTGCCCATCACTGTATATATATATATATATATATATATATATATATATATATACGCGCTTTGTTTTTATTATTATCATGAAGTCACGCGTCACTGTTGAAGTTTTACTTTATTTACTTTTTTTATAAAATGAAGATAAAGCAAAAGTTTTTCGTTTCCTTATCACAAAACAGATTCAAATCTCTTTTAAGACAAACGAAAACTTTTGACAAGCAATTACGTAAAAAACTTTTTGGGGAGTGGGAATAGAAGATTGTAAAGATAACTTGAGAAAATTTGGTTTTGTCATCGGAGACAGCGTCCGAATGTACAGGGTGTCCGAAAAGTTTCTACCCAATGAGAACTACGGGTTGGGTAAAAAGTTCGAGCACCCTCTCAAAATATTTACGCGTATAATTTTTATGTATCTCGTATTTACGTATCTAATTTTTCGCATTTTAGTAATTTTTTGTTAAGTTAAAAATTAAATTAAATGTTAAAAATGTGAATAGGCAATAAATTCTTTCACTTACACCATCTTATTTTGAAAGGGTGCCCAGACATTTTGCGCAATTTATAATTTACTTAAAAAAATTAATTACACTAACGTGTTTTGAAGTGAAAATGGAACATTTTTGAACATTTATAGGTGGAGACTTTTGGGACACCTATTAACATCGGGGTTGGAGTGTTTCAAGAATTCATTAGGTTAATATTCCGCGGAACACCACCTAAACCTTAGAAAAACAACAATATATTCAGAATCCTTGTAAAGCTGAAAGTATTGGCAGCAAATAATTGTTTCTTTGTTTCTGTGTTTCTATGACCATGTTAGGTTTGGTTACAATAAAGAAAATTAAATTACGTACCAGAAAATATCCGTTTGATGTATTTTGAGTCGTTTTAACAGAATCTGTTATCCATTTTTTTTATGAAATTGAGCAGCTTTCGAGATACATATTTGTTCGAAAAAAAATTATTTATCTTAAAACGTGCTCAGTTGCACAAAAAATGGATACCAGATTGTTAAAACACTTTGTAATACATCAGAAAATTATTATCTGGTACAGTATGTACATTGTACAGTAATTTCGAGTGATGCGTTTTACGGAATATTTACCATTCATTAAATATGAAGTGATTAGCCATTATCTTTTAATATTCAAAGGGTTTAATTTTTATCTGAATTATTTTTACGTGTATTAAAACTTTAATTTAAAGAAAATTTATCATGAGCGATATTATGACTTTCATTTTAAATTAGTCTCTAAGTTCGAACTCGTAATTTAAATTTTATTGAGTCGTAAAGGTGTAAAAGTTTGTTTTAAATTAAATACCTTTCGCTTTGTATCTTGTTTTTCTTTGTTTCCAGCGGATGGCAATCCTTTTCAATTGAAGCACCGGTTTTTATCTTAAAATTTACATCGAAATCTTTTATCTTTCGTAAAATATTCAAGAGAAAATCCTGACTTTCTTTGTACTTCCGCGTTAACTTTGGTTTTAGCCGAAGTATAATTCCAGGTTGAGGAAAGCAATCGCAAGCTGTTTAATGATCGCACTGAAGATGTAAATTTTTTATATGAACTAATTTAATGTACAAATTATATTTTACCACAACAACTACCCTGACACACTATGTGTGTGTGTGTGTGTGAGGTCAGATGCAAATTTTCAAAACTTCCTTCCGCATCGTAACCAATTTTTTAACATTTTCTTGTATATAAGGTATTGCGTTCTCCGCGTTCTTATATTGAAGCACCAACTTTATGTATGCCAGTGCATGCCTTTCCGTTCCTGCAGTAGTTAGATTATGTTGGGAAACACTCTCCTTTTTAATAAAATTGCTAAATTCTTAAACTTCTTTTGAGAGTAAAATCCCAGGAAAATTTTAACTTTTATATTGGAGCAATGATAAAGGCAACTTCCTCAGTTAATGAATGAAGAAATTAGTTTTTATCCACATCCGCAAGAATTCATTGATAATTAGAATTATACTTGAGGATAGTCATTTAAAGTATAATAAAAATGACATTTACGAATCACGTGCTTTTATATCACTGTAAAATTTATTTGTTCCAAAATTGTTCCACTGGGCCACTTAATAGTGAAATGACACGCTCAGACGCTACACCGCACCAATTTTGAAAACACAGTGGAACATTTATTTCTGAAACAGTATTCTAAAGGGTGCAGTTGATTCGGACAAATTTTGATTCAGAATTAATGTACACTCGCTCCACAATGGGACCATTTTTGTACAAAACAATTGCTCCGTGAGGATTTCTAATCCATAATTGATCTGCTTATGTTCCACAGTTTCCACGTGTATTTGTCTGATATAAAATGTTTTATCTCTGACTCCTATATAACCTAGATATAACGGTAAATTCTGGAGTAAGACAGAAGAATGAAGGCGCTAAAAGAATGTATAAAAAGTATTTTTTGATGTGCATTATAAGTATGATTTTTTCGTATTGCTTTTCTGTATTTTGTTACTGCGTAACTAAAATCTGCCCGGTCTGCTATGCGCATGCGTATGCGCAATTTACATGGAGAGAGATGATCATAATGTTTGGGGTTGTTTATAAGGAGGAGATTGTAGACACCAATCGACCAGGGAAATACCCCAGGGGTGGGGACGTTAGGCAGAAGACAGTGAATGCTAGAACTCCCGTTTCTCCCGTCGCTATCCTCTTTAGCTGATCTTTTTCTGTCTCATCTACCTTGTGAGTAGTTCAGCATTCTTTCAAACACACGCTTCTTCCTCTATTCTTTAATACACATACATGCATTTTACGCACTATACAATCTTTTCAAAATTTATTAAAAAAAAAATTGGTATCGTGAGCCTCGGAGACTATGATTTTGGTTCTCTCTTTCTTATAAGGGGGTATTTTTGCGGGAACCCGCCCTTGGCCCCACCTTTCTATATGAAAACCTTCTTTGTAACGGCAAAGGTCATGTGACGGAGGGAACCAACAGCTTTACGAGGGATTCGAACTACGGGTCACTACATCATATGGACGCAGATGACGGTCATTCATTAGACTATCGAATTATAATTACATTATATTATAATTAATCCAGAGAAGTAATTTCTACGCTATACTTTTAGTTACTTTTCAGATATCAGTAATTTTTATTTGTAATCGATTACTTTTTGCCCACCACTGCTATCGAACAAACCCCACGTCGCTTTGCTTCGTTGATCAAACGGTAAGCGGTGTTGTGACGTAGCTACGATGTAGCCCGTATAGAGATAACTGCAAGTTGATTGTGGACTACAATTAGTTCTCTAATATTAGAAAGTATTTTCATTTTTATCTTTTTGTAAACGAAGAATCCGTATCACTTTTGGTCGTGAATGAAAATATCTTAGAAAGTTTTTAAAAATATATTTGCTCTGTCTGCGCATGCGTCTGGTCTTGTTTTTCCGAATTCAAATTTTTTAGTTTACTGGAAGTTAAATTGAAAAATTAATTTAAAACACGCTAATTACGTCTACATTATAATTATTTATCACAAAGTGTTGAAGTTTTACACACAAAAAGTTTGATGGATCCCAATAACTGGATCACCTGAAGATCAGGGCCCCCAGCCTTCGTTAGTTAGCCTTATAAAGCTAACTAACGAAAATATCACGACTTAACCTAACCAATTGTTAGGTCAACTGTACGCCCTTGACGATTGGTTAGGTTAAGTCGTGATATTTTCGTTAGTTAGCCTTATAAGGCTAACTAACAAAGGCTGGGGGCCCTGATCTTCAGGTGATCCTAATAACTTAAGTCAGAAATGATAAATATATATGTAAATATATACTTAAATAAATAAGTATTGCTAAATTTCTAAAAGTAATTTTTAGTCTGTAATATTTTCAAAAGCTTTCTTCAGAAAATATTTGGGATCACCTGAAGATCAGGACCCCCAGCCGTCTTTAGTTAGCCTTATAAGGCTAACTAACGAAAATATCACGACCTAAACCCACCTAACCTAACCAATCGTTAGGTCAACTGTACGCCCTTGACGATTGGTTAGGTTAAGTCGTGATATTTTCGTTAGTTAGCCGGATCTTATTAAAAATTTGGACTGTGTTAAATTTTTATGAAAATTTTGTCACTAGTACAGTATTTTATACTGATTCTAAATATGCAACTCATTTTTGCGGAAATAAATATTTAACATTTTATTGGCGTTTGTTTGTAGGAACAGTGCCTGCTTTTGCTGGTGAGTGAAAATGAGTGATAACCTACAATCATTGTTTTCGTTAAGCGAAACTGATGCCTTGCACAAAATGCAAATTGTGGGGATTATGCCCAAAAAGAAGCAATGCCGAAAACGCGACGATATGCAAATGAAATGTATTAACGGAAGATTAAATTGGCGCTGTCAGATAGGAGGGCGTAATGAGAAAGCACATGACCGGATGGAACGAATCTTCATCTGGCAAGGATTCTCCAATTTATCTTCTGCTGGACAAAAGAATACACATCGATGAAATTTTGCGCAGATGAATTGGGCATGAGCCACCCAACCGCAATCGACTTCTGCACCTAACCTAACCAACCGCAATCGACTTCTGCACCTAACCTAACCAACCTTAAGCTATACAAACCATATTTTAGACAAGAACTGACCTAATACTTTCATACGAGCTTCAAATTAAAGAATACAAAGATTTCAAAAGTATCTAACTGCACTTTAATTGTCGATTTATATTACCACACTCATTTGAAGTTGATTTTAATCTGAACAAGGATCAAACATTGGAACAATTGCATTCGAATAAATTCTTTGGACGAGAGCCATCGATCATCTTTTAAATATTCTAAAATGAAACGCAAAAATTAAAGAAAATGTCACTCCCTCCTCGAAGAAAAATGTTCTGCAGTTTAATTGTTATGAACCAATTAAGGTGGTAAGGAAATTGTTAGAAATGGAACAACTTTAGTGAAACACTAAATTGAATATATCAATTGGATCACCTGAAGATCAGGGCCCCCAGCCTTCTTTAGTTAGCTTTATAAGAACTAACGAAAATATCATGACCTAACCTAACCAATCGTTAGGTCAACTGTACGCCCTTGACGATTGGTTAGGTTAGGTCGTGATATTTTCGTTAGTTAGCCTTATAAAGCTAACTAAAGAAAGCTGGGGGCCCTGATCTTCAGGTGATCCCATCAATTTTAGATCAATAAAACTTGACAGTGATATATAGTCTCATTCTTGAATATCTTTGAATAATCATATTTTGGGGGTTATTTTAACGTTGTTCAACGATAGACTCCAAACTTAAAGCTGTAAATTATTATACTATACAGTAGGTAACATTTAATTTCCTATTTTAATTATTATTATTCCAACACGTAAATATTTAGAATATAATTTATAAGTTACATAACTTAACATCTTCTACAGCAAATATTATGAACCTTCATTTAATTTTCTATTGTAAAGTTAAACAAGTGTGACAAGTTGCGAAACATAAATTAGAAAAGCTCATTCACAGTGATTTTAGAATCATCAACTTGGGAACTACTTTTTATTATTAGCTCAACTTATTAAAGATGCTGTAACGTTCTACACATAATGAATTCATTATTGTGAAATGTCCCATAAATTGATCTCCAACAACGCGTGACAACATCCAAATCACAGTCATAGAGGTGCTAGAATTAATCTCCTTTGTTTTAGGCGCAATTGAACACGGAGCCGCGTGTCGTTAAAGGTTTGCCGCAATACAACGACAGGAATCATTCGATGTTGGGCCTCAGCTCTTCTTTGGTGTAAGGATTGTTACCGTAAACCTTTTCTTCCAAATTTTCCGAAAGAAAGAAATTTCAGCACGTACTGTACTGAAGTGAGTCACGTAAGGAAGGAACTCGGTTCATGAAATATTTCTTCATGAAAAGTTTGCTGTATAAAACGTTACGGTACATTCCCTGTTGTCTAATAAAAAAACCTAAAAAAAAAACAAACCCTTTATGTAAAGTAAAATGAATTGTAAAAAAAGTAATATCAAAATAGAATCTAAGTTTGGAAAAAGATACGTGACTATAAACTATTTCAGTCAATTAATTCTGTCACCATAAAATCCTTACAATCGCCACAACTTTCAACTTCGACAACACATTCCCAGTTCTCCATCCCAACTACTTCTTTATCTCAATATGTAGAATATAGTTTCCTCTTTTTATTTCGCTCATTCTAATTTTACCTCTAAATTACAGGGGTCAAAGGATTTATTTTTCTGACTGTACAAATCTGTACAAATAAAAATCGGATAAGTATTAAATTATATACGGGCGCCCAATAACTCAGTGGTTACGGTGGCGGACTCTGAACGATGAGGCTCTGGTTCATTTCCGCCTGTTGGCTCCTGGATTGAGTTGAGTTTGGCCCCTTATCCCGTCATTGCTCGGGCTGAAGGTGATCTTTGGGGCATATTCACTCCCATATCTTTTGTTATATATAAAATATGGGATGCTTTTCATATTATATCCAAGTTCTGGTATAAAATACATATTGATAAAAAGAAATTTTAAAAATAAAAGTTGAAATTTTAAATCGAGATTAAAATTAAGCCAATGTAATAACGGATTCATTATTCTTCAATAAATAATAACTCTTTTTTTTTACAAAATGCGTAAACTTCTTAAAATCACATTTATAATACGAATGTGAAGGCAAACGTACGTTCATAATTTCTATAACGAAATTATTTATGAAAATGAAGAGATGACGTTCATTGAAAATAAAAAAGCCGATTTTCAGACCATTCTTATTAATAGGAAGTATTTTTCGGTTACTTCGCATTACTTTTAGGATTAAAGATTAAAATTAAGCCTTATTTGAATAAAATAGAGTAAAGACTATTTTAATTTGCTAATGTGAGCATTACCATTATAAAGACGAAAAATAGCATCTAACGCGATGATAAGAACTTGCGAGAGACAAATTAAAAAAAAAAAATCACAGAATTACCTCCCTGTTAAAAAGAGCGGAGAAATCTTTAATTTCTCAATTATAACGAGAGAGAGAGAGAGAGAGAGAGAGAGAGAGAGAGAGAGAGAGAGAGAGAGAGAGATAGCTAAATTAAGGTCTGAAAGAGGAAAAATAGCTCTAATTATAAGGCAGAGCGACCATTTATTCGAACGATTAAAAGCGGTATCCACGTCTTAATCTAAAGGAATTATTTACGACGTTTCTTTCTTCTGTTTTTCTTTCAAACAAGTAAAAATTGACGTTTTTCGCAAAAAAAATTAAAAAAGGCGTCATTGAGGAAAACCAGGAGCACGAAAAGAAGCAGTTTCAAAATTAATAAATTAATTAAAAATATTTAATACGAATATATATATATATATGATGAATAAAACCGCGAAGGAAAGGAAATACAGAGTGGTGCTCAAGCGCTTTCGTCTAATGACATTCTCAGGAACACTGAAGTAAATAAGTAAATAATTTACTTCAGTGTTCCTGAGGATGTCATTAGACGAAAGCGCTTGAGCACCACTCTGTGTTTCCTTTCTTTCGTGGTTTTATTCATCATAAATATTTTTCACGTGTTACTTTCGTGAAATAATTTTCATATATATATATATCTATATATATACTGTACAGTATATTATATATACAGTATATATATATATCAGTAAGTTCAAGATTTTTATGTTGCTGTTTTCAATTCATTTCTTTATTTATTCCTTTAAGTTTTTATAAATGTCAGTTTAGATTTAAATGACATTTTTCGAAAATTTATAAGCGAAAGTTGGGTCCATATATAAAATTTACGTTTGCATAGTTTATAAATACGCGCAACACACACACACACACACACACACACACACACACATATATATATATATATAATATATATATATATATATATCAGTAAACAGAGCAAAGAGAGTAACTGGGCAGATACTGAGAACATTTAAACGAAGGGATAGGCATATAATGATTCCTCTATTGAAAACACGGATCATACCCAAATTGGAATACTGCTCGGTTTTAACATGCCCATATAAAAAAAGAAGACATTAGACAACTAGAAGGGATTCAGAGAAGTTTCACAGCCAAGGTCAATGGGTGCAAAGAACTAAATTACTGGGAAAGGTTACGCGAATTAAACCTATATTCACTGGAAAGGTGGAGAGAGAGAGAGAGAGAGACGCACCATTATTTTCACTTGGAAAATAATGGAGAAACTAGTCCCTAATCTTGCTCTGAACCCTGTAACTCCCCAAACAACAGTGGAAAGTAGAAAAGGAAGACTGTGTCGTGTTCCCAAATTAAAAGCTAGACAGGGAACATCCTTAATTAAACCTGAAAGAAAATAGTTTTGTTGTGAGAGGACCAAAACTGTTTAATCAGCTGCTCAAAGACCGAAGGAATACGAATGGTGTTGCAATGGACATCTTCAAACGAAGATTAGACGCCTGGCTCAGAACAATCCCCGATCAGATCAGCCGGACGTACCTGGCTATGTGAGGTGGAGAGTACAAGAAACCAACTCACTACTTCACCAGCCAACTTGAGAGGAGGGGCGACAACTTTGACCTTCGTGAAATGAGAAATCATCGCACGCAACACTTGAAAGGTTGAAAGGTATGTATATACATAAGACATAAGACATATATATAAGACAAACGAGGAGGAAAACAAGGTAGCAGAAAACATAAAAAATAACCCAAAATACTTCTTCACGTTTGCGAAAAGGAAAATGCAGTGTAAGGAGAGTATTGGTCCGTTGATAGACGGGGAGGCCGAATACACAAATGACCCGAAAGAAATAAGCGAACTGCTTAGGGAACAATTTAACTCTGTGTTTAGCACTCCTAAGTCCGAGATGGAAGTGGAAAACCCAGACGAGTTTTTCGACAAAGATACAAATCAACCAAGAACAAATTCCGGCACAAACCTATTAATGGACTTAGAGTTCACAGAAGGTGATGTAATTACGACCTTATCACAGATGCGAGAGAATTCAGCTCCAGGGCCAGACACATGGAGTGCCACGTTTCTGAATAAATGTAAAGAGAGTATTGCCAAACCGCTATACTTACTCTGGAGGAAATCACTCGACACAGCACAAATTCCACTCCCCTCAAAGAACGCGAACATTGCCCTCCTATTTAAAGGTGGTAACAGATCAATGCCCAAGAATTATCGGCCAGTGGCTCTCACCTCACACCTTATAAAGTGCTTTGAACGTATAATTAGAAGCAAAACTACCTACTACCTACAAGAAAAAGACTTATACAACCCAAATCAACATGGTTTCAGGGCTGGAAGATCATGCCTATCACAGCTACTAGACCACCAGGAGAAAATATTGGAAACATTGTGTCGAGGACAAAACATAGATGTAATATATATTGACTTTGCTAAAGCCTTCGATAAATGTGACCATGGAATTATAGCAGACAAACTTAAGAATACAGGAATTGCTGGAAAGCTAGGAAGATGGATATTTAATTTCTTCACGCAAAGAACACAAAGAGTGGTGGTAAACGGAGTTAAATCGGAAGTCGTGAGTTCTGTCCCACAAGGGACAGTATTAACTCCCTTGCTGTTCATAATAATGATTGCAGATATTGATGCAAATATTAAGGACAGTATTGTATCATGTTTCGCAGATGACAAATATATGTAAGGAAATATTGAACGAAGGTGACATAAGAAAATTACAAAACGACATTGAAACATTATTCCAGTGGGCAGAAGACAACGGAGAAAAACGAAGAAAACGAAGAAAAATTCCTTCTAAAATATGGTAATAACAAGGAGCTGCAGAATAAAAGGTACAAAACTCTGCAAGACAAACAGATAATGCCAAATCTACAAGTCAGGAATCTGGGAGTAATAATGTAGTCGGATACAGAATTCAGAGAGCACTACAACATCAAAATTACAACGGCTAGAAAAATAATGGGAATCATCTGGGGGAGCTTCCGCAGCGGAAAAGCAAACATCATGCTCAAATTATGGAAGAGCTTAGTCCTACCAATAATTGAGTATTGCTCAGTACTCACAAGCCCATAAAGAAAACGAGACATTGCCAACAGTGAAGGACTTTTACGTCTAAGAGAGAAGAAACGGAAGGTGAAGACTACTGGTCTCGACAACAATCCCTGAAACTCTACTCTCTCGAAAGAAGGCAAGAGCGGTACACATTAATATACATATGGAAAATACTTGAGGGCTTTGTCCCAACCTTAGAAATGAAATAGAAACAAACTGGAATGAGAGAAAAGGCAGATTTTGTACAGTCCCAGCTGCTGTGGGACAGGGGTCCATGAAAACGAGGATGGAAAATACCCTCAGAATACGAGGCCCAAAGCTTTTCAATGCCCTACCGAGAAAAGTAAGGAATCTCCAGCACACCGACCTGAATAACTTCAAGAACCAGCTGGACAAAGTCCCTGACCAGCCATGCGTGGCTGGCTACGAGAGCAGGAGGAGATCAGACAGCAATTCCCCCACTTCACCAAATCCCGCAAATGAGGCGAGATCCTGAACCGTCGTTCGAACCCACACAAAATAAGTAACACACAAAGTAAGTGTATATATATATATATATATATACAGGGTGTCCCGTAAGTCTGGACCCATAGGGAAAAATAATAAAATTACAAAATAGTCCAAAAATTTATTTATAATATATTTTTTTATTATTTTTATTATTATTTTTATTATTTTTTTATTATGATCTTACTCCGCTGGAGTTTTATTTGTGGGGCCACTTGAAAGCCAAAGTGTACGAGGTCAAACTTCAGAACATTTTCCACCTTAAAGCACGCATTGTGGAGGCGTGTCAAGAAATTTCTGCGACTGTGATTCAGAAAGTGCTGTCGCAGTGGAGATTGCGTCTTCAACTATGTGTGCGACACAACGGCGGACACTTTGAACAGATTATGTAATAAATTTTTGGACTATTTTGTAATTTTATTATTTTTCCCTATGGGTCCAGACTTACGGGACACCCTGTATATATATATATATATATATATATATGGTAACAATGGGCTAAAAGGTAAAGCTATTTTGAAACGAAATTTAGTTTTCCAATTACTTTTCAGCGAGTTTGTCATCTTTTAGTCATTATTCTCACGATTTCCATCTTTAGATTCATATTTACTTCTCTCAATATAAATACCTTACATATATATATATATATATATATATAGAGAGAGAGAGAGAGAGAGAGAGAGTTATAGCTTGTGTTAATTAGACTTGCATTAAATACACAGTAAATCCCAATACTTACAATAGACGTTCAAGTTAATTGCATTACTCTCTCCATCTCCTTCATCATTGCTTGCCAGACACGTGTAGAGACCGTGTTGTTCCGACGAAACGTTGACTAACCTCAGTGTCTGATGGTCGATTATAACTCTAGTCGGTCCCCGTTTGTTTTTTACAGATTTCCCCTACGAAGGGGAAAGAAAATGGGTTTAGGGTTAATCTTAAAAAGTTTTACATAAAGAGGAAATACAGTAGATGTCATTATTATTATTATTATTATTATTATTATTATTATTATTATTATTATTATTCTTAACTGAAAGATCACAGAATTATGACTAACTTTGTAATAATGCCTTTAATGCGAGGAATAACTTAGGAAATGGACGTGAAAATACAGTTTTCCTCGTATCACTTTTTGTCGCATAGCGACCAACAACCCTTCAAAGAATGACGCATGTGACGTCACACTGTACGGATTTTAGTTTTAAATATTAATTTCCATAATAAAGTTTTTATTAGAACTTAAAGGACAATTCTTTTGGCTATATTATATATAATATAGAAATAACTAAAATTATAACATTTATTCATTATATTTTATTTATTTATTTATATTCCGTTCACATTTATATTAATAATTAATTAATTAATTATTAATAGACTAATAATTTAATTACTTAAATATTAATTTCAGATTTAAAGCTATGACGTCATAGTTTGCCAACCGTGAATCTTTAATGACATTTACTTACAATAAATTTATTAGAAAGGATTTAATAATCAGTTAATGACATTATTAATTACTAATAATAAAACATTATTCAAAATATGACATGGAGGTTATTCTATTCAAAATATGACATGGAGGTTATTCTATTCAAAATATGTGATGGTGGTTATGCTAATATTCAGTAATAACAGTCAATTTTGTATTAAAGAGATGTTCATAATTTATTGTCATTGCTTTCATTACTGAAAAAGGTAACGACAAATTTTGTATTAACTAAAGTTGGATTTTTATTTACTTCTGCAAACAGTGTCAACTTGCTCTAATTCTGAACTATTCTGCAATTATTCAAGTTTTGCATCACGAGTGTTCTGGAGAGCCCGCCCATCGACTTCCCCGAGCCAGTCTGCGAAATATAGATGGGGGTGCAGTGGCGAGATCGCTGCATGTAATGAATTTGTCTCGAGCCAGTTCTCCTTTTAAAGGAAACTTAATTTTCCCGGTTTGTGACGTTACCAGTGCCCTCAGTTGGATGAAGGACGTAAATCGGAACCAACCAACCAACAGTGTTTTGGAACGGCATTTCAGACGTTCTGAAATACCGCGGTATACATGCAATACCAAAAATGGACATGTTGCAAGAGTTAAGAGTTCGAAGATATGGATTGCTTTTAATAATATATTCTTGATATATTCAATCAATTTATGAGGTATTTTCAATAATTACTCTCATAAAATTGCAGTCAACTTTTCTGCTACAGTTATTACTTTTTCAAGGTTGATATTCATTTTCAGTCACCCTCATTGTAACCCTGATTTTGGATATGATTTACCATCCTTTCTAGGCTTTCCAAAGCTTTATTTGTTGTCTGTTTATGGTATTCGATATTTTGCGTGTATGTCTGACTCTCTTTAAATTTCTTTTCCTCTGTTCAAGCAAAACAATACAAATGAAAGTGTAATGTCATACCCATATACCCACTAGAACAACCTAGTGGTTCTCTTGAAGGTCCTGGATTCGAGTCTCGGCTCGGTTTTCAGCTTTCAGCAATTACTGTAACATAACTTCTATGAGTCTTCTTTGGTGGGGCAGTGGTTCGAATCCCACTTAAATCTGTAGGTCCCCTTGGTCATATATAACCTTAAGTTTTAAGAAGGGGGTTAAACAACTGCAAACGTTATTATTATTTTTATTATTATTATTGAAACACAGATTAACGACTTAATTGGATTTGCAGATGTACTGTAGATAGATGGCCACGTGATTAAGTGTATTTAAATGCACTTATAAATACTTATTCTTTTGTAGCCAAAAACAGACAACGAAATATCGTAAACGAGTTTTATATCATTAAAACTTCACTGAAAATTATTCATTCTTTTACTCTACTTAATATCCTATAAACAACGTTGCAATTTCTATTATAATTAATGAATTCAACTGTTTCTTAGTGATAAGCGTATTAATTTACATATTGGTATCCTTCTTCAGAATTTATTTCATATTTTTAAAAATCGCTTAATAATTGCTAAGCCGACTATAAAATTACACAAAGACAAAAAATATTAATTATGCGTATTAGCATTATACGAGTATATTACATATTTAATAATAATTAATAATAAATTTATATATTTTGTTCCTTCCATTTGTGTCAGAACATCTTAAAGACGACGAGGCATTGATGCAACAAGATTCTGCGTACTGATGGAGTTGTTCTTATCCCTTCCTCACTCACACTGCGCTCACTTGCCGATGGAGATTCTCTTTCTTCAACTAAACTTTACTTCCTCACTCGTTATTCGCGCAACCTCAAAGATTTTCGAGAGCGTAAAGGTCAGACGAAGCGGGTGACCTTTCTATTAAAATAACTTCTTCCTTTGATCATTGATCCACTGTTGGACAGCACGACTTTGTAAAGAGAACCTTATTCTGCAGGAAACAAAATGGCTGAACCTCGTGCACTAAATATTCTCTCACAATTAGAGATAAAGCATTACTTTGCAAGGAGGAGACTGTAGAAACCAATCGACCAGGGAAGTACTCCGTCGAAGGGGGGAGGGGACGATAGACAGAAGACAGGGAGTGCTGGAACTCCCGTTTCTCCTGTTGAGATCGTCAGTATGGGTTCCGGAAGGGACGTTGTACTGGCGCTTTTCTTGCATATCTCTCTGACTCTTGGTCATCATCCTCTCAAGATTTCGGTGAAACCTTTTCTCTCGCGCTGGACGTATCAAACGCTTTTGATAGAGTCTGGTACAAATCTTCAATCTCCAAACTGCCATCTTTCGGTTTCTATCCTTCCATCTGTGTTTTCATCTCTGATTTCCTTTCTGTCCTATCTATAACTGCGCTTGGATGGCCACTGTTCTTCTCCTAAAACTGTTAACAGTGGTGTTTCTCAGGTTCTGTCTTGTCACTCATTCTTTTCCTTTTATTAATGAATAATCTATTAAGTCGCACTTCCTGTCAAATCCATTCCTATGATGATGATTCCACTCTTCAATTCTCCACCCACTTCACAAAGCGTGCCTCACAACAGTCACTCCATGATTCGCGTAGGACGGCTGATCTCTGATCTTTCTGCTATCTCTGATTGGGGCAGAGAAAACCTTGTGGCTTTTAATACCTCAAAAATTCAGTTCCTCCATCTGTCTACTCATCACAGTCTTCCACACGACTATCCCCTTACCTTCAACAACACACAACTCAATCCTTCCTCTTCTCTTAACATTCTTGGCGTTTCCTTTTCTCGTGATCTTTGCTGGAAATATTACATATACTCTCTTTCCAAAACAGATTCTAAGAGGTTAGGTGTGTTGTACCGGCTCCGCAGTTTGTTCACCCTCGCTCAGTTGCTGTCTCTGTACAGGGGTCTTGTCTGACCCTGCATGGAGTACGCTTCTCATGTGTGATTTGGCTCAACCCACACAGCCCTTCTTGGTCGGGTGGAATCAAAGGCTTTTCGTCTCATCATTTCCTGACTGTCTTCAATCTCTCTCTCCCTCTTCGCCACAATGTTGCCTCACTCTCTCTTTACTATCGCTATTATAACGGACACTGAGCTTCTGAACTCTCTAACTGCATTCCTCCTCCTTTAAGGAGAGCACGCAGTACCAGACTTTCGATACATTCTCATTCCTTTTCTGCCCATCTCTCTAACGCAAGGGTTAATCGGTATTTTCAATCTTTTATCTACTCAACCGGTGAACTCTGAAACAACATTCCTCAATCCATCTTTCCCCCTGTCTATGACCTCCAATCTTTATTTCACTTTTTGCATGTGATTTATTTTTTTAGTTGAAAGATATTCAGTACCATTGCTACGAAGACATTGAATCACATTGTCATGATGGTATGCAAGATTCAATTCCTGAAATAAAACTGCCAAATTCTTTACGCTTAACTTCTAAGATTAATTAGGGTTTAATATTATGTATTAGGCTTGTTATACAGTATAAGCATTTTTCTCTTTCTGAAATATTTAATTTCAGTGTTTCACCCATTCCATAACGCCATTTCTAACGTTGAACGGGTTTCCTTTAAACGTCCAAATGATTGATATTTAACACACTGATACTCCAAGTGTAAATTATCTCAAAATTGCGTCTCTCGTGTCTTGAGTTGTAGAATACTTAATGGATGGTCTCTCCGTATACTGAAGTCAAACTCAGATTACTTTGAACGTATGAATGTAAATTAAATTTATTTCTTACGATAGACAGATTTCTTGTTATTTTCTTACAGTTAAGGAATTTATGGGAAATCAAAGTAAGTAATTATTTCTTTAACTCCCTTATTATAATAAACTCTTTTAAAATTGATTGTCAGTAATGATTTCGGGATAATGTCGTTTTCTCCACAGGACATTCTATCGACAATTTGTTTTAGGGTTAGATTAAGTTAGGTTCGGTTAGGTTCAGTTAGATGAGGTTAGCTTAGGTTATTAGAATTAATAAAATTCCACGTTCGCGTAGTCTATAGGTCCAGTGATCAATGGCCGCTAAACTATGACGTCATAAGTTTAAATTTTTAAATTATATATTTATGTAATTAGGTTAACATTAACGTAGTTCACTAAATAAATAAATAAATAAATAAAGGATAAAAAATCAGGGAGCAAGTGAAACAAACTACACAAACTACACTAGGTCAAAGTTAGGGAACGTAAACTACACTAGGATCTTTGGAGACTTTTTTTTAAATGAATTCATCAAATAAAACGTTAAAACGTTAGTTTTAACGTTTTATGTGATTAGGTGTACGCGGACGAAGTTGGGGAACGCAAACTTCACTAGGATAATGTAGGGGAACGTAAACTACACTAGGCACCACAGGGGGACGTAAACTGCACTTGCTCCAAAATTAGGGTGGCCATTTAAAAAGGAGGACACTGCGTATGTGGCCGTACGTTGACATATATATATTATATATATATATATATATGTTAACGTACGGCCACATATGCAGTGTCCTCCTTTTTGGAAATTTGGAAATGGCCACCCTAAGGACAGAGTGCTCAAACGGCGGACTGTCCGCCTAAAGCCGGACGTCTGGCCACCCTATCCAAAATCAGTTATATGTTTACTGGGTACGAAACATATATAATGGGATCAGTTTCACAATTTGACACTGAAATAATGAAACACATCTACATCGGAAAAAGAAACTAATTCCCGCCCTTTTCGTGTATTTGAACATCTTAAATTATAACCAAAACTTTATTTTGGAAACAAGCATTTGAGACAATAATCACTACCATGTGACATTACACGGTCTTCGTTTGACGAAGCTGTTGGTCTTTATGCAACAAAAGAAAAGAAAAGAAAAATCTTCATTAATCGTTTGAAATATAAAAAATATGCAGATGTTGACGAGGCTTTCGTCGTCACTTACATTATGAAACCAAGTGATGTTGTAAGCTGGTGGATTCGCCTTGACGTGGCAAGAAAAGAGAAGGTTACTTCTCTCCTGAACATCCACACTTCCAGACCCATCTTTCACACTTACATTTCCCCCTACGTTGATAGTAGCCACTGGGACGTCTAAAGAGAGGGAATTAGAAGGAACTTAATTAGAGTCAATTTTCTTACGTTATATGACGATGTGCGGCATTGATTTAAATACAGTTATGACACAAAAGTATTAATTAAAGCGTTAAGACTTTGAGTAAATGAATTAATACCTCGCTCGATACATTATTATCATTGCAATTATTACCATGAAATTACCATGTCATTCAATCAACGTGTTTTGAGAATCTGATATGAATGAAAACGGATTACGAGTCATTTTTCCCATTTTTCAGCTTCAGCAGCGATTCCAATTCTCATCGGTATAATATTTTGAATAACTTTTATACCAACCCGATAAAACCATCAAACAATTCCTTCGTTTATTAATAGTTGGACACCTTTCGTGTTCAGAACTATTAAATCAGCTTCCTCTAGTATTAGCCAAAGAAAAAGGTTAGGATGAACATCGAATAACAGCCATTACGTCAGTACAAAATGGTTTGTACTTAACAGGTAAGAGCAAAATAGGTGGTAGGCTTTGCAACAAACGCATGAATATTCAAAAGCCAAGTATAGACTCCGCCCGTAATGACGTCACTGTGACGTAATGAAATACTTAATTGCCGAACCGTGATATAAATTAAAGGACTTGAAACTGCGATGCAAACATCAAAGTTTTAGACTTTTAGCTTTCAAAGATTAAAAACTTAACTTTTATGAAAGGATTCTAAGGATAAAAGTTATACATAAAAATTTAAGTATGACAAATTGCATATATATAATATATATATGATGAATAAAACCACGAAGGAAAAAGAAACACAAAGGGGTGCTCAAGCGCTTTCGTCTAATGACATCCTCAGGAACACTGGAATGAAAGGACAGATCAAGGCAATATATAGGTTACAAAAATAAACATACATACATACATATTCATATATATATACATATATATATATATATATATACACACATATACATATATATAGGAAGCATAGAGCAACAAACGCATGAATATTCAAAAGCCAAGTATAGACTCCGCCCGTAATGACGTCACTGTGACGTAATGAAATACTTAATTGCCGAACCGTGATATAAATTAAAGGACTTGAAACTGCGATGCAAACATCAAAGTTTTAGACTTTTAGCTTTCAAAGATTAAAAACTTACAACTTTTATGAAAAGGATTCTAAGGATAAAAGTTATACATAAAAATTTAAGTATGACAAATTGCATATATATATATATATATGATAAAAAACCACGAAGGAAAAAGAAACACAAAGGGGTGCTCAAGCGCTTTCGTCTAATGACATCCTCAGGAACACTGGAATGAAAGGACAGATCAAGGCAATATATAGGTTACAAAAATAAACATACATACATACATATTCATATATATATACATATAATATATATATATATATACACACATATACATATATATAGGAAGCATAGAAAAAATTGTGGGAGGAGCAAACATTTGTATGGGAGATTGACACTTTTAGCACTTCAGCCGACATTCAATATAAATTCAAATGGCTTGTTTATGAAACAGGTCACAAAAGAATAAAGAAATAAAAATAAATATAAATATAAATTGAGAAAAAAAATTAATTACAAAATAGTGCCTTAGTGATATATATGTCACAGCCTAAATAACCATAAAGAAATAAACCGGCAAATAAAAAAACCACAAATATATAATACATATATATATATATATATATATATATATATACATACACACATACACATATACATATATATAGTAAGTAAAGAAAACTTGTGGGAGGATAAACACATTTGTATGGGGAAAAATGACACTTTTAGCACTTTGGCCGACCTTCAATATAAATTCAAATGGCTTGTTTATGGAACAGGTCACAAAAGAATAAAGAAATAAAAATAAATATAAATATAAAAAGTGCCTTAGGGATACATATGTCACAGCCAAAATAACCATAAAGAAATAAACCAAGAGATAAAAAAAACAAAAATTGTAAGTGGAGTCTACAAATTCAAGCTCAAAAGGGAAGTTTACAATCAATTTAATAGATGATGCCAAATTGATATATATGTCACAAAGAAATAAAGAAATAAACCAAAAAAATTAAAAAATAATAAAAAATAATAATAATAAATTGAAAAATAAATTTTAAGAGAGGCACACCAATTTATAAGGGAAAAATTACCACAGGTTTTTTAGTTATTGTCTGAATCATGCATATTATAGTCACAAACGAATAAAAAAGTAAAAGTAAATATAAATTGGAAAACAAAAT
>JAJOZX010000361.1:622500-922500 GCA_023014485.1 Bathynomus jamesi | reverse complement strand
GGCACCCGCCCGGGAATCGAACCCAGGATCTTCCGATTGCCGGTCAGACGTGCTAACCACTACACTACGGAGCCACGATAGTCAGAAGTTGTAATTCTCCTACATAGGGCAGAAACCAATGCCTTGAGAGGGCACCCTCGCAAATCGTGAATATGTACATTTAACTGCAATGACCGCGCAGTATATTAACGTATAGAAACGACGTAAGTATAGAGGAGTGTTCTGCACACGAGGAAGAGAAAAAACAAACAAATGAAAAATAAGGCACCCGCCCGGGAATCGAACCCAGGATCTTCCGATTGCCGGTCAGACGTGCTAACCACTACACTACGGAGCCACGATAGTCAGAAGTTGTAATTCTCCTACATAGGGCAGAAACCAATGCCTTGAGAGGGCACCCTCGCAAATCGTGAATATGTACATTTAACTGCAATGACCGCGCAGTATATTAACGTATAGAAACGACGTAAGTATAGAGGAGTTTTCTGCACACGAGGAAGAGAAAAAACAAACAAATGAAAAATAAGGCACCCGCCCGGGAATCGAACCCAGGATCTTCCGATTGCCGGTCAGACGTGCTAACCACTACACTACGGAGCCACGATAGTCAGAAGTTGTAATTCTCCTACATAGGGCAGAAACCAATGCCTGAGAGGGCACCCTCGCAAATCGTGAATATGTACATTTAACTGCAATGACCGCGCAGTATATTAACGTATAGAAACGACGTAAGTATAGAGGAGTGTTCTGCACACGAGGAAGAGAAAAAACAAACAAATGAAAAATAAGGCACCCGCCCGGGAATCGAACCCAGGATCTTCCGATTGCCGGTCAGACGTGCTAACCACTACACTACGGAGCCACGATAGTCAGAAGTTGTAATTCTCCTACATAGGGCAGAAACCAATGCCTTGAGAGGGCACCCTCGCAAATCGTGAATATGTACATTTAACTGCAATGACCGCGCAGTATATTAACGTATAGAAACGACGTAAGTATAGAGGAGTGTTCTGCACACGAGGAAGAGAAAAACAAACAAATGAAAAATAAGGCACCCGCCCGGGAATCGAACCCAGGATCTTCCGATTGCCGGTCAGACGTGCTAACCACTACACTACGGAGCCACGATAGTCAGAAGTTGTAATTCTCCTACATAGGGCAGAAACCAATGCCTTGAGAGGGCACCCTCGCAAATCGTGAATATGTACATTTAACTGCAATGACCGCGCAGTATATTAACGTATAGAAACGACGTAAGTATAGAGGAGTGTTCTGCACACGAGGAAGAGAAAAAACAAACAAATGAAAAATAAGGCACCCGCCCGGAATCGAACCCAGGATCTTCCGATTGCCGGTCAGACGTGCTAACCACTACACTACGGAGCCACGATTCCCGGGCGGGTGCCTTATTTTTCATTTGTTTGTTTTTTCTCTTCCTCGTGTGCAGAACACTCCTCTATACTTACGTCGTTTCTATACGTTAATATACTGCGCGGTTATTGCAGTTAAATGTACATATTCACGATTTGCGAGGGTGCCCTCTCAAGGCATTGGTTTCTGCCCTATGTAGGAGAATTACAACTTCTGACTATCGTGGCTCCGTAGTGTAGTGGTTAGCACGTCTGACCGGCAATCGGAAGATCCTGGGTTCGATTCCCGGGCGGGTGCCTTATTTTTCATTTGTTTGTTTTTTCTCTTCCTCGTGTGCAGAACACTCCTCTATACTTACGTCGTTTCTATACGTTAATATACTGCGCGGTCATTGCAGTTAAATGTACATATTCACGATTTGCGAGGGTGCCCTCTCAAGGCATTGGTTTCTGCCCTATGTAGGAGAATTACAACTTCTGACTATCGTGGCTCCGTAGTGTAGTGGTTAGCACGTCTGACCGGCAATCGGAAGATCCTGGGTTCGATTCCCGGGCGGGTGCCTTATTTTTCATTTGTTTGTTTTTTCTCTTCCTCGTGTGCAGAACACTCCTCTATACTTACGTCGTTTCTATACGTTAATATACTGCGCGGTCATTGCAGTTAAATGTACATATTCACGATTTGCGAGGGTGCCCTCTCAAGGCATTGGTTTCTGCCTATGTAGGAGAATTACAACTTCTGACTATCGTGGCTCCGTAGTGTAGTGGTTAGCACGTCTGACCGGCAATCGGAAGATCCTGGGTTCGATTCCCGGGCGGGTGCCTTATTTTTCATTTGTTTGTTTTTTCTCTTCCTCGTGTGCAGAACACTCCTCTATACTTACGTCGTTTCTATACGTTAATATACTGCGCGGTCATTGCAGTTAAATGTATATATATATATATATATATATACATGGTGTCCGAGAATTATCTGTACAATTTTTGGCTGTTATTAAAAGTCAACCATGAAGTGTAGAAATTCCAGTGTTGTCCCATTTTACAGGGAATCTCATTAAGTTTTTTCTGATACCAAGTTTTGACAAGTTTTTTAGAAATTCCAGTGTGTCCGAACATTATCTGTACAATTTCATCTTTTAATAAAATTCTTGATAACACACGTAAAATTCTTAAACAAGATTATTTAGAATCTGTATTTTCAAAAGTTTCTTTTATTAAAGTAACGTTGTTACAAACATTCGATATGTGCACCATTAGTGATTCGCAAAACATCCAATCGATACTCCAAATGTTGCCATGTACGCTGCAGCATATCCCATCAATTCGCTCAATAGCAGCTGTGATTCTTGCTTTTAAATCATCAATGTCTGTCACCCGCGTATTGTACACAAGATCTTTGATCTTTGGTATCAGAAAAAACTTAATGAGATTCTCTGTAAAATGGGACAACACTGGAATATCTACACTTCATGGTTGACTTTTAATAACAGCCAAAAATTGTACAGATAATTCTCGGACACCATGTATATATTATATATATATATATATATATATATATATATATATATTATATATATATATAGAGAGAGAGAGAGAGAGAGAGAGAGAGAGAGAGAGAGAGAGAGAGAGAGAGAATATAAAAAAATGTATACATACTTTATACATCAAAATAATTTATTAAACGAGGGGCGATGTTTAGTATCCGGACAGTATGGTGAAGCAACTAGTTTACTGACGCAAATGTTCAAAATGTTCAAAACACTTTATATATATATATATGCGCCTCGGTGGTGTAGTGGTTAGCGTCGCTGACTACGAATCCATCGGCCCCGGGTTCGAGACCCGATGGCAGCCGGCGCGCAGCAAAACCCAGCTGTTCATCCTTCCACACAATAAAGAAAGTGGTTGGTAGATAAATGGGTACTCTAGGTGGCCTAGTGATTAAGACGCTGGGCTGCTGATGGGGCGTGGTTCGGATTCCACGTTAAACTGTAGGTCTAAGGTGGAGTGAAAAGCTTGACCTTCGTCAGAATGAACAATTCGGGCGGAAGCTAACCAAAGGTTTTATATATATATATATATATATATATGTGTGATGTGTGTATATATATATAGAGAGAGAGAGAGAGAGTTCCATTTGATGGAATTAACTAAATTAATCGTATGAAAGCAGTACAATACTAATTGATGCCTAAGTCTGATTAAATTAAATATTATACAGTTCTCATAAATAAATTTTTAAAAAAAATTGCAAAAAAATGTTCAAAAATAAAATATAATTTTTCTCTGTGAATAAAATTTGATTCAAGTTCACTGTGTTGTTGAGGCAACCCATATACGCAAAAGAAATGTTGGATTTGTTATTGAATTATTTACCCAAAGTTTACAGTTTTTTTACTTTTATTTTTGCACTTTCATATAAATGCAAAATATACATTTGCATATATATATATATATATATATATATATATATATATATATATATATATATATATATATATATATATGACGGAAACAAAGTGCGTGTATGTGAATATTTTGAGAAGGGATCTATATAACAGTGTTTTATTTTGAATTTTAACTTTTTTTCCATTACTTTATCTAAATTAACGTCGAATTTAGAGAAAATATTCTTTTGGTGCGGTTTGCGATACTTTCTGTGTATGAATAAACGTTATAAATCAAAGTATAAATGAATAAATATGACATTCGAAAGACGTATGAAAATGGTCTAAAATTTTATTTATCCAAATTATTTTTGACCTTCCACACGGAAATTCTGTCTTGCGCTTTCGTTAAAGATGGGGAAAAATAAATCTCGAAATTACTTACATCGAACCTGCAACGTAATTTGATCCTGCAAAACCGTTCCTGGGAGGTTCTTGGCAGACGCTTTGCACACGAGGGGCGTTTTATCATGCTCCGCTTTCGGACTTAGTTTAATGGTCGACAACGTTGTATTTCCATCTTGGCTCGTTTCCTTCCGACAGAAATAGAAAAATAAACCAATTTTATTTACTTATTATACAAATATAGGTTGTAAAATTTAATGTACAGTTTACATTCGAGGCATAAAAATAATTATGCTAATAGCGAACGATCCTTTTAAGCGGTCCAAATTCTGTGGTTAGAATTATGCCTATCATTTTTAGGGAACGTAATTTCCATATGAACTTTCTCTCTTTGCGACCAAAAAAACAGGACTTTAATGAGACTTTTGGTAATTTATGAGACAAAAGTCTCTTACTTACAACCTTCGGAACTTAAGTCACGCTGCACTTTATGCATATTAGTAATTTATGGATTACAACGGATGGTACTTTATTACGGTCATCAACACGTCCCTTTTATGTAAATTATGAAACACTGCTTTTCTTTATATATATATATATATATATATATATATATATATATATATATATATATATATAGTGTGTGTGTGTGTGTATATATATATATATATTAATATATATATATATATATATATATATAGTGTGTGTGTGTGTGTGTGTGTATATATATATATATATATATATATATATATATATATATATATATATATATATATATATATATTCTTTAGAAAAACGCTTAATAACTTTATAACGATTCTTTATGTATTACACGTTGTTTATTTGTTTGATAAGAACTTAAAAGTATTTGGCTGTTTGCAAAAGTCTTTGCCTCTTTGGAGGCGGAAGTACTTCTCTCAACGTGTTCACTCGTAATGCCTTTTCAAAGCCGGAACATGTTTTAGACTGGAACAAACCCATTTCCGGTCTACAGGCACTCTTTCATTCCTAAAACAATGACCCTTTTCTATGATGCATAAAAAGTACTTCCGTTTCCTACACTTACGTTAATTAAAAATATTAATTAAATACGTGTTAATAGCAAAGAAACATTAAATTTTTTGGTATATGTTTGTGAATATAGAACATATACATAACATTTAAAAGTAGTTGGGTAAATTTATAAGTATAAAATTCTAGACTCTTTTATTACAGTTACGTATTACTGTATTTCGTATAATTTATGAAAAATTAAAATGTATTGCGCATCACGTGATGCTAAAGATGTACCGCAATATTTTATAATTACGGGGTTACGTGGGTTGGTATCACTAACGCCTATTGTTGAGAGGGCAACGCCGCTAAGCGAAACGAAAACATGAGGTCGGGAGATCGACTCCAATGAGTGAGGAGGGCCACACACACACTGACACAGCGATCATGCCAACTAATGACGCCCTTTGCTCCAACGCCTCATTATTATTATTATTACCAGCATCATCGGGATTCGAACCACTGGCCTCAGTGTTTTCACTTCTCTTATTGGGAAACGGTATTACCCACTGAGCTCTGGAAGCTGACTTTCGACTGCCGATGGTACTCGTTAATAATAATTCAGGATTTAGCGCAATGGGCTGCATTAATCTGGCCTAAGAGCTATACCAGTTTCTGGCCCTTCTTACTAATTATAATCATTATTATTATTAGATGGGTTGGTATGGTTTCTCTCTGTTTCAACAACACAAACTTTTAACTTTAAATTCTCACTTTTTATTGAATCTTATTTTTATCATATCAAGATAACCGCTTTTACTCTGAGTTTATTTGAAAGTCTTTTATCATTTACAATTTGAATACAAATCCATATGTTTATGTTGAAATGTTTATGTTAAAAAAAACTCTCAGAAAATGGTACATTCACGCAACTTGAAAAGCTGTTAATGATTGTGCGTTTCTTTATTATTTTATTTCTTTTTGCGGGCATTTAATGGCAAAGTTTGAATATTTGCGCACGAGATTTGGTGACACTCTCTAACTGTCGACATTCTACTTTTATGATCTCGACAAAATTCGTCTAGAAGATGTTGTTAACATCCAACATGTTTTATTATCCTTTATTTTTCTCTGCATTTTCGGGAAACGTTTTACAACTGTAATTGTGGGAGGTACTCGCGTTTGTTTCGAGGAATCTCGAAATTTTGCTCACGTGAAACGTTTAAAATTAGGGGTAGTTCTCGGATGTTTTATGGAAAAAGTCCGAGGGATATTTTGTTTACCTACACTTCTACTAATCTAAGTTAACCTAAACTGAGTAAAGCTAAGCTAATCTCTCCTAAATTAGTTTAACCGAATCCACGGAGGATTTGTCAGTAAATTGTCCATCGCTTGTTAGGAAAGAAAATGAAATGTCAGGCAATGTACTGGTTTGTATCGAAACAGACCCCAAGCATCTCTTATTCCCGCGACCCCTCAAAAAAAAGTTTTGTGTAATGACATGAACGTTAGAAAAACGGAACCCGCTTAGACAAGGGCCTCTTCAGCCAATCATTTATTTGCAAAAAAGCATTGTATGCAATTCTTCTGAAGTCCAAGTGGAATATGGGGATTATCGATTCAACCATATCGAGAGTTAATAATAATGAAGAGCCTTTCTCATCATAATTTTCAACTTGCCACCGAAAGTCAATCGAGGTTGAGAATCGGAAGTTCTCAACTATGCTGAACTAAAGTAACTTTACCTGATATTGCTCGATTATAATACTAACGATAATACTAATACTAGAAATAAGTTAAATGCGATTCACGTATTCCTAATTTAGAATGATAAAGTAAGCCAATACAATTAATACCCAATCGAATAAAATGGGTTCAAACATCTCCATATACTCATTTAAGTTTTAATTAACCTTATAATAATTAATTAACCCATCAAAGAAGCAACATTTAATCGACATATTTCCTGGAAAAAAACATTAATCTCATTTTACAGTGTCACTTGCCAGACACTGCAGCTGACATTGTAATTTACATGTTAAAATAATAACAGTAATTACACCTGAACTAACGACCAGTTAATTATACTTTACAGAAGTGCAATTGAATTTGAAGTGTATATATATAATATATATATATATATATATGGAGAGAGAGAGAGAGAGAGAGAGAGAGAGCTATATATATTCATCAATGGCGCACGCAAGGGGGTTCATGTGGTTTGGACCCCCCCCCCCCTTAAAAAGTACGTAAGACAAAAGTTTCATTTCGAAAGAAACGAATAGAACGACAGAAGACAGATTAAATGGATTGACTCTGATGTATATTTATAGGGAAACTAACCTGTATGTGGCTTTAATAACACTGTACAACAGTGAAAAAAACGGAAATGAGATCGTCATTTTTATGGCTAATTATATGCGTAGATTACGAAAATAACACTCATTTATTTGTATCACCCACCGGTTTTATGAAAATGACCCTATTTCATTGTATCATTTTGAGAACCACTGGTTCTCTGAACGCATCTTTTACATTTTGTTCAGTCATGCATATGCTGTGGTGGTGGTGTTCGGCTCTGTGTTTCCACTTTGATTTTATGAAAAATTTCTTTCATTAATCATTTAAAAGAAAACTGTCAGCCATATTTTATCATAAATCGGTGCTATAAGTGAGTATTATTGAATAACAGCTATCAAATTATGTATATTTCGCCGACAGCGTCTATATTGTGTGAAATTGCAAATTGATCTATCATTTTCTTATTTTACAGGTTTTTATTGATGTTATGCTACAATACCTAGAGAGTGCAAAACTTCGCCAGACAGTTTTTATTATATTTGTGGGACATTAACGTTAAAACAGTATAAAAGGAAGTTGACTTCTCATTTGAAAAAGCTTTATGAATTATACTTCGCATGCAAAGTTGGTGATCAAGACAAGCACTGGGCGCCTCATATCTGGTGTGTGAGATGCACAAGCTCGTTATCTGCATGGTTCAAAGGCACCGGTCCTGGTCTGGGATTCGGTGTCCCAATGGTATGGAGAGAGCCGCTGGACCATTCAACTGATTGCTATTTCTGCTTAACGAACATCACAGGTTTGAATCTTTTATTTTTCTGAATATACGTCAAATTTGGTGTTTTTAGCACATTTTAGCATATCCCGCTCTGCATAATGTATTACACAATTATGCTATCTTAAGTAGTCAACAATGTCTATTGTCTCACATTACAGGTTGCAACAGAAAATGGAAAAAGGCTATAGTCTACCCAAATCTTCGTTCTGCTATGCGTCCTGTGGAACATTCTACAGATATACCCATCCCTCGTCCTCCAGCTGAAATGCCGACCGATAACACAGACTCTGACAAATCGGAATCAGACAGCGAATGCTATGAAGCTCAAGTCGAGTCCAAGAAAGAACAACATCTCATCACGCAGCCTGAACTCAATGATTTGGTCCGTGATTTAATACTTACCAAACAACAAAGTGAACTGCTGGCCTCACGTCTACAAGAATGGAATCTGCTGGCGGAAGACGAACGAATTACAGCATTCCGAAAGCTCTCCTTGGATTTGCAGGAATATTTCACAATGAAGAACAATCTTTGTTATTGCATTGATATATATGGTCTGTTCGATGCTCTGGGTTTGTGCTATGAACCGAAACAGTGGAGATTGCTCATTGATGCATCTCTGTACGGTGTTAAGGGTGTACTGCTACACAATGGGAACACAATGCCTTCTGTTCCGATCGCTCATTCAGTCGTCTTGAGAGAAACGTATGACAATGTTGCTTTTATTCTGGACTGTATAAAATACAATAAACATGAATGGCTTATCTGCGCAGATTTGAAGGTTGTGGTTATTCTCAATGGATTGCAAACTGGCTATACGAAATACGTGTGTTTCCTACGCAAGTGGGATAGCCGAGCAAGGTCTGAACACTACACACGCTCAGTATGGCCGCCGCGAGACAATTCCTCACCTGGATCTCACAATGTTATTCACGAACCACTAGTACGAAAGGAAAAGGTTATCTTGCCGCCACTTCACATAAAACTAGGGCTGATGAAACAATTTGTAAAGGCGTTGAAACAGGATAAGCCTGCCTTCAAATATCTAAAGGAAAAATTCCCAAAAATAAGTGATGCCAAGGTTAAAGAAGGCATATTCGTCGACCCTCAAATTCGCCAACTCATGCTAGACGAACACTTTGAAGCGGTGATGGATGAGGTTGAGTTGGCAGCCTGGAGTGCATTCAGAAACGTGTGCAGCGGTCTACTAGGAAAGATTAAATACGACAACTATGCTGCACTTGTGGATCAACTTATCAACTCATACCAACGTCTCGGATGTAAGATGTCATTGAAAATTAATTTTTTGCATTCACATCTCTCATTCTTTCCGGAAAACGCATCTGCTGTTAGCGACGAACACGGGGAGAGATTCCACCAGGATACAGCCACAATGGAGAGCCGATACAAAGGGAAGTGGAGTCCCGCTATGCTGGCCGATTTCTGCTGGAATTTAAAGCGTGACCAACCAGAAGCATCACTCAAACGCCAGCATAAATACAAATAATGAGTTGAAAACAGTATAATACGAGAGTTTTATGTTAATTTTTCGCATATATGTCGAAGTATAGCAATAATTAAACTGTTCCATATGATAAAGCCTCTCTGTTTATCAATATATTCTTATTTTTTGGTATGAAGATTTTAAGCAGTCATTACAAAAAAAGGTGACGTGATAGAAAAAAACTATTTTCAGATTTGGAATCAGCACACTCGAAATATTAAGAATGACCGAATGTTATTCCCGTTTTTTTTCTGAACCGAAAATTTGTTGTACAGTGTCATTAAAGAATTGGCCAAGAAGCCAAGAAAAATTGATTTTATATTTTAAATAAAAATACGAGTCAATTTTTTGTTACTACTAATTAATTATTAATAATCAAATAAATATTATTTCAGCTTTTTTAACATTGATTTTCAATTTTGTTTATTAAGGACAAAAAAAAAATAACTAGAATAAAAAGAAAATTTAGACCCCCTCCTAGGAAAATCCTGCGTACGCCGCTGATATATATATATATATATATATATATATATATATATATATATATATATATATATATATATATATATATATGGTAAAACATACAGTAACCGTACAAAACTGTATAAGTTCAAAATCGGAACTGAAAGTAAATAAAAATAAAAATTAAAAGACAATAAAATTACAAAGCTTTTCGAGGAGCTCAACTCCATTCGTTTACACTAAACGAAGTAAAAGTTGCGGAGAAAGAACAGCACATGAACCTCAAACATCTGGCAGATGGAAACGGCGTAAGATTCGCTCAGGCTCAGCTCAGAACAAACCCTTATTCAAAGTATTTAGAAAAAAAAAGCATTCAGATGCATATGTGTATTGTTTTCCTCTCTTGCTGTTTTATACAAAGAGAGGTGTTTTTATTGTTATTTCTCGTACTTTTAGGATTTGTAACCCTCAGTATATAGATAACGAGATTAATTTTATCAGAGACACTTTTACTAAATTCAGATGCGTACGTGTATTGTTTTCTTCTCATTCTGTTTCTACAAAGAGAGTGTTTTCATTATGTTATTTCTCGTACCTTTAGGATTTGTAACGCTCAGTATGTAGATAACGAGATTAATTTTATCGGATACACTTTTACTAAATTAGGTTCCCCTCAGGCTTTTATAAATAAGAGTTTTGAACTCGCCAAGAAGATATTTTATAGTAATGCTCCACAAACTTCCAGAGAACAAAGAACTACCTTAGTTTTACCTACAGAATGTAATATGACCAAGGAATACTTGAGTAATTCTAGAAATTTATTTAGTAAAAGAAATTACACACCAGAAATTACCTTCGCAACAAGCTCGAGTTTACCTCAGATAATGCCGGAGTTTATAAAGTTCCATGTGGAAATTGTCATGAAATTTATATTGGGAAAACTAATAATTTGGCTGACAGAAGCTATAAACATAAATACAGTCGTCTCAGAATCGGCGACCTCAATTCAGCTTTGCATCAACATGGGACTAATTTTGATCATCTAATAATTAACAACTCAGCTCTTCATGTAAATATAAAGGACATAAATAAGAGGAAATTGACTGAATCTTTCTCAATGAAAATAGCGATAACTTTAATAATGATCTACAGATCTACAGGAGCTAAGGCTAACAAAGACCCTAAGATTCACTCTAAGGTAAGCCCGAGAGAAAGAAGAAAGTAAGGGGTTAAAAGAAGAGAATATAGGGTTAAGTAAGGAGCAAAACCTATCACTCGTGGGTTAAAATTCATTCAGAAAAAGAGAAAGAAGGACACCATCATCATCCGCCGGACACTGCGGACAAGTCGGAAAAATAGTCGAAGAGAATACTTCCAGCTGTTGCAGACCGGTCCTCCACTCCATAGGGAGGTAGAGGGTGCAGCCCACTCTGCCGGAAAGGGGTGAAAGATGAAAAGAAGTAAAATAAGAACGCATTACAAGCCATGCAACACATTCTTAACTCAAAGAACAACACATTCTTAACTCAAAGCAACACATACCTCCAGCAGTTGCAGACCGGTCCTCCACTCCATAGGGAGGTAGAGGATACAGCCCACTCCGCCGGAAAGGGGTGGAAGATGAAAAGAAGTAAAATAAGAACGCATTACAAACCATGCAACACATTCTTAACTCAAACACTATCATACCATGCAAACTACAGACATGCAATGAAGAGAGTTACAGACATGCAAATAAGGAGAGAGAGAGAAAAAAAAGAATAACAAAAAGTGGGTTAGTTTACGCTACGAGCTACATCTAAGTTTGTGTTAGTCTAATTTTTTTTTCTTGCTGGCATATCACACGCTGGCATGTCACAAGCTGGCATTAGTCGTCAACAGACTCATCCGCGATCACCACCCCCAGAGCTCCTGCTACTAATTGTTTTGTTATTATATTAAACAACATTAATTATTATATTAAACAACGTTGATATTTTTGAAATGCATATCTAAACGGTTCTTAAACACATTAACGCTGGTAGAGTTCACGACTGACACGGGAAGATTATTCCATTTATCAATTACTTTAAACGTAAAAAAGTTTTTAGCGATATTAGTAATGAAACGTCTGCCACGCAACTTAAATCTGTTATTACGAGTATTGCTATTATCGAAAGTGAACAGTTATCAAAATTTATGTTATCGATTTTATTAACGATTTTGAAAACTTCAATAAGCTCCCCCTTAATCTCCTAGTTTCGAGTGAATGCAAGTCTAACTCTTTAATCCTATCTTCATAAAGCTTGTTGCGCAATGACGGAATTAGTTTTGTGGCGCGACGCTGAACCCTTTCTAACCTATCAATATCCTCACGCAAATACGGGCACCAAAACTGAACGGCATATTCTAAATGAGGCCTGACTAGGGACTTGTAAAAGGTCAATATAATATTCTTCGATTTAAATTCAAAATTACGCGCTATGAAGCCTAACATCCTATTAGCTTTTGCGCAAGACTCCAGGCACTGGTTCCTAACTTTTAAATCCTTAGATACGCGTACGCCTAAATCTACTTCCTCATCAACGCTCGCTAACTCTCTATCATCCATCGTGTACGTGTAATTATTGTTACGAAAACCTATATGCAAAACTTTACATTTGTATACGTTAAATTGCATCTGCCACTTATCCGTCCACTCCATAATCCTATTTACATCGTCTTGGAGCCTATTTCTATCGTCCTCGTTAACAACCTTACCACCTATTTTAGTATCGTCCGCGAGGTAACTCTTACAGTGATCCTCTTTTAAATCAAATTTTAACCCAAGATACCCTTTATAAATCTTTTTTTACGCCGTTTCCATCTGCCAGATATACATATAAGGTTCATGTGCTGTTATTTGCTTGCAACTTTTATTCTGTTCGGTCTACTTACTGGAAAGGAGTTTAGCTCCTCGAAAAGCTTCGTAATTTTATCTTCTAATATATATATATTATTTTTTTATTTTTTTTTTTCTCTCTCTAAATACAACTGCATTTTTTTAATTCAAATTTAACATACAGACAAAGTGCACAATTTCTATGCATTAATGAATATTTAAAAAAACCCAAATTGAATTTAAATAATCGATAAAATTTAAAATAAATTTCGCCTAACATCAAAAATCTACGCATTTTATAAAAAAAAATGTAGTAAAAAGGGTTGGAAATGATTCAACTTTTTTTTGGCGATTGTGTTTCGCGCGAAACGTAAAATCGACGCATTCGGCTTTATATAACTAACCTACGCCATTCGATTTGGAAAATTAAAATTATACAAACGAAAGAGAACTTTAAAATTAATTCATGATCATTATTATTCTAAAAGATACAAAAATATTCAAAATATTCCGAAGTGAAGTTCACGAAATGTGATGCATTTTGACTGCATACAATATACTATTTTAATGTAGATTTCGTCAGACCTGCGTAGTATCCAACCGCATAGCTTTTATGCACTTTCACTTAAACGATTGGGCGCGTATGTTCTGAGCTGGAAAGGAAATATAATGAATTGGGGGAATTAAAGAGAGTCCCTTCCTTCATCGAAAGTCATTGTTCATTTCGCAAGTTTTACTTATTCATTCCATTGCGTTTTCATCAAATGCTCGCCATTTCTTGTTCCCACAGTAAGAATGTCAGGGCAGTCATTTTATATATATATATATATATATATATATATATGATGTCCCCAAAAATGTCCCTATTTTTATTTGCTTGTCAGTCTAAAACTGTTCTTTCGCCATTTCGTACTTAAAGCAATAACTTTTCCTAATTCTACGAAATTTCTACAAGATTTCTCCTTACCACAATTAATTAGTTTGTCTCTTTATAGAAATAACTGCATTATCCCAGATTCACAGTGGTTTTAGCAGGATGGAGCACCTCCACACTCTGCTTGTGAAACTCGCAACTTTTTGAAGAAGCATTTTTCCGGGAGACTAATCTGAGATAATCAACAACATTCCAACTGAGCAATTTCCAAAACTTATGTCAAACATTTGTGTAAGGTTGAATATTGTGTTAGAAAAAAATGGTGATTACACTGAATATGCTGTTTAAGTAAGGTTAATAAATTCATATGTTTTACGTACCTATTGCGTTTCTCTTTGTGTCTATATTCCAATTTTAGCTTAGAACATTTATTTAGAAATAGGGGCATTTTGGGGGAACACCTGGTGTATATACCCACACCACACCCACACATATACACATATATGCATGTGTGTGGGTGTGCCATTGATGATATAAGAAAACTAATAAAGCCATAAACCCTCCATCCCACAAAATATAATGATCTGCGGAGACTTTAACTTCCCATTTATAAAATACAAAAAGGTGGATAGGAATATATATATATAATATATATATATATATATATATATATACCAGGACAAGGGGGGCACAAGAGAAGACCATGAGCAAGCAAAAATGTTGATGGCTCTCACAAATGAGTTTATGCTGACACAGGAGACAACAGAAAGTACCAGAAAAAAATAACTGCCAGATCTGGTATTCATGAATAATATGAACTTGATTGCTGATATAAAAATAACCCCAACCATTATCTCAGACCACAACTTAATCGAGATATCAACAAATATGACGACAACATTAAAAAGACAATACACATATTGAGAAAAGAATCAAATTTGGGGCCTTTAACTTAAACTCCAAGACTATAAATTCGGAAGCAATCAGATCGCACATGGCCCAAATAGAGTGGAGAACAGTTTTAGAGAATAAAACAACTGAAGAAATGCTAACAACCTTGGAACAAAAAAGACGCTGGGAATTTTAGAAAAATATGCTCCGAAATCACAGCCAAAAGGAAAGAGGAGCTGGCTAGAGAGGCAAAAGAGAAGAATATTTCGCAAAAGAAAGAGAGCGGAGGCGAAATTAGCCAACTGCGGAGATAATGCCAGGAAAGTAATACAAGAAAAACTGGAGGGTATCGATAGGGAAATACAAACCCTGATAAAGGACCATACAGACTACAGAGAGGGAAGAGGAAAAGGCGGTAGAAGCAATAAAGGAAAATCCAAAATACTTCTATAGCTATGCGAAAAGGAAAACAAAAATGCGCGCCGCTATTGAGCCCCTAAGGAATAGAAATAATGAACTAAACGACGATCCAAAAGAAATATCTGGAACATTGAGAGCCCAGTATGAATCAGTTTTCAGTACCCCAAAAAGTGACTGGGCGGAGTGAAAAACTCATTTTTCGAATTTTCAAATTGGCTAGTGTGGAAAATGTGTGGAGTAGTGAGGAAATAAGCTGGTATAAATTTAAAATCATAACATTAATATGTTCAGGTGCCACAATGACCTTCAATATTGAAAAAAATTGAAAAAAGCAGATTTTAACCAATAATTACAGAAGAGTCCACGATGCACAATAGACAAGAATTTATTCACACTTGTATAAAAATAGCTCAGTCAACCTTTAAAAAAAGTTTCTATTCTCTAAAAACAGTTTTCTATAGTCAGCTCACTCAGTTGTCACGTGAGTACCTCGGTTCAGTGTAGCTGTCGCTCTCGTAGCAGGTGGGTGTTCTGTTGTTGGCGTTACTCAGATAGTCTAAACTATATTTCTTATATATTTTGCATTTCTGTATTGTGTTGCCCTAAGTTTGCCATGTACTATTAACTGAAATTAACATATAATTGATATTAGCTCTTTCTTTTTCAGATTTGTATACTTTCAAAATGTCTCGAGTTTGTGCAAAATCAACCAGGGCCTCAACTGAGTGCCCCATGTTTGGTATGGGGGAAGATTTGTGGCACAGGAATCTTCCTACATACGAAGGAGTTTTTAAATATTACTTGTTTGTAAGAAACGATTTGAAACAGAATACTAATAAAGATCCTTCAATATCTCAAATATTAGAACAAGTTGTTGATAAATTGAAAACAATTTGGGAAAGTGCTTCCGTCCCAATTCTGTCAGACAGGCGAATTGAAACAATGTTCAGAAGCTACCACGAAAAGTATCGTGTCATTATGAAGCCATACCAAAGCAGAAAATATTCTGAAGCTTACAAAGCAAAGATTGATATGTTCAAAAAAGAAGCACACACGAAACTTTTTGACATTGCAGCGTGCAAGTGCAAAGTACTAACACAATGTTCTTGTCCCAAAGAAAAAACGGTTCCAAAGGAAGAAGTGACGTTCCTCTTAGATCAAAGGAGTGAAAGAAAACTGTTTATTGATAGAGTAGATATTACACTCTCAAAGAAAAAAGCATCTACGTTGCTAAGAAAGCAAAAAGAAGCTGTGAGGCTCACCAAAGAATCTTCACAGGAGAAATTGCAGGATACAAATGTTGAATTATCATCATCGACATCAAATAGTGAAAGTGAATCTGGCGAAATATCAGACGGTACATTTCCAGAGCCAGTTAGCTCGAAGAGAAAGCTCGAACAACCTGAAGAACAATTATTCAAGAAAAGGAAAACTACAAATCTACCTTCAGTGGCTACTGCTTGTGACAGGACTGCAGTTTCAGATCGAGCTGCAGCATTCATTGTTAGTGCAGTATTGCAAGATATTGGAGAAGTTTCTATTGACAATACATCTGAAGTAGTGGATAGGAGTAAAATCAGAAGAAAAAGACAAAAGAAGAGATCAGAAATTATGAAAGATCAAAATCAGGTCCCAATCAGAGGAATCTATTTTGATGGTCGAAAAGATTCTACACTCTTCCAAGAAAAAAAAGAGTCCAAAGTATATCAGAAGAAGGTAACAGAAGAACATATCACTTTAGTGAGAGAACCTGGTTCAGATTATTTGGGCCATTATTCTGTGAATTCTGGATCAGCTGAAGAAATATGTAAAGGAATGTTTGAGTATATTGGAAATAATGACATGAACCTGGAAAACCTTGTTGCCATTGGATGCGATGGTGCAGCAGTCAACACTGGAGAAAAGGGAGGCGTTATAAGGCTTATAGAATTGAAGCTGAAGAAGCCAGTTCAACATTTAGTGTGCCAGCTCCATGCCAATGAATTGCCATTACGCCATTTAGTTGCAAAGCTGGATGGAAAAACATCTGGCCCCCGCGGATTCACCGGTCCTATTGGCAGGGAATTAGAGAACTGTGAGAGTCTTCCTATTGTCGAGTTTGAAAGGATTGATGCTGAGGAACCAACTGTAGACTGTGAAGATCTTAGCACCGACCAAAAATATCTAATTGATATTCATCAGGCCATAACAAAGGGATATTGCTCTCCAGATCTTGCTCATCGTAGTCCAGGCAAAATGGCACATTCACGATGGCTGACTACAGCAAATCGTTTGCTTCGTCTATACGTTTCAACTGTAAGTCCATCTGAGAACCTCATGAACATTGCTTCTTTTATAATGAAGGTCTACATCCCAATGTGGTTTTCTATTAAGCAAAGTACGTCTTTTGTCAATGGCTCAAAACATGTTTTCAAAACTATTGAACTAACAAGAACACTGAATGACGAAGTAAAGGATATTGTAAACCCTGTCATACAAAGAAATGCATTTTTTGCAAATCCAGAAAATATTCTAGCATCAATGATTCATGATGACCGCAGCGCCATAAGAGAATTAGCGTGGAGGCGAATAAAGAAAGCAAGGCAAACAAACAAGGAAAAAGTTGTGAGGCGTTTCACAGTACCTGTTATTCAATTTGAAGCTACTGATTATACTGATTTAATTAATTGGCAAAACTGCATTGTCACTGAACCACCTGTGACAAGACACCTGACAGAAAATGAGATTGAAGAATTCATAGAAAACAAGAGTACCCCTCCATTCGAGAAATTCCCTTGTCATACACAAGTAGTAGAAAGAATGGTAAAATTAGTGACTGAAGCATCATCAAAAGTATTTGGATTGAACGCGCGAGATGGCTTCATAAGATCAACACTTCAGTCACGTAAAAAAATGCCATCATTCGAAAGTAAAGCTGAATATAAAGTTTAAATAAAACGTTAATAGAAAAAAACATGCGCAAGGATGGGTGGTTGGGAGGGCATGGGTGGAGCTCGACACGCAGCCACCTCCTCGTGGTGAGTTCTGGATTATTTAGATCATTAATCAAAAGAACATTGATCTAAATAAACTAAGAGCTGCGTAATTCAGTAACTATTTTGGTAATTGGAACACTTAATATATAATAATAACAAGTAAGTTTCAGTTATTGTACTAATGCAGAATATAAGAAAATCATTATATTTCACTTTTTTCGACGGCTTTGTGGCACCTGAAGATATAATTTCGCAGGACTAATATTTATGCACAGTCATTATCTATAGCACCCACATATTTTCCGCACTAGCCATATTTGAATTTCGAAAAAACGTTTAAAAACCTCATTTTCGATCCGCCCTAGTGACTAATCGATACCTGACATAGATGCATTCTTTGAAGAGAAATTGCAAGGAGAGTGTATAAAAGACTTTGATTTTACTCCAGATGTAGCGAGAGCAATAGGACAAATGAAACCACATTCAGCTGCGGGTCCGAACAATTGGAATGCATTATTGATTCAACACTGTAAAAATGAAATAACTACACCTTTATATTGGATATGGAGAAGATCCCTAGACACTGGGGAAATACCGAGCATCTTGAAAAGCGCAAACATTGTCCCTATATAATTCAGGGGTGCTCAGACTTCGGAGACCTTAGGGCAAAATTTGCTAACTATTATCTTTGGCGGGCACAAACACCAAAATTTTCCCCTAATTTATGAACTAAAAATAATGATTATGATTAGCTTTAAAATGCCTTTCAACATTATATTTTTTGGCAACAGCTAGAGTAGATTGGCATATTAAGCATATACATTTAGAATTTATGTTTGAGAAAAAGTAAATATCTTCCCATTCACTTTGAAAATTATACGTCCTTATAGTCTTATCACTGGTTCGTGTCGCCATTATGAAGCCCTGTCAATAAAAATAAAATTAAATAATGTAATTTTTAAAAAAAATATTTTGCGATCTAGCCACTAATATCAGAGGCTGAACTTTTACCACTTGAAACTTCAAAATCGGACACGCTGCCGGTCGAAATAATGCTAAACTTTTAATACTAAATGTGAAAACGTCAAATTACGTAATAAACGACTAAAAAATAGACACATTTCATGTTCGCATCCACACACAAGGTCACGCGGACAGGTCAAACGCGGAACTAAATATCGATCCGCCCACTCATCTTTATAAAATCAATAAAAATTCGAAAAGACACAGAAAGCCTAGCGAGTCGTTTCTAAAATGCCTTCTGATTGGTTGTATTTTCACGAAACACCCAATCAACCAACTCGATTCATTATATCCGTTGAAATAGAATCGTCGCTTTAAGCGACACAGAAATTGGCGGAGCAAAGCAATGGTTTCAGACATGTTTTAAACATGTATGTGAGCGCTCTGCTCGCATGTAAAAATTCATTTCTAGTAATTTTTATATTGCCAGTTAAGATTTCATTTAGGCCGGCTATTCCAAAATAAACCAGCGGGCACATTCAAATCCATGGCGGGCACACGTGTGCCCGCGGGCACGGGTGTGAGCACCCCTGCGAGTATATATAAAGGAGGGGATAGATCTGAAGCAAAGAACCAGTGTCATTGACTTCCCACCTCACCAAAGTATTTGAAAGAATAGTTAGAGAGAAAATTTACGATTTCTTGGAGACTGGAAAGATTCAACGAAAATCAGCACGGATTCCGATCAGGTACATCATGCCTATCACAACTAATAGAGCACTACAATAATATCCTGGATGCATGGAAGGCAATGCCAACTACGATGTCATATACTCGTACACGGATTTTGCTAAAGCTTTCGACAAATGTGGTCCTGGTATAATAGCACATAAAATGAAATATATGAGAATAACAGGCAAAGTGGGAAAATGGATCTACAACTTCTTCAGAGAACGTCTACAGGTCGTCAAAATTCAACGTATATCATCATCAGAATCAGAAGTACGCAGCTCAGTAGCACAAGGTACAGTACTGGTGCCACTCCCTCCTGTTCATTATCATGCTAACATACATAGACAGCGGAGTAAACAGCAACAGTATAGTAACATCCTTTGCAGACGATACAAAGATCATTAGAAAAATCAGCGATGTAAATGAAGTGGAGGTCTCGCAGAGGGACACGAACAAAATATACAAATGGTCAGAAGACACCAACATGACATTTAACACCAAGAAATTTCAGCTCTTGAGATATGAGGAACTTAAACAGGCTGCATATTATGCTCCAGATAGACAGGAAATTCAGAGAAGCACGAAAGCGATCGATCTAGGGGTAATAATGACCGATGATGCCAAATTCGAAACACAAAATCAGATAGCGATAAATAAAGCAAAAAGAGTCGTGGGACAGGTACTAAGAACGTTCAAAAGAAGGGACAGGACAGTAATGATTCCCCTGCTAAAAACACTGATTATACCAAAACTTGAATACTGCTCAGTCTTGAGGTCCCCATATAAAAAGGAAGAAACTAATAGACTAGAAGAAAGTCAGAGACATTTCACAGCAAAGATTGATGGTTGCAAAGAGCTCAACTACTAGGAAAGACTACGTAAACTAAATCTGTACTCCCTGGAAAGAAGAAGAGAGAGGTACACCATATGGAAAATGATCGAAAAACTGGTACCAAACCTCAAACTAAACCCAATTACCATTCAAACAACACTAGAAAATAGGAAAGGCAGGATGTGTAGTGTTCCCAAATTAAAGGCCCGACAAGGGACCTCCTCAACACTGAAGGAAAATAGCTTGGTTGTCAGGGGGCCAAGACTTTTTTAACCAGCTTCCAAAGGACCTCAGAAACGTTACAGGAGTCAAAGTTGAAGTCTTCAAGAGAAGACTAGATGCCTGACTTAGGACGGTACCAGATGAGCTGGGTGTACCTGGCTATGTACGGTGGAGAGCGCAAGAAAGTAACTCGCTCTTCCACCAAGCCAGACCTAGAGGCGGGGCCACCAGCTTGACCTTCGTGTGAAGAGAGGCCATCGCACGGAACAGCAACGAGGTTAACGAGGTATACAGGGTGTTCCAGGTTGACCCTAGAAATATGGAAATTGGCGGAATTTGTAGTTTGTATTTGGTATTTGGTATTTTGGTATTTTGGTATTTCTAGGGTCGACCTGAAACACCCTTTATATATATATATATATATATATATATATATATATATATATATATATATATATATATATATATATATGTGTGTGTGTGTGTGTGTGTGTGTGTGTGTGAATCGGTTAATTAATATTTGAGATAATAAGAGTATAAAAAAATGATTTAAAGTAATTTTTAAAATTTTTAGAATTTTTAAAAAAAAATTTATGGTTTAACGAAGGTAAAGAAAACATTTGTTTCCTCTTTTGTAAAATATCAATCGAACTTCTTTCAAAATGTTAATATATTTTCCTGTTTTTGTCCAACGTTAATTCTGTATTAAAACAAAGATATTCTAATATCTTATTGATTGCAATTTTCCTTCAGGAAATGTCCTTTTAAGCTGTCCTCAATAATTTTCAAATGTCTTATTTTATTCGTTTTATTCAGAAAATTTAAAAAATTTTGAGATTGAGACGAAATTCTATATTTTTATTCTTTCGGGAATTTTTCTGTTTGCGCAAAAGTCGCTTAAATATGGAATAATTTGGTTTGAAAAACATGAATTGTAAGTATAAAATTCGTGTATTTTACGCGTTTAGCCAATATACATATTAATGTAAATACTTTTAAATTATATTTAAGTTAAAAGAGAAAATTGCATTACGAATTTCCTGAATATGTAAATATTAGAATTTATTCCTTTAAATACTTTTTCTTAAAATACTCAAATTTATAGATAGAATATAGTTATTTAGTAAATAAAAAGTAAAAATATTTCGGATTATGCCTCGGGTCTCTTTCCGGCTTAGTTCTGAAAATTTTAAAAAGTAAATTCAAATTTTTATTTCAAATTTCTAAATGTTTTTTAAAGTTTTACGAAAAATCCTTCCATTTATAAGGATTTAGATATAGCAAAAAATTTATAAACAGATTTCAGACGATGACGATAGGAATGATACCAAAGGATAACAGCTTTATACACAAGGTATTTGTGACTACGTTGTTTCTCACTCGTTCAAATGGAGTTGTTGTAGGTAGGGAATGAACTGCAGCAGCTATTACATAGAATATATATTCTGATGAGGTATTCCACTCAATGTCATTCGCATTTCATTCCTCGCCAGGTGTAAAATCCACGAGTGAAAATCTCAAAGGAGACAATTCTCAAATTGATCTATTCCCATTTCATGCCATTCTCATTCTCACCCACAGATTTCCTATTTTCGTCCAGATTAAGTTAGGTTAGGGTAGGCTAGTGTTATGTTATGTTATGTTATGTTGCGTTACGTTAAGTAGGTTAGGAGTATTAGCCATTCTCATATGACGACTTTATCGTGAATACAAATGGGAGTGACATTGTTTCTTAAATAAAAAAAATTTTTTTTCCCAAATCTGGATTTCTCACATTGCGCGTTCTCACTTAAGGACCACGAAAGGGGATAGAAATGATACTGATCAGAAAGTAATCTTTTAATGAAACAAAAGATAAACTGTGACTAGCAACTGGAGAACAAAAATTCAGACATTAAATGTTAAACGAAGGCAAAATTCGAAGTTTTGTAAATGCACTTTAAAGCCTGTGTCGAGGTCGTCCGTTTGAAAAGTCTTATAAGCGATATTTCTTATTCATAATTTAAAACTGCAAATTTGTTTTCAAAAGTCTTACAGGCGAATTAATCTATCTTATCCTTACTTATCATCTACATGAAAACTGAAAGGAGTGTTTACAATTCCATTGTGAATAATGCAACCCTCAACGACTATTAGTTCTAAGAGGGTAAATCATCAATGGTATCATCAAGGGTATCATCAAAGCTCACGGATAAAAATTGATGGTATAGACTTGGATATTATCCGCAATTGGAAGGGTCTTATAAGAGTACTTGGAGAGTGGAAGAATTTCAAAACTGCAATGATTTAGAATTTTCTTAAACGACTGTTGTGTCGTATACAAGACTTTGCATTTTCGTCCTCCAATTCTAAATTTTTCCTCATCAGACAGAAGATGAAATGGGAAAACGAGTGTAGATATAATAAAGAAAATAGGAAATGGAACGCCAATTTAGTGATGATAATAAAAGTATTGTTATTTATAGCTGAGAGAGAAGTGCTACATAATGGAAGTAAATATACAGTAGGTATGTTTGTACAGTAGTTTGTTTATACCTCGTGGGGAATGGAGGCTTTGTTTCTCTCTCCGCATTAATATCAAAATAAGAAGGGGGTAACTTCTCGACGGTGTATTCTATCTGCACCCGAAAGTGTATAAAGTATCAGTAAATCAGCGCATATAAATTATAAAGTGAGATTCATTGAACGTAAAAAAGTGCAATATAGTTTATGCAAATTATCACGAGTTAAAACATATGTTCAATCAAAATATGTTAGTCACCTGAGAAAAGTTTGGAAAAGGTCATAAAACCAAACCCTCGTGACTAACTCCCACGTAAACAAAAAAAAATTGTGTGTGTGTGTGTGTGCTGAGCGATTACAGTAATAAATAGCATGGCAACAACTGAAAAAGAAACAATGAGTTTTGTCAAAAATTGCACGATTTTAACTATGAATTGGGACGACAGAAAATATCCTTCGTATCGAACACGAAAGAAATTATGGGCATCAAATTTCTATGTGATTTATGTACGGAGATTGTAAACTCGTTTGTGGTATTTAAAGAAATGGAAAATACGAATATGAATGTAATAGAGAAAGAGAGAATAAAATAGGAGGAAAAGATGACCAGTATGTCCCGAAGGAAAACGGTGTGGATGAGAGAGAAACAAATGTAAAGGTAACACGAAAAGAAGATACCATTACAGAAGAAAGAAAAAAACAAATACAATCTGTGATGTGGTGGAACTACCAAACAAAAATATTGATAGAAAGACGATAAAAACTAGAAACATAGAAAATATCGTATGCAAATATTACGCAAAAGGGCATTGCAGATACAGGGATGGGCAATGCATCTATACACACCCCACTTTATGTAACTTCCATGCATGATACGGGAGATGCGAGTACGGTAAAAAATGCCGTTACCACCACCCTCAAAAGAACACGACAATTGAACAGCGAAAATCATAAGCAGAGAGGGTTATCATCATTTTTTTAGTTTTAGCCAGCACAATTCAGCTACTAAATACCATTCAACAAACATAATGACAATTGACAAATACAGAGATCCGAGAGCCAAACAAGATAAATACAGAAAGAAATTACATGTAATATTGGGACAACATGTATCGAAATAGATAAAGAAGGGAAAATTCTGGGAGGATCACAGGGCAATGAAACGTGCACCACCAACGGATAACGAAGCTGAACTACATAAAGAAATTGTAAACGAAAAAATTAAAATAATCCAAGCCAACATACAGGGCCGAAAACCAAACCATTCCCTGGACAAAGAAAGAAACAAGAGCAGATTTTATATGCCTCACGGAAACTCATCTGAAGGACTGCCAAGCGAACTGTGAAAATTGTGTTTTGCATCGAGAAAAAAGAAACACAAATTGACAACTATAAGGTATTTCGAGCCGACAGAACAGTAAACGAAAAACAGATGGCAGAAGTGAATACAAATACTTTAAACAGCGCGTAAAATTAGTAGCAGCAAAAGTTGAAAAATTAAAGATGGTACTTATTGTAATATAGAGAACCCCCCCCCAACACTCCAACTACAAAATTCTGAGATACCATGACAAAGGTCAGGAACTGGATGAAAGCTTCACACTCCCCTGCGGTGATTTTAATTTCTAACTGACAAAATATAAAAAGGATAGGAAGAAATATACTGTATACCAAGACAAGGGAGGCACACGGGAAGACCAGGAGCAGGCAGAAATGCTGCCAGCTCTAGCTGATGAAGTTATGTTAACACAAGAAATAACAGAAAATACAAGAAAAACCAACTGCCTCGACTTGGTATTCACAAACAACAGCAACCTAGTTGATAACGTAGAAATATCCCCAACTATTATATCAGATCACAACATTAGTGAAATAACCAATATAAAAGCAACGGGGAAGGAATGAACACACACTAGAGAAAGGGGCAAATTTGAAATTTTTAATTTTTACTCGAAGGCTATAAATTAGGAAGGTATTGCATCCAGCATGGAAGCAATAGACTGGAGAACCATCTTTAAGTACGAGACAACGGAAGAGATGCTAATAACCCAAGAAGAGAAGACGCTAGAAATTGTGGAAAGACGTCCCCAAAAAAAAAACAAAGAGGAAAGGGAATCAGAGAGACAAAAGTGGTCAATGTTTCGCAAGAGAAAAAGAGTGACTGCAAAATTAAGAAAAATATTGAATGTTAAACTGGAGAGTAGAAATTGCGTCATACAGGGTCTAATTGAGAACCATACAAAGGAAGATGATGACACTATAGAAGCAATAAAGGTTAACTCAAAATACTTCTATAAGTTTGCCAAAAGGAAGACGAAAAATCATGCGACTATCGGACCTTTGAAGAATGTTTTATCCGATGATCTAATTCTAAAAGAAGTATTTGAAATATTAAGGGCTCAGTACGAATAATCTTTCAGTGCCCCAAAAACTGACAAACTGATATGCGACAGAAACGCGTTCTTTGAAGAAGAACTACAAGGGGAAAGTATAACGGACTTCGACTTTACAACAGATGATATTATACAAGCTATAGGGAAACTAAAGGCACACTCGGCGGCAGGCCCGGACAAATGGAATGCCACACTGATCAAAAACTGCAAGAATGAAATCGCTAAGCCCCAATATTAGATACGGAGACGATCACTAGACACGGAAGAAATACCGAGCATCCTCAAGACAGAGAACATAGTTCCAGTATAAAAAGGAGATCGATCCGAAGTTAAAAACTATAGGATAGTATCGTTTACATCTATCTCACTAAAATATCTGAAAGAATACTTAACGAAAAAATTTATGACTTTTAGGAAATATCACTGGATATCATTGGATTCCCATCAGGAAAATCATCCCTATCACAACTAATGGAAGCTGCCAGTCACAGTACAGTAACATCCTTTGCCGATGACATAAAAATTAGTAGAAAAATAAGAAATTCAGAGGATATAGGATCTGTAAAAACAGACATGAACAGAATCTACAATTGGTCTGAAGGCAATGATATTAAATTTAACACTCAGAAATTTTAACTATTAAGGTACGAAAGAAGGGAAGACAAATCCATGGAATACATACCCCAAATGCACAAGACATTCAGAGAAGCTCTAAAGAAAAAGATTTAGGAGTTGTAGTGACTGATGACGCGAAATTTGAAACAAAATAGAATTGCAGTAAACTGAGGAAAAGGAATAAGTAGACAGATACCGAAAACTCTTTTGAAAAAGGATAGGAATATTGCTGGAGTATTGCTCAGTCTTAACATCCCCACATAAAAAAGAAGACATTAGTCAACTAGAAGGGATTCAGAGAAGCTTCACAGCCAAGATCAATGGAGACAAAGAACTAAATCACTGAGGAAAGTTACATGAATTAAACTTATATTCACTGGAAAGAAGAAGAGAGCGGTACACCATTATTTACACTTGGAAAATAATGAAGGAACTAGTCCCTAATTTTACTTTGAACACTATAACCACTCAAACAACAGTGGAAAGTAGGAAAGGAAGACTGTGTCGTGTTCCCAAATTGAAGGCTAGACAGGGAACATCCTCAACTCTGAAGGAAAATAGTTTGCTGTGAGAAGGCCAAGACTGTTCAGTGTTCAACCAGCTGCCCAAGGAACTAAGGAACATGAGTGGTGTAACGGTGGATATCTTCAAAAGAAGACGAGACGCCGGCTTAGAACATTTCTAGATGAGCCGGGCGTACCTAGCTATGTGAAGTGAAGAGCGCAAGAAACCAACTCTTTACTTCACCAGGCCAACTCGAGATGAAGGGTAACAAGTCTGACCTCCGCGAAATAAGGAATCATCGCACGGAACATCTGAAAGGTTGAAAGGAAAGGTTGTTATAAAACTGAGAGCACAAATAATTTAAAACACTCTCTAAACGGTCGTGAGAGAATTTACCCTTATTCATTGAGATGCACAGTGGTGCAATAAATTAAAAAAAAGCATTCTACGAGTAATTACTGCTGCAACTTTTGCAATTTTTAACGAGATGCTTCATGAAAATGATTCTCTGCAAGAAATTTTATCATTTTTATTTTAACTGACACTCAAACTGCTTCTATAAGCTGACACACTACGATTACCATCATTTCTTACAACTATATCATTTTTAAAAGCCACAAATATATATATATATATATATATATATATATATATATAGGGTGAACCAAATGTAGGTGGACAGTAAATGATAACGTTTATTTTGAGAATACATATTTAATTATTTATACTATAATACAAAATAATATTTAAAATAAATTTAGTTAAATATTTAATATAATATAACACAAACACCATAGTTATAATGAAACACCATAGTTATAATAATATAAACACAAACCGTATTCAACCTACTGTCCACCTACTTTTGGTTCACCGTGTATATATATATATGACATTATAGGACATGGTTTATGTACTTACACTTTTAATATTTCGCCTTAGTTGTCGTCCTGCTAACCACCATTGAACGATGACTTTTGGACGCCCGCCCACAACTCGGCACCCAAATTCCGTCTCTTGGCCGCCAACAACCCACAACCCGGGTGCCTCCATACTGACACTCAGAGGAGGCACTATAATAGATATAAAAGTGAATTAGAAAATTAATACAAAGTGCATCATTATTAAAATCTACTGGAACAGAAAGCAGGACTGAACTTAATCTTATTCCAACAAAGGTTGGTAGTCAAAAGCTTAACTCTGTATTGATTTAAGCTTTTTATATCCACGTTAATCGATGTAACAATGATATATCTTCATTTATAATTCACGTAGATGATAGGTAAGTACTCAGAGAAACGAATATATATATAGTGTGTGTGTGTGTGTGTGTGTGTGTGTGTGTGTTTTTGTATGTGCTCTGATTTGACTAATTATTTTTTAATAATTTTCTTTTTAATCGTAATTTGAATCAAGGAAAATATTATTTACAAGATTGAAGTTATTATTATTATTATTATTATTACTTTAAAAATCAGGTGTTAACACTTAACTAATTTGCAACTAATTTGTAAATTTTCATTTACTTAGTAATAGTAGGGGAGATTAGGGATAGTTGTAAGACTGGGTAAGTTGCAATAATGATATTAATGGTTAACATATGGCATCAGTGTAAGTTGAATTCAACTAAATTAACGGCATTTCAGTATGTATTGCGCTTGTAAACTTAATAATACTCGGAAAAGTGATTTTTCGTTATTGTAACATGAGGAGTTTCCTCATTTATCATCATCATCACTGTTGTAAGCACATTTTTCCTTAAAAAAATTTCTACCTCCAATGTAACATGGTTGAGTTCAGATTTTTTTTTTTACGCAAGAAGGAGGGGCCAAGGGCGAATGTTCTCAAAAGCGGCCCCCCACCAAAAGAAGAAAAAGAAACCCAAAGTCAAGGTCCATGGCTTTCGAGATGCCTGGACACTGTTTGAAAGATTGAGGGTCATAGACACGGAAAGAGGGATTGAGGAAGATTGCTCCAGAGTTTACCGGTTGAGTTGAGTCGATGAAAGATTGAAAATACCGATTAATCCTTGCGTTAGAGAGTTGAGCAGAAAAGGAATGAGAATGTGTCGAAAGTCTAGTACTGCGTGGCTCTTCTTAAAGGAAGAGGCATGCAGTTAGAGTTCAGAAGAGGAGTGATCGTTATAATAGCGATAGTAAAGAGAGAGTGAGGCAACATTGCGACGAAGAGAGAGAGATTGAACACAGTCAGCAAGAGGCGGGGAACTGATGAGACGAAAGGCCTTTGATTCCACCCGGTCAAGTACGGCTGTGTGGGTTGAGCCACATCACACATGAGAAGCATACTCCATACAGGATCGGACAAGACCCCTGTACAGAGACACCAACTGATCGGGGATGAAGAAACTGGTACAACACACCAAACCTCTTAGAAGCTGTTTTGGAAAGAGAGTATATGTGATCTTTCCAGGAAAGATCACGAGAAAAGGAAACACCAAGAATGTTAAGAGAAGAGAAAGGATTCAGTTGTGTATTGTTGAAGGTAAGGGGATAGTCATGTGGAAGAGTGTGACGAATAGACAGATGGAGGAACTGAGTTTTAGAGGCAGTGAAAGCCACAAGATTTTTTCTGCCCCAACCAGAGATGTCAGAAATATCAGAGGTCAGGTGTACCATCGCCGTCCTACGCGAATAATGGAGTAACTGTTGAGAGGGACGCTTTGCGAAGCGGGTGGAGAAGTGAAGAGTGGAATCATCGGCATAGGACAGGACAATGCGACTTAATAGATTATTCATTAATAAAAGGAAAAGAATGGGCGACAGGAATGTACCCTGAGAACACCACTGTTAATAGTTTTAGGAGAAGAACAGTGATCATCTAGAACTGCAGCTGTAAATCGGCCGGAAAGAAAATTCGAGAGAAAGGCACAGATAGAAGGATAGAAACCGAAGGAGGGCAGTTTGGAAATTAAAGATTTGTGCCAGATTCTATCAAGCGCTTTTGATATGTCTAGCGCAAAAGAAAAAGTTTCATCGAAATCCCGAAAGGAGGAAGAACAAGTCAAAGAGATATGCAAGAAGATCGCCAGCAGGGCGTCCCTTCCGGAACCCATACTGACGATCTGAAAGAAGATTGTGAGAGGAGAGGTGTTTAAGAATCTTCCTTTTAAGCATAGATTAAAAAACGTTAGAAAGGCAAGAAATGAAAGCAATTGGATGATAGTTCGAGGGTTGAGAACTCACCCTTCTTTGGGACAGGCTGAATGAAAGCAAACCTCCATCAGGAATGAAAAGTACCAGATAAAAGACAAAGACGAAAGTGTTTGCTTAGGCATGGTGTTAGCACAGAAGTACAGGTTCTTGAGAACAATAGGAGGAACACCATCAGGACCGTACGCTTTCCTAGAGTTAAGACCAGATAGGGCAGAAAGAACATCTTTGGAGGGGATTCTAATTTCAGACACAATAAAGTGAGAGGGAGGAGGTGGAGGAAGAGTACCAGAATTGGCCATGGTTGAGTTGGAAGCGAAAGTTTGAGCGAAGAATTCAGCTTCATCAGGAGAAGAGACGGCAACTGAGCCGTCGGAATGGAAAAGTGGATGGAAAAAAGAAGAAGGAAAGTTGTTGGAGAGATTTTCAGCTACATGCCAGAAAGAGTGAGCAGAATTAGAAATGGGTAGGTTTTCACATTTTTGTCTAATGAATGAATTTTTGGTGACTCGAAGAACAGATTTTGCACGATCCCGGGCAGAAGTATAAGGTGAGTGAGAGTCAGGAGTTGGATGGCGATGGTACCTTCTGAAAGCCTCCTCTCCGTTGCGGATAGCATTAGAACAAGTAAAGTTAAACCATATTTTTTTGTATTAACACTAGGAGTAGAATTTTGAATGTACCCCTCCATGCACTGTGACGGGCCCCGGCCACGGAAACAGTACTCATTCCAAGGGAAATCAGAGAAGTACTTCCTAAGGGTCTTCCAATCAGTGGTGCCGAAGGCGTGTCCTCTTGGAAGGATCCAAAGGCTGAATTGGAGCGATAGGACAGGAAATAGATATAAGTTTGTGGGCGGAAAAGCCCAACAGATAAAAACGTTTGACAGCGTCAGAAGAAAGATGAGTGGTGAAAAATAAATCCAGAATGTTGGGCCTATCTCCAAGTCCTTCGGGAATACAAGTAGGGTGCTGTACAATCTTCTCTTGGTCATTCAGGATAGGGAAATTGTAAGCTAGTTCACCAGGGATGTCAGTGGAATGGGAGAAAAGCCAAAAGTGGTGGTGAACAATGAAATCTAAAATGGAGATTTTAACAAAAGTAGAGTGTGATAGAATGTATTCCACTTTAGAAGTGATGTAGTCAAAGAGTTTTGGATACTCAGTAGAATTAGGAGAAGGGTAGACAGTGCTGCTGTATTTAGTTTGAGATTGCAAGTGTGCCGCAGCCAGAAGGGTATACAATTCGGAGGAGTTGAGTTCGGGAATACGAAAGCAAGTTAGGTCGTTGCGTACACGTACGCAATATCTACCTTTGGAATAAAAATGGGTATAGAGAAAATAGGAGAGTACAGAAAAGGGGTTGCTGTCATTCGTCCCAGACACCTGAATTTCAGTGAGGAAGAGAAGGTGAGATTTAGAGGAGAGGCCATGAATTTTGCAGAAGTTTATATAAAGTGAATCACGCAGAGGCCCAGAACCTCTAAAATGGGCAGTGGCAGAACGAGCCACGCTACCTAGGTCTGCATTCCGGTATCGGCAGCGTGGGAGCCAGAAGTGGGGGCATTTATAGTCCCCTCTAGGGGACTCCAACGCTCTTCAGGGCGATGCTATTTTTGTTTTAAATTTTGAAACGATTGTGTAGTATGTAAAATGCACGTATGTGTAGTGAGGAATAGTGAGAGAAGTTTGTATTTGAGAGCATACTGGAGTGCTCACAGGGTAGATGAGACAGGGAAACGATCAGCTAAGGCGGACAGTGATTGGAGAGACGAGAGATCCAGCACTCCTCGTCTCCTGCCTAATGTCCCCACCCTCCTTGGAGTACTTCGGTCGATTGGTGTCTACAACCTCCTCCTCACCTATATATATAGGTGATTTCACAGCTATGTTATTCAGTGATTCTTAAAATAGTAGACATCTGTAAGTCTGACATTATGTGTTTCATTATAGTTTAAAATTAATGTTTTTGTTGGTCTGAAAGTATTTCACTTGATTTGACTAAATAGAATGATATTTGTCTTGTGCTGTAACGTACGGAGGCGATTTTCAGATAATGTGTAGAAACCACTAATACTCTGGATAAAACTTAATGACAATGCAATGCTGTATGTATGCACTCCAAAACCTGCTCCCTGTGTTCACTTTAGAACGGAGTGTAAAAGAAGGTTAATTGTACTCTGAATATAAAATATTTAAAGAGTACACTTCGTAGGCCGAACTCCAGAGAACTCGGAGCACTGCACTTTTCAAGAATAGAATCGCTTCATCTACTTTTCATCTAGCTTCGATCTACTGTCGTTGTACTATTGGGATACGGGCGTCATCTAAATGAGTCTAAAAACCGAATGTGAACTGTTTCGTGCTGCTTTTTCTCCTGTACCTTAATTACTATTGTTCACTACTACCTTATTTCTTACAGTATACAGTATGAGCATAAATTATGTACGTAGATGCAAAACGTAGATATCGTTTTTGCCCATATGTCAAAGATGTCTAAAATAGCATTCGTTCATTTTACACAATGCTCGAAATAACAAAGAATTTCGAAAGAAAATCGATGTACGTTTAGAAAGGTTTCTTTATTTTACAATCCGATATTAAGAAAAAGTAGCGTCCTGTAATTGGAGAGCAAAAGGAACTTGATTTGTACATGAACACAGAGAAAAATTGTCACATTCATTATAAATTTTGTTCATTCATTTCTCGTGATAAATTGCATGCATTAATTACGAATGTTTTTAAGTATGACAAAATGAGGTAAATGTGAATTCTTCGTGATTTATTTATGAGGCTTAGAAGTTAGAACTGAAGAATGAAATGAAACGCTGTGTGTGTGTGTGTGTGTGTGTGTGTGTGTGTGTGTGTGGTGGTGTGTGTGTGTGTGTGTGTTAATCAACAATAAACTGCCTAAGCAATAATATAATAAAACCATTTTATAGTAAGAATAATAATATATACAATAGCTAAGAAGTAAAAATAGTCAATAATGAAATGACATTCCATTAGCACGAAACGGTAAAAGAAAAAGAAGTGAAGTAATGTCACACTTAATTCTAACGATCGCATTTTCAACGAACAAATTTAGCAGATTAGAAAAATTCAAATCTGAGAAAAGCCCAAAAATTACATTATTTTTTGCATTTGTATTAATATAATTACTTCATTTCTTTTTTACCTTTAATATAACGATGATAAATTTAGAACTTGGAAATGGGGGTAGAAATTTCTTTTGTATTTGTTAATGTGAAGTCTGAAATGTAAACTTTTGTTTTGTTTTGTCAGGTAAAAGGTTTAAACCATGATTGATTTGAGCACGTAGGGGTGCAACATTAATATTTCAAGTGCATGTGAAAATATATGTAAATAATATAGTGATAAGTCAAAGAGAGAGAGAGCAAGAGAGCGAGAGAGAGCGCTATGACTATTATTGTCAGCTTACATGTAATACCGAGTACAATATATATATATATATATATATATATATATAGAATAATATATATATATATATAATATATAGAATATATATATATATATATATATATATACATATATATATATAAAGAGTGTTATAATGCATAACTTGTATTTCTTTATATTATAATTGCACTATTGAAAGTAATGATGGGGTTGTTTAGCCTCCTTCGCAGCATCTAAGGTCATATGATGGAGGGGACCTACGGCTTTACGTGGAATTCAAACCAGAAGTCGTTACATAGTCAGGACGCGGAGGGCGGTCTACTATCCAACTACTATCCGACCCAATGTTGCTTAACTTCACTGATCAACATATGATAAAATTTTTCATGTACTCACAATTCACTTCAAAAATGATGCTTGTTGTGTTTTTCTTTAGTTTTCCATTGACGTTCGTAATTGCTGAGCAAGTGATACTGGCCCCTGCGGTAGCTCTTGAAGCTACAATAGTGAGACGCGAGTATGTGGTCGTTCCCGACACCTCATGAAGCCCTCGATTTTCGGAGCCTGCTCCTCCCCATTCTAATTTTGGGGGAGGCTCTGAAAAGAATTCGAATGGTTTTATTAAGAGTGGATTGTATGCATAACATATCTTTTCAAAGGCTTCTCAAATGACGTATTCGCATAACGACAATAAGTTACGGATGTGTCTTATTATTATTATTATTAATTAATTATTATTATTATATATCATTATTATTATTATTATTATTATTATCAGCGCTTTACTTCCTTAGTCAGATTTTCATATATATATATATATGGTGTGTATGACCCAGTGAAAGTTATGATTGGTCACACTGTTTTCTTACTTAATAAAATGACTTACGATCTACTTTTTGTCAATGAAGTAAAAATGAAGTTCATGGCAACACTAATGCTAATTCATTTATATATAATGCACTTAATTTTCAAATAATAAGGTGCGATTATATGCTCTTCTTTAAAGTTTAGTACTAAACACATAAGATTTAAAACTTCAACGTCTTCTTAGTTTGTAAGGATTTATTTGCGCTTTATTAAGTATTGCGTACACTTTTATGAAACTGAAGCCAGTCAGGCAAACAAAGTTGTAAAAACAGTGGCTTTCAAAATTAGGTAATTCACATTCAAAGCCACTGTCCTTACGTGTTTATTCTAAAGAAGCAAGTTTAAAACTCTCTCCTAAGATTCTGATTAAAATACTTTGTATGACAGTTTGCACTTTGCAATGGAACACGAGAGTGAACAAAGCGTCCTATTATAAAAGTATAAGGATCTGTTTCAACGCAAGGATACTTATCCAACCACAACTTCATGACCTAAATAGGAGAGTATTACGTATACAACGAAACTTTGAGTATTGTATGTTTCCTAATAATTGTCATTTGGCTGTTGGAAAAGTTTTATGAAAAATACTTCAAACTGGTATCCTTTAGTAAGTTGCCAAAGAATGTGTTCAAACAATTCGGTTAGAAATAAAGAGAAAAGTTGCCGAAAGTTGTAGGATAAATTATTTTATGGTTTAACGTTATTTCTTTCAACCGAACAATAACTTTTAAGGAAATTCTTTTTTGTTAAGGTTAAAATACACATTTTTTTTATTTGTTTATTTACTGCCAGCATTGATTAGTTTAAGCTAGTCAGTCAAACTTTTATATAAGGAAAAATGCTTTATACAATTACAATATATATATAATTATATATATATATATGGGATTGAACTCAGAACGGTCCCCTGAGATTTTTTCATGATACACTCAGACCGTGCATGGAACAAGGAACTCTTTCTGGGAAAATTAAATCCACTATAGTCCGAATAAGTAATGGTAAATGACAAACACTATAGTTTTTTCTTTTTCATGATGTTAGCCCGACGTGGACAACGGGCCACTCGCAAAGAGGCCCCAAAGATATAGCTTCCCTCACCAGCTACCTGCAAAGTATCTGCAAAGCAGATAGGATCCAGCTTTAGGACAGGATCTAGGGTTACAGATACACCTAGCCTACTATGTTCAGAACCTCAATATAAGCAAAAGACTCGTTGCATTCACGTCGCAAAGCTGGAACCTGTCTACTTTGCAGATAGCTGGTGAGGGAAGCTATATTTTTTGGGGCCTCTTTGCGAGTGACCCGTTGCCCACGTCGAGCTAACATCATGAAAAGAAAAAACTATAGTGTTTGTCATTTACCATTACTTATTTGGACTATAGTGGATTTAATTTTCCCAGAAGTGTTCCTTGTTCCATGCACGGTCTGTATACACACACACACACACACACACACACACACACACACACACACACACACACACACACACACATATATATATATATATATATAATAAAAAGGAAGAACAAGGAAGCAACATACAGTATGCCTTTAATGAAAATCCGACGTTTCGGGGCATACAACTCTCATCTTTAGTATTTTATCTTAGTGCACAGCATTCTAACATTAAATTTACTATCGAATCAGAGAATAACAACATCCTCCCCTTTATGGATTTGTCTACAGTATTTAGAAGCTGAATGGTTCGTTTTCTACCTTAGTATTTTGTAAATCAACTTTTACAGGTTTGGGTATGAGTTTTTACTTACACGCATTTTTTATTCCAAGTTAACTCCATCAGGACTCTTATTTATAGCTCTTATCATTTATATTCGTCCTATATTGGTCTTCATAATGAATTTGAATATTTAATTCACTTTTTTACTTCAAATGGTTTTCGTAAGAAATTAATTCAGAAATATATTTCTAAATTTCTTGATAATATTCATATACCTAAGACGCCTGTTTTTAATGTTCTTAAAGACAGTTGTTACCTTACTTTTCCTTACTTCGGTCTTGTTAGTGACAATATTGAGAAAGACCTGTCTGCAGCCCTGAAGAAATTTTTCCCCCAAATCAAGTTTCTATTCGTTTTTGTAAATTCTTCCACAATAGGATCTTACTTTCGTTTTAAGAATAGATTTCCTCCCCTTTTGTACCTTGGTTAACCTTGGTTTTGGTTTTGCTTCCGCCCGAATTGTTCATTCTGACGAAGGTGAAGGTTGTCACCCCCACCTTAGACCTACAGTTCAACATGGAATCCGAACCACGCCCCCCCCCCCCCCAGTAACCCAGTGCCGTAACCACTACACTACCCAGAGTACCCATTTATCTACCAACCAATATTTCTTTTATTTGTGGAAGGATGAACAGCTGAGTTTTGCTGCGCTACACTATAGTGTAGTGGTTAGCGTCGCTGACTACGAATCCATCGGTCCGGGATCGAGACCCAGTGACAGCAGGCGGCGCCAGCAAAACCCAGCTGCTCATCCTTCCACGCAATAAAAAAATTGGTTGGTAGATAAATGGGTACTTTGGGTAGTCTAGTGGTTAAGACGCTGGGCTGCTGGTGGGGCGTGGTTCGGATTTCACATTAAATTGTTGGTCTAAGGTGGAGTGACAACCTTGACCTTCGTCAGAATGAACAATTCGGGTGGAAGCAAAACCAAAACCAAATAATAAAAAAATGTATGACGTCGAACCCTGAATGCGTATGATGACGGATCCCGTCATGGTACGGTACGTATATTTGAAAACCGATAATGTCACCGAGTTTAAGAACGAAATAATGGAAAAATTGGTCAACATACGACATACGTACATGAGACTGGCTACATTTTGGGACTCCATGCTGACATCAGAACCAGGTCGCGATCGAACGATTTAATTATACCCTCAAAAATGTGTTGCGAACATTAATAGAGGATAAATCCGCCCAGTATTGGGATGAGTACATTCCCCTAATGCAATATCTGCACAATACTTCGAAACATTCTTCCACGGGGGAAAACCTTTCTTTGTCTGTTTTGGACGTGAACCCAATGGCAGACATTAGCAACGTGAGTAAGGTAGACTGTCGTCACCAAAACCTTGAGGAATACAAATGGCGGTATTTCAAAATGTTGCAGGGAATAATCCACAAAGTCAGACAAAACGTGGAGAAGAAAAGGAAAATGATGATAGAGACTATAAACATATGAAATTGAGAGCTCCACAATTAGATGAGAAGGTATGCATACATAAGGTACCCATTCCAGGAGTGCCAAAGGCTTTACTGCAAGTGTATGATGGCCCGTATGTAATTACGAAGCGATTTAATCCTTATGTCTTCCTCGAAAAGAATCTGGAGAAGGGGAAGGAAAGACGCACCCATATAAGTAATATGAAAACAGAAGGTACTCGTGGGCGAAATACAATGGAATAATTAAGAAATGAGGAGAGTAATAACACAGAGACCGACTCTCATGACGAAGAGCTCGAAATTCTCGCCGCAGAAACAGAGAATGGAGTAACTTCCCAAGAGAAACAATGCGAGAAGATACGCGACTTGTCTGATCATTAAAAAGCTTCGGAAAAAGATCCTCAGGCGACCAGACTGGAGTATCCGGTGCTGCGGAAAGATTTCTCGAGCCACGCCGATCGACCTCCACCAGAAGACAACTCGTCGAAGAACATTTCAACGACAAGAGAGGCTCATAAATGGGACAATGAAATTAGAAATGCGAAAGAAAAACTTGATTTTATATTGAAAGAACTCCCTTATAACCATATTCATCGGTCATCCCGTCCTACATCATGCGAGGGTTACGAATATCCTATTTTCTCTTCTCGTTTATGAAGACCCGAAGAGGGCATAGATGAAACGTCAGATACTGTTAATAAGTCCGGTTACGATTGGAGAAATCCGTCTGCAATGAGCGACGAATCACAGAATGTGCGAAACACCGACTCGAAAAAATCCGCTGCCGGAAGAGACAGAGAGAATGTACCGAATGCGAGTTCTGCGGATAATAATGATTCAGCTTCTAGCTATGCACTGCGTTCTAAAGGACCAGTAAATGTTGACCCGAGTCATTATTCTTCGTATAAGCAATAATGCATTTCTAAATGCCTAATAATATATAAACCGAGGTATGCGATTTCCGTGCGCAATCAATTTAAATTTCTTTCATTTCCTGATGTGGGTTGTGAAAAGGCAAAGAAGAGACCTTCACCGCCAAATTTTAATTCTACAGTAGAGAAGGGGGAGATATGAAGCCTTCTACGGTAGATCGTATTTCATGATTTATTATATATTGCTATACATAGGTTACATTAGCTATACTTACATATTATATATATGTGTATATATATGGGATGAATTTCACAATTAAACACGTGAAATGAATAAATGATGTAAACCAACAAGGAAAAATAAAGATGATTCCAAGGGCTTTTGTGTATTCAGCAGTACACCTCGTCAGGGAATGAAAAGACGAGTTGTACTGCTGAATACACGAAAGGCCCTGAAATTATTTTTCTTCTTTTTTGTGGGTTTGCATCATATATATATATATATATATATATATATATATATATATATATATATATATGGCTACTGCTTAAATGCTTAGTAGAAATAAGGGTTAGCTTCCGAACGTAATATCCGAATGAAATTTCAGAAAATTATATTGTATTTATATATAATTCTCTCAGAGACATTGGAAATAATTTTACTCTATGCATTTTATATCGCTGACTGCAACTTATGTATTTATAAGTAATGTATTTCATTACTCATAAATACGTAACCGTGCCTATTACATTCATCAATAATGAGGGACCAGTTACCTTTACCAGATTCCATTTGCGCAAACGTAATTTAATATCCACGAGTATATGATGCATGGAGTGTCTTATATAGTAATTCGAGTTTATAATATAATTAATGTGTCTATCTAGCCATGCAAAGCTGCAGTAATAAGGGTCATTGTTCGAGAACTATCAGGCGAGTGATATAAACAACCGTTATGAAGACTGATAGAAAGACTAATTCTGGTTAAAAATAGATTGGACAAAGTGCGACCAAAGACTCGTTAAATCTAAGGGATTCCCGCAAAACGAAAAAAGGTTTAGTTCTTAATACAGTATCTGTTCAGGGTATATTCGGATGGAAGGTGATTATTACAGTCGTAGAATTTGTCTATCATAGTAATTAATTTTCAACCATTTTCGTCTATATGCTAAATTATCCTATGAATTCATTTTGTTTTTTATGTTGCTTTCTGCAGTCAAAATTATGATCTATGAGTAACGTTAGATTATGGCTGAGCCATTGAAGAGTCTTCCTCACAACACCTAGAAACTTCAGCAACAAAGTCTGGTAATTCGGTAATGTTCTATTTTTGGGTATAATGTCCATAACAAAGATCCATCTCTCTTGAATTAGATAAATTAACATCCTTGCTCGTTCTATTTACCCTATTTCTAGTCTTGGTTCTTCAACATACAAACCATGTAATGTAAAACGTAAAATGTAAAGTATACACTTCTAAATGTATACATGTATTACTAAAACCCTGTATGGCTGTATATCATATGAGAAAATGATAAAAAATTGAAATATGTTCTCTAAAATCCCTTTTTAGTAGTTTTACGTATATCATCCTTTTCATTTTAACATTATTTTAACATGGAATTAAAATTATATTACTTTCAATCAAGTTCATGCAACGATTATATGTATATAATTGTATATGCCGCACCCTGTATATAAAAGGTGAGTCAAAAGTCTGGAAACATAGGAACTATGCTTTTCAATGCAAATATATATGTATATTTGCATTGAAAAGCGTAGTTCCTATGTTTCCAGACTTTTGACTCACCTTGTATATACAGGATGCGGTATAAGTTGCTTTACCGAGAATAATGAAATCACCTTGTGAAAAATAATATACCAAGAAAAGTTATATTTCTTTGACGGCCCTGTTAATGCCGTCAATTATCTGGAAATATTGCAGAACACGGTGTTGCCTGCATTTAAAAACCATCATACTTTTGAAAACATGATATGGCGACAAAATGGTACTCCACCACATTTCGAAAGAAATGTTCGTGCATTCTTAAAGGATAATTTTTCAGAATGGATAGGACGTCGTGGGATAATTCAATGTAGGATATAATCAAAGATAAAGTCTACGGCCAGAAACCTCGGGACTTCGATCACATGAAGACTTTGATACGCCAAGAGTTCAAGACGTTGAATAATAACAAAGAACCGTGTCGCGCTATCTGTTGTTCAGTGGTTCAAAGATGCAACGTGCGTATTGAACATGATGGAGGACACTTTGAACAATTTCTGTAATAAATAATAAATATTATTCGTCACAACGTGATTTCATTATTCTCGGTGAAGCGACATATGCCCCACCTTGTATATATATATATATATATATACAGTATATATATATATATATATATATATATATATATATATATATATATATATATATATATATCAGGAGCGTGCAGTCAGTGCAATGCGTGCAGTATTTCCCTATTATAAAAATGTGCAAAGGAAAAAAGTCTTTTGCAATGTTTGAATGTGACTATTTTTCCATCCTCAACAAAATTGAGATTGTACGAACTCGCAGCCCGACCTGTGGTGGCCCACTACCCGAATATGTACGAGAGTATGCAGTGGAAAGGTAGGGTACTACAATCTCAGATATGCATCCTTTTCGAGACTCGATTTGAGCTTTTTTCCTTCATTGGAAAATTGGCTATCTTAGAATAAGAACATTATTGACAACAAAAATCGGATCACTTTAACATATTGCTTCCCAGGAACCTCTCTTTAACATATTGCTTCCCAGTGTTAATCACTTTAACATATTGCTTCCCAAAAATAGACATTACACAACCAATTACAGTTAGATTACAATAGTTTATAATATTTAGAGATTAGCTAGTCGAGAAAATGTAAATTTACGGACAACTTAACTTATTATGCTTTGCCATTTTTTGTGAATGTAAAATATTTGGATCACCTGAAGATCAGGGCCCCCAGCCTTCTTTAGTTAGCCTTATAAGGCTAACTAACGAAAATATCACAACCTAACCAATCATTAGGTCAACTGTACGCCCTGTTCTTTAACATATTGCTTCCCAGGAGGGATCACTTTAACATATTGCTTCCCGAATGCTTTGGGAAGCAATATGTTAAAGTGATCCCAAAAATCATTTATTGACAAAGAATATATTGGATGGTTTTCAAAATGTTACCTAGGTCAATAATATTTTGAATAAACGAAATCATAATTAAGATAAACCTTCAAATTCTCGTATCGTTTGTTCCACTAGAATCAGTGATGGCGAACCTTTTCAACACTGGGTGTCAAAAATTTAAAATTTTCGTGATCATATTCAAGTGGCGTGTCACATATATAAACGATCACTCTTATCAAAGGAACATCGCAATTATAATAATAAAACTATCTATTCTAGCTCATTTGAACAATACACGAAAAATAAAAATAAATGACAATAAAATGTTTTAAAATAAAGACTACAATTTTACCTGTTATTTAGTGACTTCTTTGTTGCTGTACTCTTGAAGAAAGCTCTTTTATAGCAGGTGTGTAATTCGTACATTTTAATGCTACACAAGCAGCACTGACATCATCAATCAATCTGTTTCTCTTGTCCGTTTTGATGTTATTCAAAGTTGAGAACAAAGTTTCGCAGGAGTAAGTTGATGAAAAAATTGTCAGTATAGCTTTGGCAAGTCTTTTAAGAGAGTCTTTTAAGAGTGTCAAAAGTTTCCGGGATCCAGTTCCACACTTTCAGAATTTCATTGTCAGAATTATTATTCACAGATCCCTGCAAGCGGTCTCGCTCGAGTGTTTCTAACTCAGATCTAAGATCAATAAATTTTGCTTCCAAATAGAGCTGGATTGGAACTCTGCTAACTGCATTTCAAAGTCATTTAAATCTAACCATTCAAACAAATCTAACTTCAGATTTGTAAAAACAGCTTTATCAGGATATTTTATAAAATTTATTGTTCCTTCTAACTCTCTGAACTGCACAAATCTTGTTGAAAACTGCTCAATTATAGAGTTTAAAATTTCAACAAATTGTTCTCGAGCTTGTTCCAAGTCGTCTCTGTCTTGGCACTTCATTTCATCAAAATGTTTCTTCAACCTATGAAAGTACTTATAACTTCTACTTTCCAAGTCATGTTTAAAAATGTTGAGCTTGCTTTCAAAGCCTTTGATCAAGCCAAACATTACATCAATAGTTTTTCCAAAACCTTGTAATTTAATATTGAGTTCATTCAGATGTAATGACAGATCAGTGAAAAACATAAGTCTACTGAGCCAAGCCACATCAGTTAAATGAGGAAATTGTTCTATATTTTTCATATTTAAAAATAGCCTGATTTCATTTAAGCATTCCACAAAACGTTCAAGTACCTTACCGCGACTTAACCATCGCACATTATTATACATAAGTAATCCATTATAAACTGAATCAACTTCATTTAACAGTGACATAAATTCTCGTTTGTGCAAAGCCCGTGAAGCTATCAAATTGACTATTTTTGTCACAACTGCCATTACATCATTAACTTCTTTTAAACCTACCTTTGCACACAATACCTCTTGATGTATAATACAGTGAAAGCATACAAGCGGATGACCAACAGTTTCTGTAAAATGTTTCACAAATCCAACATTTCGTCCAACCATATTTGGGGCACCATCTGTCGTAACTGAGCCAGGGGCGGCTCGTCGGTAGGCACTGCGGAACTGCAGCACCCACATGATCTTATGATTTTTATATTTAAATATTTAAAATAGCCTCTCTGATTGTTTTTTTTCAATGAACTTTGAGTTTCTAAATCAGATTATATCCTTTTTTCCTTAAACTATTTCAATGCCGAGCGAATGAATCACGAAAGTAGCTTCAGCCTTCCCGTGGAACTGCGTACTTAACAGTTCCAGATTTTGTTCGAAACGCTTGAAACCTCGGTGGCGGACGTACGAAGAGCGAGTCAGAATCGCGGGTTTAAGAGGATCCAAAGCACTGTGGACAGAGCAGTGCCGATTTGTTTGTTTGACGTGGTAGTTGTGTTGCTGTATCGTTTGCTAATTCGAAATTTTATTTCCGAATTGCATTTATCAATGATTCGTTATCATTTATTTTTTGTCGTGAGATTGAAGTTAATTATATAATAATTGGATTATTTACAATATATAGCTTTCATTTCTTAGAATATTTTTTCGCTCAGAATAAAAACAGAAGAATGGAATTTGTTTATAAATAAAATTTTTGGCAAATTCGAAATTACCCGTTAAGCAAGCGTAAGTACCCTATAATTGATTTTATGATACTATTTTACTTATTTTTATGACTGAGTAGTGAGTAGTTATCTATTTATCTATTCGACTTTCTCTCTCTCTCTCATATATATATAATCGACACAATTGTTCGCAATTTCTGAGGCAGCACCCCCATAACTGAAAGTCACGAGCCGCCACTGTAACTGACACTATTTTTGACATATCTATCAGTTTATCACGAAGCATTCTAACAACAACCTCACATATATCTGCTCCTGTTGTATTCAGAGGCAAATTTTCTAACTTAAGTAATTCCTCATACAGTATATTGCATTGCCACAGGGATATCTAGCAATAATAGCTAATCGAGCCGATGACGTAGCATCGGTGGTCTCATCGAGACAAATAGAAAAGAAATCACATGCATTTAAGTCTTTTTTCACTTGATTTTCTATATCAGAGTTCATCTTCATCACTGTCTTTAACAGTATTTCTACTAATTGGTAATTCATTAATACGCTGAATAATAGCTGCTTTATTTCGAAAGTTATCAAATAAAAATGGTGCACATTTCATAAAAGCTTCCTTAACGAAATCTCCATCACTAAGTGAGTTTCCATGCTGGACAATAGTATGTGAAATACTGAAGCTTGCAGACACTAAATTTGAAGGCCCACTTACAAATTTAAGTAAATTGTCTGATTAAGACTGTTTATCTTTTAACATTCGCAATATATATTCTTTACGTTCTTGCTCACTTTTTTCTAGAAGCCACTGGTGGTTAGTGTCGAAATGCCTTTTCACATTCCAAGTTCTGCTCACAACTGTTTCACTACACAGGATGCATAGAGCTTTGTGGTTCGTATCAATAACGCCATATTTTTCAGTCCACCAATATTGGAAACTCCTTCCGCTTCCTTTCTTTGACAATTTTATTTTTTTGTTTACTGATTCCGCCATTATGATAAGGCTGAAATATTAAAAAACAATAGCAATTCAAAATCGTTAACACAAATATTTAATGTGACAAATTAACGTTAGGCCTAATTACTTTCAATGGTACCACAGTTAATAAAGTTAATGGAGATAAATTTTCATTTTCCAACACAATAATATCAATAACACTTAATACTAATAATTAACACCAGCAAACACTCAATATTAATTAATAATGAAACATAACACTACACAACAGTGATTAATAACGACTTAATTAGACTCATTAAATCAAAATGCCTGTGTAAAACGACGCCATGGCTCGACTAAAGACAGAGAAAGAAGAAATCAGTGTTGCCAATTCTGAATTATGAATATATAATTCAGAGTTGCCAGTCAAATTGAATGCTTAATTTTATACTATTTATAATGGTAATTTATTTCAATTCAAATCCAACCACAGTAATATGTAATTAAATAGCCATCAAATATAGAGAATTGAATGTTTATTTACAAAAAATATATATAATTATATAATCATTTCCTATTTAATTAGATGAAATTAAAAACGTCTCTTGATTTGATCGATTTTCATTCTTTATAGTTTTTGTTTAACTTTTGGACGATAGAAATGTCAGTTTAGGCGTGTCAACAAAGAAACAGCAACGTGTCACCTTTGACACGTGTGTCATAGGTTCGCCATCACTGCAGATGGTAAAACGGAAACATTCTTAGAAATGTAGTAAAATGTCAATGGGGCTTAACTCCAAAAAACTTTCACGCAAATTTGGTACTAATAGAATATATTCATTGATACCAAGCTTGCGGGACCGGTTGGAGTTAAGGCTCACTCTGCCACTTGCCACATTGACTGCAGAAATTAAACGAACCTAAAAGATATTAATGTGCTTTTTGTGAGCTAGAATCTTGAACTAAAGATGGAGAAAAGATAATATGAGTGATAAATTATTCATAATTACTATTTTATCTATTCCTGATACACAATAAACAAATAACTACAAGAAATTCAAGATATAATTCTATAGTTATAATTTTTTTAACGTAGATAAATGTAAAGTTTTGCATATAGGTTCTCGCAACAATAATTACGCGTACACGATGGATGATAGGGAGTTAGCGAGCGTTGACGAGGAAGTAGATTTAGGCGTACGCGTAACTAAAGATTTAAAGGTTAGGAACCAGTGCCTGGAGTCTTGCGCAAAAGCTAATAGGATGTTAGGCTTCATAGCGCGTAATTTCGAATTTAAATCGAAGGATATTATATTGCCCCTTTACAAGTCCCTAGTCAGGCCTCATTTAGAATATGCCGTTCAGTTTTGGTGCCCGTACTTGCGTGAGGATATTGATAGGTTAGAAAGGGTTCAGCGTCGTGCCACGAAACTTATTCCGTAATTGCGCAATAAGTCTTATGAAGATAGGATTAAAGAGTTAGACTTGTATTCACTCGAAACTAGGAGATTAAGGGGGGAGCTTATTGAAGTTTTCAAAATCGTTAATAACATCGATAACGTAAATTTTGATAAATTGTTCACTTTCGATAATAGTAATACTCGCAATAACGGATTTAAGTTGCGTGGCAGACGTTTCATTACTAATATCGCTAAAAACTTCTTTACATTTAAAGTAATTGATAAATGGAATAATCTTCCCGCGTCAGTCGTTCATTCTACCAGCGTTAATATGTTTAAGAACCGTCTTGACAGACATTTTAAAAGTATTAACGTTGTTTAAAATTAAAAAAGAAAGTTAACAACAGGAGCTCTGGTGGTGGTGCTCGAGGATGAGTCTGTTGACGATGAATGCCAGCTTGTGACATGCCAGCGTGTGATGCCAGCAAAAAAAAAAAAAAAAAAAAAAATTAGACTAACACGAACGTAGATGTAGCACGTAGCGTAAACTAACCCACTTTCTGTTTAACTGTACCTACTTTTTTTTTTTTCTTATCTCCTTACTTTGCATGTCTGTAACTCTCTTTCCTTGCATGTTTGTAGTTTGCTTGCATGGTATGACAGTGAGTTAAGACTGTGTTTGCATGGTTTGTAAGCGTTCTTATTTTACTTCTTTTCATCTTTCACCCCTCTCCTATTTTCTTCGACTATTTTTCTGACTTGTCGGCAGTGGCCGGCGGATGATGATGGTGAGACTTTTTTCCTCTTTTTCTGAATGAATGTTAACCCACGAATGATAGGTGTTGCTCCTTACTTAACTCCTTATTCTCTTCTCTTCTCTTAACCCCCTACTCTTTCCTTTCTCTCGGGCTAGCCTTAGAGTGGATCTTAGGGTCTTTGTTAGCCTTAGCTTCTGTAGATCTGTAGATCTGAAAATGTGTAGCTCCTTCCCTTTGGCTATTTTATGAAATTTTGGCTTGCAATTTGAGGCCAAATCGAAACTAGGTTTCAAAGTTTGAAAAATATAGCCTTTCTTCAGTTCCTGAATATTTAAAAACGAGAAGACAACATATGGAAATTTCGTTTTGTTAGCTTTTCAATCATTGCAAGATAATTATGGAGAATATTTTGATATTCCTCGCTTGAGAAGTGAACTTTCGGTTTTGTATGCTGAATCCGATTTGAAATGAAAAACCTGTGAACGAGTTACTTCACTATTTGCAAAATGCCAAGCTGGATACAGCCCTACATCAACTGATGAAGTTTTGTGAATTAGCTTTGAGTATTCCAGCGACGAGCGCATCAGTTGAGCGTTCTTTCTCCCATTTGAAAAGAATACACAGCTACGCAAGAAATGCGCGAGGTTAATATATACAGGTCTATTAAAAATGAATCATCCGATTTCAACTGAGAATACTTCCGTACCTATCAACCGTGCATCAACTGGGCATACATCACATGAAAGAGGAACTCTTCGAGTTTTACAAAATCACGACGAGAGGGCTCCAAAGTCACGCCGTGGCCTAGCCTAGCAACAAACAGTCAGTGTGAAAATGGCGTCCGCACAGCAGAAGGCGTTTTGTGGGTTGCAGTTTTCGAGCTGTAAATCGGTAGTCACAGTGCAGCGTGAGTTTCGTCGACGTTACAGAACAGATCCACCGGGTGCTCAGAGCATCCGTCGGTGGTATCGGCAGTTCGAGGAAACAGGATGTTTGTGTAAAGGCAAGTCCACAGGACGACCGCGCGTGTCTGAGGAACGAGTATGGGAGGAATTCGACTATCGTGTCGACGTTGCTCGTGTAACTAGGGGAAGTCACATAGAGCATTTATGAGGTGAGAGACAAAATTTGGACAGTTTTTCTTTTGGTTGATGTATCACAAATCACTCTGTATTTGTAACATTAAAAAATATTCTCATTTGAAATCAGGTGAATCATTTTAAATAGCCCTGTACATATAATCATTTCCTATTTAATTAGATGAAATTAAATCTCGAAATTAATCTCGATTGAGAGAAAGCTTTTCAAGGAAATGAAGAACGATCGTTTCTATGAAGACGTAATAAATTTATTCTATCGAAAGGATAGGAGGATTGAATTAACATATAACTAAGGTAAATATTTCCTTTTTATCATTACCTAGGTATCCATTTCATCTTTAATATAATTGGTGTTTGCATGCAATTAATATGGGATCTTTTCCGTTTGAGGGCTAGCAGCGAATTTTAATGAAAATCGGTATACTAATGTAGTTTTGGTTACTAATTTCAAAAATAACTTTCTTTTTTTTGGAGAAATGAAAAACAAACATGTTAGAGCACATTAAATAATTAATGTGTTTTTAACGAAAATATCATGACTTAACCTAACCAATCGTCAAGGGCGTACAGTTGACCTAACCGGGCATTCAATTGACCTAACCTGGCATTCAATTAACCTAACCGGGCATTCAATTGACCTAACTGGGCATTAATTCTTGATTTTTTCTACTACTTTTACAGATCTGCCGGGATCCTTCAAAAAACGTATTCTTTGTAAAGTTGCACTTTTTACCGTTTGACCGACGTTTTTGGCAACGAAAGAACTGGGTATTTTTATCAAAGGAACACACTTTCACGCACTTAGAGCACTTTTTCATAAACAGTAGCAGTTTGTGACTCTGGCTAAATTTAACATAATCTTCTGTAACTAGTTGAAGCTAGTTAAAACACATATTAATTATTTAAAGTGCTCTAACACGTTTGTTTTTCATTTCTCCAAAAAAAAGAAAGTTATTTTTGAAATCAGTGACCAAAACTACATTAGCATACTGATTTTCATTAAAATTCGCTGCTAGCCCCCAAACGGAAAATACCCTTAATATGGATCTTGATTCACCACCTGATATATATTTTTTTGCTAAAATCTATAAACTTTTGGTAATCCATTTAAAATGATTCCCTATCACAATACATCACCGCACGCCCCTTATATATATATATATATATATATATATATATATACGATAGGCCTTTTGGTGGTGTTGCTTTCTTAATAAGAAAAAATTTGTCAAAACATATAAAAATTTTAACAAGCGATAATGTAAGGTTGTTAGGCATTGAAATACAAGTGAACAATGATTGCATATTAATTGTAAACTGCTATTTACCATATAACAACAGCATTAATCTAGATGAATACATTGATTTGCTGTACAAAATTAAGTCATTATCAGATAACTCCAAATATTCTCACTGTATAATAATTAGTGATGTAGGTCACATCCGCATCCGCGGAACATCCGCACATTTTCTCGCATCCGCACCCGCATCCGCACTTTGGACTGCGGATGTCGTGCGGATGTGGACCGTTGAGATAAAATGTCATTAATAAGCGGAAATTATCAAATTCTACTATATTAATAGAACTAGTTCATTGTGCGCAAAAGTGATGCAAGCGACAAGACGAGAGGCTGTTCTTGTATGAAGTTACTCTCTTGCAACCTACTTAGATCCACGTTACAAAGCTAAGTTATTTTCACCTAGTACATTAGAACGAGTTAAATCATCACTTGGCAAAGCAGTTGAAGAGCTTCAATCTCTTGAATCTGTCGCTTCGCCACCCACCAAAAGAATAAAAGTTTCAGTGACAGAACCAACACCTTCAACAAGCAAATCTATCACAGAATCTGTCTCTCAGTTTCTTGAGTCAAGCAGCAATGACGAGACCTACGCGATGTCAAAAGATGTAGTAAAAATGATCGAGAGCATCACCAAGAAAAACGCCTGGCTGCATGTGACAATCCTATTAGTTGGTGGAAAAATACGCAGAATATCTATCCATACTTGAGTAAACTTGCAAGGAAACATTTAGCCTGTCCTCCAACAAACGTACCAAGCGAGAGATTATTTAGCAGTGCTGGATTAATATATGATGAAAAGAGAAACAGACTGGCAGCAGAAAAGGCAGAAAAATTAATGTTCCTTAAGCATAACCTTCCTATAATTAAGTTTGAACATTAAACGATGAACATCTTAGTTTACTTTATTTTAATTACTCATTTATAAATATGCCTAATAAAACTTTAAACTTAATATAAATAGTTATCAAGCTAATTAAAGATCTCTTTCTATAAGGGTGGAGGTTGGGGAAAGAGGTCGGTGGGGTGCATTTGAGTTGGGTTCACGTCCCGCATCCTGGTAACACAATTATGGTTTCTAATTGTGGCTGAAACTCAACAAAATATAACGAATTTATTTGCAGACGAATTCACTAATTGATTTCTATATTAGTTAGATGCTTGATATTATTTTATATGTTCAGAGAAAAGTACAGCAATTATTGTACAATTAATCAATTATACTACATTATAGCTACAGCTCTCTCTATATAATAACTTATTATATACGTTAAACACAACAAATCTCGAATATATCCTAAAAAATAACGAAAATGTAGACATCCGCATCCGCATCCGCGGATGTTGAAATCAAACATCCTCATCCGCATCCGCGGATGTGAAAAAAATGACATCCGCTACATCACTAATAATAATGGGGGACTTCAACGCACATGTGAACTCGGAATTCTTTGTAGAATTGGGTAACATGTGCGAGTCGGCCAATTTAAGTATAAGTGATGTACTGTAGATGTATTAAGGGCAGTCAGTGGTAATTTTACATACGTTAGTGATATGAGTGGTACCACCAGGTGGATTGATCATTGTCTCACAAGTAATAATCTAAAGGATCAAATTGTTAGAGTTCATATTCTGCATGATTTTCTTCTTTCTGATCATAGACCATTAGAAATATTAATTAACGTTACCAATTTATGCGCAACACGACTTAGCAAGAACTCAATAAGTAAGAATAATCGCATCGATTGGTCCAATGTTACGATGCAGCAGAGAATAGAATACAAAGACAGAACAAGTCACCTCTTTAATAATTTAGAAATTTTGCACCTTGCCTGTAATAATCCTTGCTCAAATGATTCTCACTGTAAACTCATAGATAGGTATTATAGTAAGATAATATCCCTGTTAAGAGAAGCAGGAAGCGGAAGCCCCCTGATTAAATCTTACAACTATCATACTAAGATTATTCCTGGATGGAATGATTTTATTGCCCCCTTGAAGAGAGAATCGAAAGGCGCCTATGATTTGTGGTGCTTTCATGGTAGACCCAGATTAGGAGCAGTATACTTGAATATGTGTAGAATTCGGGGTCAGTATAAGACGGCCATAAGGCGATGTAAACAGGAAGAAGAGTCTATTCGAGCATCAAAAGCAGTCTATTCGAGCATCAAAAGCCTGTGAAGCTCGCATAAATAACTATAATAACAAATTTTGGAAATTTGTTAAGAATCAAACGGGTGTCAAAAATGTCCTCCCTCCGACAATCGATGGGGTGTCGGGGGAGGATGAAATTGCAAAGCTGTGGAAAAACTACTATTCTAACATTCTTAACAGTGTGAGGAGGGATAATCTTAAGATAGGTTGCAGCGAAATGATTGTGGGAGGGACAAGAGAAAATACTTTGATATCATTTTCTGAAGTAAAGAGGTTAATTAAAGAGTTAAAGACTGGTTCTGCGTTAGGGGTAGATGATTTATCGAATGAGCACTTAAAATATGCAAATGACGTAGTATGTCTGCATATATCATTGCTCCTATCAGCCATGCTTGCTCATAGCTATATCCCTGCAGAGTTCATGAGGGTATATATCTTGCCCCTGGTCAAAAATAAGTACGGAGACATTCTGTCCAGCAATAATTACAGGCCTATTGCTGTCCATTCCTGCTTCTCGAAACTACTAGAAAAACTCTTGTTACGCCGATTAAATGATTTCCTATGGACATCTCCTAATCAGTTTGGCTTTGAAAGGTCCCACTCAACTGACCTGTGAATCTAGGTACTTAAAGAAACAATATCTAAATACATCGACAGTAATTCAACGATTTATAGCTGTTTCCTAGATATAAGTAAGGCATATGATAGGGTGAACCCCAATATTTTATTTGCAAAACTTGAAGACACGAAGGTTCCCATTTACATATTAAATTTATTGAAATTTTGGTATTCCCACCAATCTTTCACTGTTAGGTGGGGCAATGTACTATCCGAGTGTTTTGGCTCCTCTTGCCGGGTGAGACAAGGCTCCTTGCTCTCCCCTATGCTGTTTAATGTGTATATCGACGGATTAATTGCTTCACTTAATGAGGCAACAGTGGGATGTTGTATAGATAACACAAGGATAAATAACTTAGTTTATGTCGATGATATGGTGTTAATAAGTTCCTCTGTTAAAGGTCTGGATCGGCTACTAAAAGTCTGCGAAGTGTATTCGCAGAAACATGATATTCTTTTTAATGTTACAAAAACTAAGGTTATGCAATTTCATCCTAAAAGCTGTAATCAGCCAGCTGATATAAGGTTTAAAATGAATGGTAAAATAATTGAGGAAGTACAAGAGTTTAAGTATTTGAGTCAAACTATTACCAGCTCCTTCAGTGATGACTCGGATATAAGAAAACAATCTCGAAGCCTGTGTGCTAAAGCAAATATGACCATAAGGAACTTTCGATTCTGTACAAGTGAAGCTAAAGACACTCTCTTTCGTACTTTCTGCAGTAATATGTACGGACAGCAACTCTGGGTGAATTATAAAAAAGGTTCTGGCAGAACTCTAAATTTGCTGTACAACAGGTCTTTTAGACTCTTACATAAATTACCCCCGAGATGCTCAGCTTCGCAAATGTTTGCTACCCGCAATGTCCCGAGCTTCCCGAGGTAACAAGACGTGCTCAACACAGTCTAATGCAAAGAATTAAAAAATCAACCAACCCGATCATCCAAGTTATCCATGAGTCCTGCCATTTATCCTCTAAGAGTCTAAGGCTCTAAGCTATGGACTTCTTGGTACGAAAACGTCTGTCTGTAGCTCCACTTAACTTTGACAGTGCAGTATTATTTCTAATCAATTGTATAGATTTCTATCCTTAGTATATGAACTGTCATTGTATTAATAATATTTGTCATATGGACTATAGTCTGCCAATAAACCTTTCATTTTCATTTTCATTTCATATATATATATATATATATATATATATATATATATATATATATATATATATATATATATATATATATATATATCAGCAGTTCGAAATCATTGCAGAGATAAAGATCATCTATTAAGTAGGGAGTCTTTCATGATTGTTTCCAAATGCACCAATGAAATTGAATTTCGAAGTAAGGATTCTATATTTATATTGAATAAAAAACCAACCCTAGGTGATAATTTGTCTTCTACAAAATTGCACATTATCAATACTTGTTTCGATCTGTGTTTAAGAGCTTAGAGTTGTGTACTGCTTTTAGTCTCTTTGAAAGAACCCCACTTTTGTTTTATAACTAATGTAGTTTTGATGTATTTGTGCCGTATAATTTTGTATGTGGAGCGTTTTATGTGATGTAAAATGTTGCACGTAAATTGTTTTAATCCTTCTAATTAACAAAATGTATGTTTTTAAAATGACAGATTCTGATGATGAGGTGAGTTAATCTCGAAATGTTAAACTAAAATTAATAAACCAAGATAATTGTGGCACTTGTTTATTTATTACTATATACTATATATATATATATATATATATATATATATATATATATATGAAACATATCAAAAGTTTGAGATTCTAAACATTCAGTATGCCAAACCACACAAAGATTCGACTCAATCGCTGAACTAAAGTGAGTTCAGCTAAAATGGAGATGCGTGTACATTTTATACGGCAACCGATAGCAGTAAAGTTGTCTGAGAAAGGTCTTCTAGATCAAATAGAGCAATAAAAGGCATTGAGGAAGAAACTAGGCAACTGTCATATATATATATACTATATATATATATATATATATATATATATATATATATATGTTAAAACCCGCTGAAAATAACATTTTGTAGGCTCTATCACCTGTCCACGAATAACCTGATATAATGTTCAGGGAAAGGATAGGAGTAGGAAACTTTGAAAGATAAAGGAAACCAAGGTCATTGAGATGCCCCATTATCAAATATTTGGGTATAGGGAACGTAAAACAAGGTGAGTTAGATCTCTTCAGAGTCGAGTTTAGAGTAGCGATGTACTTTTGTACCCTACATAAGGACTATAGTTACATGGCGAAGTTTTGCCCGCAGGTAACAATTCTCGTTTTGCTGGTGATGTCTTGCCAAGTTGTCGCTGAGTTCGAAAGGAAAGACAAAAACGGCTTTTTTTTTCCAACTTAATGAGGTCTCTGATTCTTAGCGGTCCTACCTACCTTTTTTCGGTGAAGTTGAACATATCTCCGTACATAAAGGATTTGGACGATCTCGGAAACAAGTTGGCGTCTCTACTGAACAAATGCGACAACTCCCGGATCTTTTCCGTTTGACTGCCGCCATTGAAACATAATTAAACTCCAGCCTTCTTTAGTTAGCTTTATAAGGCTAACTAACAAAAATATCACGACCTAACCTAACCAATCGTCAAGGTCGTACAGTTGACCTAACGATTGGTTAGGTTAGGTCGTGATATTTTCGTTAGTTAGCCTTATAAGGCTAAGTAAAGAAGGCTGGGGGCACTCACCTCATGTTTCAATGGCGGCAGTCAAACGGAAAAGATCCCAACTCCCTTAAGGAGTTAGGACAAAAAGGAAACAAGGTCATCACTAAAATAAGGATTATGAGAAAAACGATCCATAATGTGCATAGTCAATTACTTGAAGCTTTTCGGACATTCTAATCTTCTTAGATATTCTTCCAATGGAAACCAATGAAAAAGGAATAGGGAATCGTTCATGGCATGGATTAATTAATGCTGTTCGCGATTTTATGCTTCTGTCCTTCGGAACAGCCAGAGATGCGGCAGTGGAAGACTTGTTACATCATGTGCACGAAATTGAAAATGAAGATAAACCAGCACCGATGGTGAACCATCATTTAACTCTAATCAGTGCTACAATTTATGATGTCTCCGCTCTCAAGAAATATGTTACCATGCTTCGTGACAACTTGAATAACTTTCAGAAGAGTGTCAGCGACTACTTGAAGAAGATTTAAGAAGATTCGAATGAGTCGTATGTGACGTTCCTCCAGATATTAGCTCGTAGCTTGGGATCGTTTACTGAAAGGGTGAATTTGAGACTCAGCCGTCTCAAGGCCGCACTTCTCAGCGCATATCACGAATGTCTTGATATACTGTATACATTTTTGAACCCACATTTCATTTTGTATCTACATCTTAAAAAGTGTGGACGAAAAGATTGGAAAGTTACTGCCTTATACTATTTCCCAAACAACCATGCCAAAGTACTTCAATCTTGCTCGAACTACCCTCATAAGAATAAATGAGAGTGCACTTCTCATTATAGTTATTTTGCCATTGAAGGCGATTGAAAGCGAAATGACTTTATTCAGGGTACATCACTTGCCTGTGTGGATCCAGCACAAAAACTTATTCATCGACATCGATTCTGAAGGGAAATATCTCTGAGTGAGTCAGAACAGAGTTTTGTAGTGTTAGCTGAACTAACACGGCTGTCTCATCGTAGAGGAGACCTACCATTGCAAGATACTTCGGCTTTCCACACAAGTAAATCTTCGCAATGTTTGGTGAAACTATTTCTAAACGAGTCATCGACAGATTTAGTTTCATGCATTCGAAGGGTTCGTAGTGACTTTCCACCTATTTTGGTCAGAAACCAAGAGCAGAGTCTCTACAGTGCATCAAAGCCTATAACATGACTTCAGGCTGCAAGGGTCGGGTTACATGTAAAGTACAGCTTGTAAGGACCAAATATTTTATGGTGCTGGATGGTTGCGTGGCAACCACAGATTCGTTCTGCATCCCTTCATTGTCCATTTATGAGGATCCTCGAAATATAACCATCACTTCCTTCCAAGCCTCTTCTTACTACAATCCTCAGATGACCTTCATACTCAACTCCACCTGAACTCCGTTGGCTATCAAACATTTCAACTCATCATTATCCCGGGAATAGAGATTTCCGACTTAAGAAATTGGAATTGGAACACGACGAGATCGGACGTTCCGAAACTAGGAACCTTTCCAGCGTTGGGATATCATCATTTTTTATAGTGTTCATTACGGTATTTGTTTGCTACATCATATGCTATGAAGGTTCTTCTTCATCCACAGAATCGGCTTCCCGAAACCTACACCAGACAGCAACCACCACAGGAAATTACTGCTCCCTTGTCAGGAAGACGAGTTGATCCAACTGCTCATGCCTATTTTCCAATACTAGGCAACAGTCCGAGGCAACCTCGAATTAGGGTGGGCTTTTATTCTGCGCCTTTTGGGAATGATCCTCCTTATTCAAATGATAATAGGAGAGGAGAATTAGTAAGTAATTCTGCTTACGTGAAAATAATGTCTTCCACCTACGAGGAACCAGCCACTAACAATCCGTAGTATTTCAAATAGGAACACTCATGCCGTTAATTTGTTGTAGTAACCTCTTAAGTTCGAGACACTAAACATATTATATATTGATTATTGTGATTATGTGATTGACTTATTTATTACCGAATACTGTACTTTATCTTGAACGTTTAATAAGTGCTTATCGCGGAACTTGAGTTGTTATTGCTGGTAAAAAACTTTGAAAGGGAATTGACACTCAGGTGAGTATGCTGTTGTTTACATTTTAAAATTTAAGATAGAAGTGTGATATTGTTTTATCTTTGTATTTCATTTTCGTACTACGACTGTCCTTTGTATGTTTCTTTTTCTGTGTTCCAATTCCTGTCTATAACTTTTTTAATATGTTCACTGAAATTGAATGGAAGGGAAAACCACTCCCACCATCGTTAAGTGTTTAACTTGGATTTCCCTTACTGCAGGATTTATTGATGTCACAGCTGCTGCCTTATTTACCATTGATTTTTTGATTTGATACTTGTTTTGTTTGTCTACATTCATGTGTTTCTCTTCTCAACTACTTCTTTCCGTGTATGTAATTTCTTCCACCTTGTGTTTCCTATTCAGACATTTTCCCTTTCCTGTAAAAATATATTTACCTGTTTGAATTTCATATTTACGTGTGTTGATGTTATTCTTAGGGCTTCTTATGTTTGAGATTGGCATTTAAGATAGAGTACATCAATAGTAATTTGAATTAATTTACTTTGGGACATTAACTGTGTTTACTGTGGTTGATGCCATAACGTATGTTTATTAACTTTGTTCCTTGTATTAATTTATGCTTATTTTTACAATAATTCTTTTATGAAAACTCATTTAAATTATGAATGCCTACCTGGCTCCACATAACTTTGACCATTGATCTTAGCCTATGTGTTTCAACTTCAATCTTTGCTCTTCTGTAAAATTTTGTACATTTGTTTCGTACTGTGTTTTTCTTTTTTAATCTATGTTACATTTTTTATTTAGCAGAGTGTGACATGGGTCACGGTGTCAAATAGTTGTTGTTCAAAAGAGTTATATAAGGTTGTTGTATATTACTAAATTGTTAAGTTACTAAATTATGTTACTGAATGTTCCCTACTTCCATTGTAATTGTGATTTTGAATTTCTTCCTTTATAACAAATTGGTGTCAGCTGGTCTTTTGGCCCCGGCGGGGTAGGGGATTTTGGGCCAACTTCCACAAGATAGCAAAAGTTCCTGCTGTCCATGGCTTGGCCTGGAGGAACTTCGAGTTAACACGGAATCCTTCATCACACGCATTCAGGGGTTTAGTGTTAGGCCCACTGCTATTCGTAATTTACATTCACGACATAGATGTAGGATTGACTAGTAACGTGTCAAAATTCGCGGACGATACTAAAATAGGCGGTAAGGTTGTTAACGAGGACGACAGAAATAGGCTCCAGGACGATGTAAATAGGATTATGGAGTGGATGGATAAGTGGCAGATGCAATTTAACGTAGACAAATGTAAAATTTTGCATATAGGTTCTCGTAACAATAATTACACGTACACGATGGATGATAGAGAGTTAGCGAGCGTTGATGAGGAAGTAGATTTAGGCGTACGCGTATCTAAGGATTTAAAAGTTAGGAACCAGTGCCTGGAGTCTTGCGCAAAAGCTAATAGGATGTTTGGTTTCATAGCGCGTAATCTCGAATTTAAATCGAAGAATATTATATTGCCCTTTACAAGTCCCTAGTCAGGCCTCATTTAGAATATGCCGTTCAGTTTTGGTGCCCGTATTTGCGTGAGGATATTGATAGGTTGGAAAGGGTTCAGCGTCGCGCCACGAAACTAATTCCGTCAATGCGCAACAAGCCTTATGAAGATAGGATTAAAGAGTTAGACTTGCATTCACCCGAAACTAGGAGATTAAGGGAGGAGCTTATTGAAGTTTTCAAAATCGTTAATAAAATCGATAACGTAAATTTGACAAACTGTTCATTTTCGATAAACGCAATACTCGTAATAACGGATTTAAGTTGCGTGGCAGACGTTTCATTACTAATATCGCTAAAAACTTCTTTACGTTTAAAGTAATTGAGGGGTCCCGCGTCTTACGGTACCTAAGCGCCAAAATTAAAATTCGCCAGAAATCGCCTCCAAAGTTCAGCAATATTCTCGCAATAGTATCTCTGTTATTAATTGAGCTAGAACGTTCATTTTTGGCTAAATTAGAGTTCTAGGTATGCTAATGAAGATATTGATGAGTTTTTGGAATAGATTTTCATATTTTATATTTTATATATATTTTTTAAAATTTTTTGAGTTTCTTATTATGCCGAACTTTGGGTGAACTTTTGGCTGGCGATAGAGGTGAAAAAAGTAGTTCGCTTCATAAGGTTTTCAACCATACTTCTAGTGTCGTAAGGTCATTATAACCCAAACCACGCGATAGAGGAAGGGTGAAAATAGTGATATCCATCAAAAACACGTTTTCGTCTGTGGTGGCGCTTAGGTATCTTAAGACGCGCGACCCCTTAATTGATAAATGGAATAATCTTCCCGCGTCAGTCGTGAACGCTACCAGCGTTAATATGTTTAAGAATCATTTAGATAGGCATTTTAAAAATATTAACGTTGTTTAAAATTTAAAAAAACAATTAGCAACAGGAGCTCTGGGGGTGGTGGTCGAGGATGAGTCTGTTGACGATTAATGCCAGCTTGTGACATGCCAGCGTGCGATGCCAGCAATAAAATTATTAAAAAAAAAACTAGACTAACACGAACGTAGTTGTAGCTCGTAGCGTAAACTAACCCACTTTTTGTTATACTTTACCTACTTTTATTTTCCTTATCCTCTCCTTACTTGCATGTCTGTAACTCTACTTGCATGGTATGACAGTGAGTTAAGACTGTGTTTGCATGGTTTGTAAGCGTTCTTATTTTACTTCTTTTCATCTTTCACCCTTTTCCTATTCTCTTCGACTATTTTTCCGACTTGTCGGCAGTGGCCGGCGGATGATGATGGTGGGTCTTTCTTTCTCTTTTTCTGAATGAATGTTAACCCACGAATGGTAGGTTTTGTTACTTCATCCCTTATTCTCCTTTTTTACCCCCTACTCTTTCCTTTCTCTCGGGCTAACCTTAGAGTGGATCTTAAGGGTCTTTATTAGCCATAGCTTCTGTAGATCTGTAGATCCCTCTGTCCATTATCATCTTTGACACCCCGGAGGGATTGGGCTGACTCACGCTCATTTTCTCCCCAAGACTACTGCGACACACCTTAGTCTCTACAGTACAAGCGTCACGTCACATGCGGTCATCAGTGATGCCACTCTGGAGATTAGGCGTCAAATCTCCACGCCATCTACAAACCTACTTTCTTACGTGTGAAAAGAATCACGGGGTCGCTACACAGTCTGGACGCGGATGACGGGCTCCCTTCCAACTACTCTCCAAACTCAGACTTAACTTCGCTGATCGATGGGAAGCGGTGTTACGACACTGGCCACGACATAGCCTAACCATTTACATGTAAAAGTTCAGTATATGCGCCAAAAACTTAAATTTCTACTTCAAATTATGTGCTTAAGATGTCAACATGTTTCCTTCATATGATTTGCTCATAACGGTTTTATACTATTACCTATTGTTGATACGTTTTATTCGCGATTACAGTTTCGGAAAAAAGTTCCTCTACAAACATAAAATTTCTAAAACGCATAAAAGGTTATTAATTGGTAATATTTATTATTCTTTTATATTTTATTCCTTTTTGGTGATTAATATATTTCTAAAACAAAATCTATTTTTTGCTTTTTAAAATTTCGTTTGTCGGGGAACCTTTTTCTGAAATTGTATTTGCTTTATGTGAGGCACATACGTGCTCAAAACGTAAGCGCAGCCAATGGCATAAATATGTTCCGCGCAGGCGTGGCCTATCTCCCGTCACTTTGCCTCCCTCGTGGCTACATAAAAGAAACGAAAAATAGGCAAATTATAGGCAAAAATTATGCAGCTCAAATTTTCAAAGTCTACAGCCATTCTTTCTAATAATACCTTTATCAGTTCATTTACTGATAATGTTATTACTGTGTATAACCTGCCTGTTTATGCATAATGTTTAGGAAGGTAACGACGTTATACGTTATCAAAGAGTTGGAAAATGTTTCTGAAAACTGAGATTTAATTACTGTTACTGTAATGAAAGTGAACTGTTAACATTTATGTAATTTCAAAACTTAGTGAAAATAATTGGTCGTAAATTGCGAAAAGTGTGATGCATTTAGCTTTACCTGCAACGTTATTTACAACAATAATTGGACAATATTTCTGTTTCAAACTTTACTTGAGAATTAAATATTACTCGTTTTTGCTTTAAATTTATTAATAGTCCGGTAGCACAAACCCTGATTTTACTGGAACCCTGCATTGTTTGTTATAAAGCAAATTTTTACATATTTTGAAAGCTTATACCACCCCATTCAAGAATCCATCGGGTGTACACCTGACCCACGCTTGGCTTTTTTCAATATGGCCGCCATTTTCCAAGATGGCCGGCGAAACTGAAAAATCCCATATCCTGGTCAATACTTGATGGATTTTGATGATCTTGGTGTCATTTCTAGGGGTTTTTAGGATGATGAGTCGATCTGGAGGGGTTTCAGATACTTTGGGAGTCGTTTTTACCCACGTTTTACCCACTCAAGGTCATTGGAGGTCAAACGCCCCCCAAATAAGGAATATCCCATATCCCGGACAGTCGTGGAGATATTTTGATGATCTTACTGTCGTTTTTATGGTTTTAGGCGAGACTGAGTAGTTCTGTAGGGTTTAAAATCAAATCAGGGATTATTTTCCCCATGGTAAGGTGAATTTCAATATGTCTAATTATTCCTCTTATTTTTTTCAGGTTGTTGAGATTATTGCTGATGGTGCTGCCCACCTGGTGATTTGATGACGTCTTGATTGTGCTGATTCCAAAATTGTTTTTTTGACTGCTGAATATGGAGAATATACCAGGTGAGCATTGTTTAGTTTTCATTTGCTGAGGATAAATTATTTCAATGCGATTTATACTCTGAAGAATGGGTAAACAAAATTCTCATTTTTCAGGTTCTACAAAAGCTGCAGACGAATGTTTCTTCAGGGATTTCCTGCGTAGCTGTCCTGGAGGTCAGAAAGGTCTTTCAAATTGTGGGAGGATTCAGAAAATCATAGAGAGCAGCGACATCAGAGGGGAACATGGGGGTCGACCAACAGTTGTTATCATGGATGTGTCAGCTGTTTTGTGGACAGTCGACTGGCCTGCTAGTGGCACAGTTGCTACATTTATCCAAACCTTCAAAGTATGGCTACCGAAACATCTTCCTCATGCATCTGTAGTACTAGCTTTTGATCGCTACTATGATTTCTCTCCGAAATCAAGCACTCGGGCAATGAGAAGCAAGAGCACCAGAGTTCACAAACTGGACCTCAACACCCCTATGGAAAACTGATGAGTGGGTAGTTGGGAGGTAACGAAAATGGTTCACTGAGTAGGTAGGTAGTTAATCTAACAATTATTAAATTCCTTTTATGTCAATAACTGGGTGGATGAAACCAATTGGTTGCTCACCAGAGTTATTCTCCACACTAGTATTTATACTGTGTGACAAGAGCGTGCTCGGTAATAGATATACATTACCGATCAACCAACCGAAAAAGAACCAAGACGACGCTGGTGGAAAAAGCCCCGCTAAAAGGAGAAAAGGAGAACGAAAACGAGGAACGGGGGAGAAAGGACGCAACTGGAGAAGGGACGAGAACAGACACCGAAGAAAGATCCCCACCAGCAAGTACGCTCTCGACAATTATACAAGGAGAAAAGAGACTCTCTAATAACTAGCAGTAAGTGACTAACTGTGTTTTTAACCCAGGTTTACATAGATTCATTAAATTAAGCTGGGTCAGACAACTTAGGCCTACATTGTGGCCTAAGACCTAGCATCAACTCATAGCTTAACAAAGGTGAAGGTAGATTGCCCTAACCTAATTTGGTGAGGAATCCTACTGTGGACCTCAATTTATCTGCCGCTCTGGACCATTTCCGGAATCTCTAGGCTGACCCCTCTAGGCTAGACTTGATCTACTCTATAGCTAGACTGGAGATATAAGGGGTGGGTTAATTGTGGACCAATTATACAGAGCATTTTTCGCATTGGTGGTCCGTGTGTGGGGAATTTACAAACCTTAACCTTACTAACAAAAATTGCAGAATTAGGCTAAATGGTCTAGCCTAAGCCTAAGCCTAAGCCTAACCTAATCAAGCCTAATTAGGTCTACAACCTAGGGCCTAACTAGGAAACATTTACATTTAAGGAGTCTCATTCTCTTATAAGCTTAGACCTGAGTGACACATAAGTACTTGGGGGGGATTAAACCAAATTTAAAACTTGACTGTTTTGTCTGTGATCTCTCTTCTCTGGTAATTTCTTCTTGTCCTCTATTTCATTACGATCCCCAGTTAAACAACATAGTGAACAGCATTTAAAATGCATACAACTCCAAGCATCCAATTCTTCTTTTAAGGAAGAATCACTCAACAGATTTTTTCAACAGGCACATGCATTCCTTGCAATCTGTGTGTATATATATGTATATTACACACTGTACTCTTTACATGTGCCACAAATACACTCAACCTATCTGAACATAAGCAAGGATTGCATGGGTTACTCAAAAGGGTCTTATGGCCTACTTTGGCCATAGCCCAAACACTGAACCTTGGTCTTATGGCCTACTTTGGCCATAGCCCAAACACTGAACCTTGGTCTTATGGCTACTTTGGCCATAGCCCAAACACTGAACCTTGGTCTTATGGCCTACTGTGGCCATAGCCCAAACACTGAACCTTGGTCTTATGGCTTACTGTGGCCATGAGCCAAACAATAAAGGTCTTATGGTTTACCTTGGCCATGGGCCAAACAATAAGGGTCTTATGGCCTACCTTGGCCATGGGCCAAACAACTGAACCTTTGTCTTATGGCTTACTGTGGCCATGAGCCAAACAATAAAGGTCTTATGGCCTACTTGGCCATGGGCCAAACAATAAAGGTCTTATGGCCTACCTTGGCCATGGGCCAAACAATAAAGGTCTTATGGCCTACCTTGGTCATGGGCCAAACAATAAAGGTCTTATGGCCTACCTTGGCCATGGGCCAAACAATAAGGGTCTTATGGCCTACCTTGGCCATGGCCAAACAATAAAGGTCTTATGGCCTACCTTGGCCATAGGGAAAACTATTACAAGGGTCTTATGGCCTCCCTTGGCCAGAGACCAAACAATACAAAATAAGACCCAGACTATGGATAAACCAAAGACTGTTCCCAGAGACCAACTAGCTATAGCCAAACAGACAAAACTTGATACTGTAGAATCAAATGTGACCAACTGTAATACATGAACACCTATATTACAGACTTTAATATAACTGTAGCCTCAAAGACAGTGATAAACACAGGTTGAATGATTGCCTGATTGAGGGTCCTAATCTCATTTCTGACCTTGAAGATCTTACTGAGGTTCAGGTTAGATAAATATGCCGTACAAAGTGACATTTCAAAGGCATTTTTGAGAATAATCTAAAAAATGAATATGACAAGAACCAACTTAGGTTCTTATGGTTCAGGGATCCATTTGATTTGAATAAAGGGTTCATAACCTATAGATTTAATGTTGTGTTATTTGGAGCAATTGCTCACCTAGCCTATTAGCATTGACAATTAGGCATCGTTTGAACCAGTTCAATAACTCTTTAACATGAACTTCCTTAGGAACATTTTTACGTAGACAATCTAATAGGCTCAACAACAACAAAATCTGAATTATCTGAAGTCTATGAACACTCTCAGAACATTATGCAACAAGGTAACTTTGAACTTAGAGAGTGGATTTCAAATGATGAGATTTAAACAAAAGATTTAAAGGATAATAATGGTCTTACTGAGCCATCAGACAGAGTTAAAACTTTAGGTATGAACTGGTATTTTGCAACTTCTAACAGTCATGATTCAATCGTATTAACAATCATAATTATACAGAAGTTGCAACCAAGTACTGGATAGGCCATGCACAACAAAAAGAGTACAATAAAGAGTTAGAATTCATAACTAATGGGAAACAAACAAAAGAACCTGTACCATCAGTAGTTGGATCTAAACTTGTTCAGAGATGAGGAAGGCTTCTAAGGTGTAAAGGGAGATTAGACAAATCAAAACTGTCATACAAAAGCAAACATCCCATCCTTTTACCTAGATTTAGCTATTGACAACATTAATCATCAGAAAAACACACAATGATGTATATCATATGGGGGTACCACAGACACTAACTACATTAAGAAAAACTTATTGGATACCCAAGGAAGGATCACTGTTAAAACAGTCCTGAGTGAGTGTGTCACATGTAGGCGTATTCATGCTAGGCCCTATAGGAAACCAAATCCTCCTGCTTTGCCAGAGGAGAGAGTTACTCTCAACAGACCCTTTGAGACTGTAGGCATTGACTATACAGGAGCATTGACTGTAGGGGTGGGTGACACTGAACAAAAAATGTACATTGTACTGTTTACATGTGCTGCCTCACGAGCTGTTTATCTGGATGTTGTGGAGGACCTTACAGCAGAATCTTTTGTTGCTGTCTTTAAGAGATTCTGTGCACGACATTCAGTACCCAAGACAGTTTGGACTGACAATGCTACATATTTCAAGGCTGGTGAACAAGTCATCCACGACTTTTAAGCGATGAACTCACACAATTATATATAAAAAATTCAAACATAAAGTGGAAGTATATTCCAGTTGCCTCTCCTTGGTATGGTTCTATCTGGGAGAGGAATATACAAACAGTAAAGAATTGCTTGAAGAAAGCAATTGGTGAAAAACAGATACACTTATTTGAGTTGCTCACTCTCCTGGCTGAGATTGAGACATCATCAACAATAGACCTCACTTATGTGAGTGACAACATTAATGACCCGGACCATTAACTCCAAATCATTTGATTCGGGGAGAACAAGTTAGTCTCCTGCCGGACTACAATATAGACTCTTCAGAAGACCCAAACTGGACTCAACGACATGATGAGCTCCAGACTAAGTTACAACATTTAACTAGAGTTAAAGCTCATTTCATTAAACAGTGGAAAACTGAGTACTTGATGGGTCTAAGGGAGAGACATAAACAAATGACTAAGAAGGATGGTCTGACACAATTAAGGTAGGGGACCTTGTTCTCATACATGACAGTACTCCAAGACAATACTGGCCTCTGGCTAGAGTTTTAGAACTCAGACCAGGGCAGACGGGTAACAAGAGTGGTCAAATTAAGGACTTCAACGGGTGACACAACAAGAGACATTTCTCTTTTGTACCCTTTAGAGTCTGGACCCAAAACAATGGACTTTGGAGAACCTTCTCCACTGACAGTAACAACTGGAGACACTGAACTTCCAGTAACTATTCCTTTGACAGTAGGAGTGGTAACGCATCCTACTACAACATTGACAGACACAAGACCTCAGCGACAACAGCATTAAAGGCGCGACTATTTTTACAACAAAAATAGATGCTGGGGAATTGTAATTTTATCTTCTAACTTTCATTTTTTCTTTTCTTATGGTAAAGACCATAGACAGTTTCATCCTATGGATGTATATTTTCTCTTCTAATTAAATGCTACACCTTCTCCATGAGAAGGTGAGGATAGGCACTGTTAATCACATTACAGGCATTTACAGTCAAATAGTTAGCTAGTCTACACTCAGACATAAAAATTGGTGACAATGACACCAAAATTTTTATCTCCCGGGGCCCCCAGTATATGGAAAACTGATGAGTGGGTAGTTGGGAGGTAACGAAAATGGTTCACTGAGTAGGTAGGTAGTTAATCTAACAATTATTAAATTCCTTTTATGTCAATAACTGGGTGGATGAAACCAATTGGTTGCTCACCAGAGTTATTCTCCACACTAGTATTTATAATGTGTGACAAGAGCGTGCTCGGTAATAGATATACATTACCGATCAACCAACCGAAAAAGAACCAAGACGACGCTGGTGGAAAAAGCCCCGCTAAAAGGAGAAAAGGAGAACGAAAACGAGGAACGGGGGCGAAAGGACGCAACTGGAGAAGGGACGAGAACAGACACCGAAGAAAGATCCCCACCAGCAAGTACGCTCTCGACAATTATACAAGGAGAAAAGAGACTCTCTAATAACTAGCAGTAAGTGACTAACTGTGTTTTTAACCCAGGTTTACATAGATTCATTAAATTAAGCTGGTCAGACAACTTAGGCCTACATTGTGGCCTAAGACCTAGCATCAACTCATAGCTCAAAGGTGAAGGTAGATTGCCCTAACCTAATTTGGTGAGGAATCCTACTGTGGACCTCAATTTATCTGCCCGCTCTGGACCATTTCCGGAATCTCTAGGCTGACCCCTCTAGGCTAGACTTGATCTACTCTATAGCTAGACTGGAGATATAAGGGGTGGGTTAATTGTGGACCAATTCATACAGAGCATTTTTCGCACCCCATTGCCTACAAGAGACGCTGTTCTCAGTGCACCGCGAATAAGGAGCAACTAAACAGGCTGCTCTGTGAGCAAATCCTTGCTGACAGTGAGTATCTCGCAACTGTAACGCAAGACCATGAGCTAGTGCTTGCAGGATGGCAGACCATACCGACTTCCACTGTCCGAGGCAGGAGTCGAGCAGCATTGGAGCTCTCATCATCTCATGAAGAGGCTGACGTGATAATAACACAACACGCTATCGCACAAGCTGAGAAAGATTCTGATGCCCACATCTCCATCATTTGTGATGACACAGACGTGTTTGCCATGCTGACTCACTTCTATGAATTTAAGAAACTAGGCTGTCCATGATTATGGAGTCTTCAGTGCGTGGCAGAAAATCAGTGGACATCCGAGCAACTGTAACCCAACACAAAGACATCATCCCACAAATCCTCAAACTACACGCTTTGAGTGGTTGTGACACAGTTGCAGCAATACATGGCATCAGCAAAGCCACTGCCATTGCCACAGCCAAGAAGGGTCGGAAGCTAGACAAGCTGGGGTCCCTTGATGCATGCTTTGACCATATCGAGAAAGAGGCAACAGCGTTCATTGTTGCATGCTATGGGGATAAGAAATCCTCATCTCTTACTGAGTGTCGTCAGCGAGTATGGGCTCAGAAGACAGGGAAGTCGGGAACTGCTGCACCCAAACTATGTTCTCTACCACCAACAACTGAAGCTTTGCATCAAAATGTGCTCAGAGCCCTCTACACTGTGGCGAACTGGCTCGATGCACTAAAGTGTGACCCACTACCACTTGATCCTGTGCATTATGGGTGGGAGAGAGACGAAACAAACAGAGTTCTCATCCCAAAAACAGTTGGTGAAGGAGTGTGCTTAGCACCAGATGAAGTTCTGAAGCTAATCAGATGTGGATGTGAATCACAATCAGCATGCAGGGGGAGTCGCTGCGGCTGCATGGGACGCGGAATCCCTTGCACAATGTTCTGTGCATGTGGCAGCGGCTTGGATTGCAACAATCCATTGACCCAAAACGCAAACGAAGAGCAGACTGATGACCTGACGATCCTGACACAACCATGTCTTTTGATATTTGCCCCCAATAAATGGTTACCTAATGTGAATAACTGCATCAAAGTTGTCAATGCCAATCCCCCAGCTAGGTGTGAGCTTTGTTTTGCTTACGAGGTCATATCTTGTAGCTTTGCAACCTTCCATAGAATGCATGTGCCCTGCACTTCAGCATAAATTGTGGTTTATATCCGAATATACATATCCATATAATTGGGTTATGCCATTTAAGCATTATGATCTGGTTTTATCTGCTGAAAAGATGTTAAGTGCTCAGCAGTTAGCTAGATTGTAGAAATTGTCACTGAAATAAAGCAAATACAGTGATGTCAACTGTGGCATTATCATATTTCAAGGCCATACTTTAAACTCAAATGACCTTGACTTGACCCATGGAGTTGCAAAATTATATCCTACTGTTATCATGTGCCTATAGAACTACTCAGTCTCGCCCAACACCATAAAAACGACAGTAAGATCATCAAAATATCTCCACGACTGCCCGGGATATGGGATATTCCTTATTTCGGGGAGCGTTTGACCTCCACTGACCTTGAGTATTGACGAATGTGGATCAAAACGACTCCCAAAGTATCTGCAACCCCTCCAGATCGACTCATCATCCTAAAACCCCTAGAAATGACACCAAGATCATCAAAATCCATCAAGTATTGACCAGGATATGGGATTTTTCAGTTTCGCCGGCCATCTTGGAAAATGGCGGCCATATTGAAAAAGCCAAGCAGGGATCAGGTGTACACCCGATGGATTCTTGAATGGGGTGGTATAAGCTTTCAAAATATGTCAAGATTTGCTTTATAACAAACAATGCAGGGTTCCCACCCCGTGCAACCGGACTATAAGAATAAGTTGGTGTTCCAAAGTTAAACATGATAATGAATGAGATGCGTCACAGGTTTTAACACTGAATTAATTAAGCGCATTCAAAGGCTTTTAAATAACTAAACGGTAGATGCAATTTATGCATATAAAGATTACACGCATAAGTGTTTATGGATTAAGCTCATACGTGTCAAATCCTTAACTGCGGATGAGTTAAAAGAAGGTATTTCTCAATTTGACTCGTAGAGAAAGTGTACGGAAGTGGCACTTAAGCGCTTTTTTACAGCTTTATATTTTGTGTTGCTGTCACTCTTCTTATTTAGTTCTTTCACGATACAAAGTGGTAAAATGGATGCGTGATTACGAAATGTTCACAAATAATGCTTCAATCAACAAAACAGACGTTGTACAAGCAATTTAGAGAAGCGGGAACCTGATTCGGTTTGCAATTATTACTGGAGAATGTTCTCGTCTTTATTCCTGATCAGAGGTATGGCATAAACGCTTATAAACTCATTCTGAATATGAGATATTATTTCTGAGTCAGACAATCATACTTGCATATTTTTAACGCATCAAGAACATATTTAACCTTTTCATGCCCATGGTTGTAAATTTGACCATACAGTTTTACGATATTTCAGTACTTATGGAGAATAACATAAGGTATAAAATTGTCTTAACCATAATTCGGGCATGAAAGGGTTCATTTGATAAATGATCAAAACTCAAAGAAGAAACTGTGCGTGTCTTAAATCAGGCTTCAATTTCAAGCGCTTCAATCTAAGAATTCTCATTCAGATAATTAAAGGTTCAGTGGGCAAAGTTATTTTAACCAGTAAGCAAATTTTTGTTTTTAACATATACTCGTAATTTGAACCTTTTCCTCCTATGATTTTGTTATATATTCTTGAAGAGTGAATTTTGGTAATACAGTGGCAGAATGAGTTAAGAAATTCGGTTCAAATCTTTATAGGATAAATGCTTATGATAATGGGAACATCCAAACCTAATGGAACCGTTTGGGGCTGGTTGGTACATAACTTTGGTTACAAATTGGTACAGTGTACAACCTGCCTGAAAAGGGATCATGCGTGTGTCAAAACTGTAACAGCGATGATAACACTTGAAAATCTAAAATATGTAAACTATTTGGGATTTGAGTAAGAAAGCGTGTGGTTCTGGAAAGATGCGGTGTTCAGAAGTCAATGAAGTAAAAATTGAAGAAAGTGTGTTAAGGTGGTTTGAACATGTTGAAAAAAATGGAAGATGACAGAGTTCAGAGTTGTGAAAAGAGTAGCAGTGGTTCCCAACCTTTTTCACTCCATTCCCCTTTGGGGAATCTTAAAAATCCCCGTGGACCCCCTTCATTTTTTGGAGGCAACGGGAGGCGGAAGTTCCCACAGTGTTGTCAGATGCAGGGAATATGTTAAATATTTATCACTTTTTCCCTTATGAAGGCAAAGAGCATAGCAGTCTTTCAGTATAACATAAGCATAACCACTGCATTACCACGGGAATTATCTGGTGGTAATGGTTATGTAGACATTACCTATAGCCTGCCAAGTTGGAATAAATAATAAAACCTTATTTTATTTCAGATTTCCCAGATTTTCTTGAAAATCTTCCAGCTTTTCATAGCCCGCCGGTGTATAGAATATTTGCGAAGGTAAAAGCAGGAGAGGAAGGCCGAGAAGATGAGTGGACATGGTGAATGATTGTCTGAGGAAGAGTGGACTTCATCTGGGTGATGCAGGAGAGGTGGCTGCAAGTCGGTTGGAATGGAGAATTTGTTAAAATAAGTTTGGGAGTCTGTCTCTTTTATTTTTGAGAAGGTCTGGAAGCGCAACTACGCGCATGGCGTATGAGGCGCCGCAGGTGTGGATTTTAGGAAACCCGGAAATTTGTACGCCAACATTTGTACGACGGAAATTTATACGCCAGCATTTGTACGCCAGAACATTTATACGACTGGAAATTTATACGCCAAGCATTTGTACGACGGTAATTTATACGTTATACGCAAGAAATTCATGATCAGTTAATAAAATTGAATTTGAAACTAGGTAAGTTAAAGTACAAATTATCACAAATTATGAAATTACATATTACAATAATTAAATGCATAATTGAAACTAGATTTCAGCTTATCAATTTAAGAGAAAATGTAACTAGCGATATACAGAACGAATGTCATTTAAAAAATCGGAGAACAAATCTTGCGAGTTTTTTCTCATTAATCTCCAGACCTAACCTAACCTAACCTAACGAATGTCATTTAAAAAAACGGAGAACAAATCTTGCGAGTTTTTTCTCATTAATCTCCAGACCTAACCTAACCTAACCTAACCACCTGTACCTATTCAATAACCATTTACCTACTTGTTAATCCTTTAATGCGCTGTGATACATGATAAAATTTAAAATTCTTCAAATTGAAATTATTTTCAAAATATTTAAATAATGTTTACTTTTATTATTTTTTTTTTTTGGCATCTGTGCTTATGTTTATATAAAAAAATGAAGTCACGGTTATTATTATGGGTAGATCGCATACTTACTGTAAGTCAAAAAAGTCCGGGAGAGCGCATATTTAAATTACCGTCGTACAAATGTCAGTCGTATAAATTTGCAGTCGTATAAATGTTCTGGTGTACAAATGCTGGCGTATAAATTTCCGTCGTACAAATGTTGACGTACAAATTTCCGCACGCGGGATTTTAGCCATTGGGACGGGGGGTGTGCGCTGGTCGACCAGAACGCCCTTTGCTATCTTTTCTCCTTTCCACTACATTCTGTATTTCACTCGATTCGTTGGGGTATGAGATTTTGATAATGTATGTATATACTATATGTAAGAGTATTAACTTCAAGCACTATTTTAACATTTATTTGGGATGAAAGTTGAAATAAATGCTCATATGAGTACAATGAGACTCTCTTATTATATACCTTATACAGGGTGTTTCAGGTCGACCTTAGAAATATGGAAATTGGCGGAATTTGTAGTTTGTATTTGGTATTTGGTATCTGAAGCTTGTCATAGTAATTCCGTAACTAATATTAAAATATCCATATTTCTAGGATCGACCTCCAACACCCTGTATATAGCAAATGTAGTTTAGTTTTTATTGAAATAAGTGTAATTCATGCTATGTACCAACTCACCCCTGCTTTATACCAACCCGCCCCCATCGGGGTAAATTGGTACAACTGGTCCGTCTAACTTTTTCAACTAACTTATCTTTGACAAAGAAAATTTCAGGATATTGAAGCATACAGAAATATGCAATAAGCACTTAAGTACAGTAAATATATACTGAAATTCACAGCTTCATCATGCAGTGATTTTAACAAAAAAATTTCTTAAAAAAAGTACCAACCAATCCCGGTCTCCCTTACTCTTCAATCTACATTGTATTACTAAGAATCTTTGAACGATTTGGGAGGAGGTGGGGAGTAGTCCAAAAGTGTGCAAGTTCCGTCTCAGTTTTGGATTCCGTGATCGAGGAACCAATAACTCTGAAACTACGCGACGCAGGTTCGAGTCCCACTAGCATATAGTTTCCCACACTAATGCCTTCTCCCTTATTCAAAAAGCATTCATACGCTCTATAAAGGCGAGGGAATTGAATGGAGCATGGTCAAACAGCATAAATATTGGCCTCGCTGGAATGAACTTTTTTGGGGGATTCTCGATGCCTTTTTCCTTTCTATCTGATGCAATATTGTTGTGTGTTGTTATTTCAATTATTATTCAGTTATTTCGTTCGATTTTCTGTATGTTTATTATAAGCTCAACAGATCTGTGACCAGAGAGAATATGTTTATGCAATATTTGTACATTGACAGTTTGATCACTTATAGGTTATTAAAAAATAATTGTTCTACTTGACCGAATATGGAACTATTTTGAATCAGTTTCACTTTCTAACGTCAATATAATTGGTTCAAAATTGGTCCAAAAAGAAAAATTGTGCCAACACTGGGAAATAAAGTTGTTCCATACAGAGCATTTTTTCTAAAAAAATTAATTTCCCGCAGAAGCAGATTATAGAGCGATTTCTTTGTAAAACGAATGGTCTGTCATTGAAGCCGTTGGAACAGAACTTTTCTTTCTGGACCGATTTTAAACCAATTACAGTATATCGACATTACAAGTAAAATTGATCCGGAATAGTTTCATATTCGGTTGAAACGAAACAATTACATTTGTAGAAATGGCGGCCTGTATGGAACAACTTGATTTTACAATGTATTGTACACCTCACTTTCTCAGAAGTTCAGAGTTAACATCGTCACTGAAATTCCTTAGCTATTACAGGGTACTGAGACTATACTATGAGTCATCATTTAGTGATTTAACTTTATATACTAAATCATAAAATAATCGAAGTTGTAGCAGGCCATTATCATGATTCAGCAAACAAACGTTGAAAGCACATAGAGTACATTCTCTGTTTAAATTAGCTTAACATTTTAAGAGCCTTCAGTGTTACCGCGGCCTACGTTGTGCCTACGTCGCAACACCTCTTCCCGTAGGATCAGCGCGTTTAAGCGACGTTCGGTCTGGTCAATATTTGGATGAGTGACCGTCCTGCGCGTTCAAATGATGTAGCGATTTGTAGATGGTTCGGATCCCACATAAAGCTGTTGGTCTTCTTCCGTCACATGACCTTTATCAGCACGAAGGAGAATTCTATTTTTCCTCTTGTTTCTATGACAACCAAGTAATAAAATTTGGAGCTATTGAAGAATAGGAACCCCAGCCTTCTTTAGTTAGGCTTATAAGGCTAACTAACGAAAATATCACGACCTAACCAAACCAATCGTTAGGTTAACTGTACGCCCTTGACGATTGGTTAGGTTAGGTCATGATATTTTCGTTAGTTAGCCTTATAAAGCTAACTAAAGAGGGCTGGGGGTCCCTATTCTTCAATAGCTCCTAAAATTTTTTATAAAATATTTAGTTTTCTAAAAGAATTAAGTAATGAAAACGAGAAATTTTTAAAAATAAAGTAAAAACAAGAGGCGATCTTTACAAATTTCTTTCAAGATTTTGAATAGAAATGACATAAAAATTTGGCGCCTTTGACGGAAATAATCTCTCCATTTATTTTTGGAATCAAAGAAGTCAAGTCAAAAATAAAAATGGAATGTGTAAAATTTATTAAAAATATATATAATATTAACTATAAGTTATTATTATTATTATTATTATATTTTAAATTATTCCCTGTTGTGATGCCTGTATATATCTTTGTGTGTGTAATTAATTTCAATGTTTTCATTTCTGAGTTTAAGCGTTCTACTTACCCCATAGAGAATGGGAAATATACATAAATATATATGTATATCTAAAGACTTCTCTATAAATTCTATTCCTACTACTTATGCGAAAAACCTTGGTTTAAATCTCCGCAACAGAGAGGAGACTTTCAGAAGGTATTGTCGCCATCCAACTCCTGTCTCACTTATATTTCTGCCCGGAGCAAAATCTATCCCTCGACTCGCCAAAAATTCCTTCACCAAACAGAAATGTGAAACCCTATCTAATTCTACAGTAATTCTTCTCGCTCTTTCTGGCACCTAGCCAAGAACCTCTCTAACCACCACTTTACTACTTCTTCTTTCCCTCCTCTTATCATTTCGACGGCTCAATTGCCGTATCTTCTCCTGATGAAGCTGAACTCTCCGCTCAAACTTTCGCTCCCAACTTAACCCTGGACGATTCCGGTGCTGTTTCTCAATCTCCTTCTGACTTAATTATGCCTGAAATTTGAATCTCTTCCAAAGATGTTTTTCCTGCCCTATCTGGGATCAACTCTATGAAGTTGTACGATCCTAATGGTGTCCCTCCTGTTGTTCTCAAGAACTGTACTTCTGTGCTAACACACTGCCTAGGCAAACTCTTTCGTGCTTGTCTTTTATCTGGTACTTTCCCTTCCTACTGGATGTTCACTTTCATTCAACCTGTCCCAAAGAAGGGTGACAGCTCTTAACCTTCCAATTGGCGTCCAATTGCTTTGATTTCTTGCCTTTCTAAAATTTTTGAATCTATCCTTAATAGGAAGATTCTTAAACACCTTTCTTCTCACAATCTTCTTTCAGATCGTCAGTATGGGTTCCGTAAGGGACGTTGTACTGCCGATCTTCTTGCATATCTTTCTGACTGTTGGTCATTCTTGTTTCGGGATTTCGGTGAAACCTTTGCTACTGCGCTAGGCATATCAAAAACTTTTGATGGAGTCTCGCACAAATCCTTAATTAATATCGAAACTGCCCTCCTTCGGTTTTTACCCTTCTATCTGTGCCTTCTCCGATTTCCTTTCTGGCCGATCTATAGTTGCGGTTGTAGATGGCCACCGTTCTTCTCCTAAAACTGTTGACAGTGGTGTTCCTCAGGGCTCTGTTCTGTCACCCTCTCTTCTCCTTTTATTTGTTAATGATCTATTAAGTCGTACTTCCTGGCCTATCCATTCCTATGCCGATGATTCCACTCTTCACTTCTCCACCCATTTCACAAGGCGTCCCTCTCAACAGTCACTCCATGGTCCGCGTGCGACAGCTATGATGCACTTGACCTCTGATTTTTGTACTATCTCTGATTGTGGCAGAGAAAACTTTGTGGCATTCAATGCGTCAAAAACTCAGTTCCACCATCTAACATTCTTTGTGTTTCCTTTTCTCATGATTTTTCCTGGAAATACTGTATCACACATATTCTCTTTCTAAAACAGTTTCTAAGAGGGTAGGTGTGCTGTATCACAGGGGTCTTGTCCGATCCTGTATGGAGTATGCTTCTTATACATGATGTGACTCCACCCCGACAGCTCTACTTAACTGGGTGTTATCAAAGGCTTTTCGTCTCATCAATTCACTGCCTCTTACTGACTGTCTTCAATCCCTCTTTCTTTGCCGCAATGTTGCCTCACTCTCTCTTTACTATCGCTATTATAACGGACACTGCATGCCTCTTCCTTTAAAGAGAGCACGCAGTACCCGACTTTCGACACATTCTCATTCTTTTTCCGTCCAAACTCTGTGACGGAAGGTTTAATCGGTATTTTCAATCTTTCATCCATTCAACCGGTGAACTCTGGAACAATCTTACTCAATCCATCTTTTCCCCCTGTCTATGACCTCCAATCTTTCAAACGCAGAATGTTCAGGCATCTCGGAAACCTTGGACCTTGATTTTGGCTCTCTTCTTCGTCTATGGGTGGAGGAGGCGTTTTTGCGAGCATTCGCCCTTGACCCCCTCCTTCCTGCCTAAAAAAAAAGTTGCTACATTAGGCTTTGTGTATAAGTTTTGATTACAGATAATTTATATTTTTCTGGTGGATCTGATTCAGGTACAACTGTTTTATTGGTCAGTTTTGAAGATATATCATAGTACTTAAAATTTTATGTCCTTACTGAAAAAAAATTGTACTCGTATTCTCTCTCTGTACTTTCTTTCGAACAAGAGAGAATTTGAATTCTAATTATTACAACGTTTCATCCATGCACCCAAGAAATTTTCCAGGAAATTTTATAACGTGTTCTTAAATACAACCGTGAAACAGTTAAAAACTTTCTTGCGAAATATTTAATTAAGGAAATGACTTGCACTAAAAAGTAGAGCAACTCAATTACAAAAAATGTGTAGAATAACTAATACAAATATAATTTATATCAATAAATCTGGAAACTTTTTCATTTTATGCCATTTATCTAAATGTAAATATGGAATCACCTGAAGATCTTCACCCCCAGAGTGTCCACCTGAAGATCTTTACCCCTCCCCCCCATCCCGATCCACCTGAAGATACTCCACCCCAGTCCGCTCTACCTGGAAATCCCCCCACCCCCAGCTTTAACACAAAAACAACTGGAAACAACTAGATAGTTAGGTCAGAAAAAAAAATATATATATGCCCGGTTAGGTTAATTGAATGCCCGGTTAGGTCAACTGAATGCCCGGTTAGGTCAACTGAATGCCCGGTTAGGTCAACTGTACGCCCTTAACGAGTGGTTAGGTTAAGTCGTGATCTTTCGTTAGTTTTGACAGTAAACTAACGAAAATATCACGACTTAACCTAACCAATCATCAAGGGCGTACAGTTGACCTAACCGGGCATTCAGTTGACCTAACCGGGTGTGTATATATATATATATAGGATCACCTGAAGATCTTTCCCCCCGAGCCCGATCCACCTGAAGATCTTCTCCCCCAGCTCTACCTGGGGGGAAAGATTTTCAGGTGATCCTAAATATGTTTAAATTCTTATAATTTGCATTTAAATGTAATTGTAAACATAGATGAACGTGCTTAGCAACGAAATGTTACTGATTTCACTATGTTATCTCTGCATTCCTAAGGATAATTAATACCTATCCTATGTTTGCAATTCTCTGAATTCTCGTTAAATTTAGTAAAGTAAGGTTTTGTTTTTTAATATTTGTAAATGATGTTTTCTGTGGTACCTTAATGCTCCGCTTCGTCAATAAATCTCTGAAATGTAAGACAAAACACAAAGACGCTTTAAAGAGTGCATCAGAATTACTTTTGAATTTGCATTATACGAGTATATTGTAATTTTTTTTCTTTTTGCAAACGAAGAATGTGTGCAGTTTACACGGAGAAGTGTTCAGATAATTGATTACGGTCTATATTATATTTTTTTTAATATTAAAAAGAATTGTCAGTCTTTCCATTTCAGTAAACGAAGAACCCGTATCGCTTTTTGTTGGAATAGAATAGCTGAGAAATTGGTTTGAAATCTATTTGGTTTGTTTGTGCATGCGTGCGTGAGTAGTATAGCCGCAAAAGGGGAGAGTGCAAGAATGTTGCAGGTTATTATGTAATGTTGCAAAGGGGGGTGGGGGAACTTGGAGGCGGCGTTATCCCCCAAGAGAAAGGAGGAGGAGGAGAGAAAGGAGGAGAGGTGTTCACCTGGCAGGAGCCAAGTGCACATTAAGACTTCAGCCGAGTTGGCGTTGTTTTATAGGCTCCTAACCAGCCAGTTGGCGTAAATGGCTTGAGTTGCCAGATACCGCGATACCATTGTATACATTATTATAGACTCCTAATCAGCCAGTTGGCTGTAAATGGTTGTGAGATACCTCTTTTTAGCAGTATTATTGCATACATTATTATTATATACGCCTAATCAGCCAAGGGGGGAGAGGTACACATGCAGGAGGTACACATGCAGGAGGTACACACACATACGCACACATGCAGGAGGTACACATGCAGTAGTTACACATGCAGGAGAGAGAGAGCTGAAGGAGGGAGAGAGACGCCTGTAGGAGAGAGAGAGAGAGAGAGAGCTGAAGGTGGGAGAGAGACGCCTGTAGGAGAGAGAGAGAGAGAGAGACGCCTGAAGGAGAGAGAGAGAGAGAGTAGTTGCCTTTAAGGCATATTATTTTCGTTTTCCTAACCTAAGAGGCCACTAAGGGGTTTACCAAAGGGCCAAAAAAAGAAGGACCAGAGGTCCTTGCTCGGCTGGAGCCGAGCTGGGAATGAGTCTTCACCAGCTTCTCGATCTTTTATAAGCCTCTATCTGGCTGAGTTGCCAGATCACGCCTTGTATTGGGGTGCTGAGTTGCCAGATCGCACCATGTATTCTAATAAGCATTGTGTACCACAATATGGTAGATGAATTAAATAATTACACACTTAATTGAAATATAGATGTATATAGTGTTTTACAATAGATGTATATAGTGGATTATATGCAAAATATAACATTAACTTGAGCTTCCTTGAAGTTGAACTTATCGAAACAAATAACGTAGTTATCCATAATTCAACCAACCATAGAAAACAGAATTATAGAAATATATATATATATATATATATATATATACAGTACTGGCCAAATTATTAGGAATTTTTTTAAAATTTCATTTTTTGGTATAAAATGTTAAATTAAACCAATTTTAAACGTTGAAAAGTTATTTATTTCAACACAAGAATACATGGTCATTATTTAGCAATAGTTTAGTACTTAGTTTGACCCCCCTTAGCTGCCTTAAGGGCTGCGACATGCTTCGGCATGCCATGAATCAATTTTTTGCATAATTCCTTAATACGTTTAGAGTGAAACCAGACTTGAATAAGTCGCTCTATGAGTTGGTGTTTTGTTGTTATCGGCGTTTCATGGATTACGTCCTTTAAAATACACCATAAACTTTCGATTGGGTTCATGTCTGGAGAATTTCCAGCCCATGGGAGCAACCGAACACTATTTTCATGACGCCATTTTTTAACCGACTTTGCCGTGTGGCATGGAGCTGAGTCTTGTTGAAAAATCCAACGTCTATTACCATACCATTCCCTTATTTGAGGCAGTAGACGTCCTCTTAGTACTTCTATATACTTGACTTGGTTCATATTCCCCTCAACAATGCTCAAACGACTAGTTCCATGCACAGAAATTGCTCCCCAAACCATGATCTTTTGTGGAAATTTCACCGTTTTCATCAGACACTCAGGCAAAAATTCTTCTCCAGGCCTCCTTCTTACACTTTGAACACGATCGTCAAGCACGGCAATCGTTGACTCATCGGAGAACACCACCTGCAATCAAAGAAAGCCCTTTGAAAGAGTCAGTGCATAGCGTATGAAGTACAGCTAAAACGAAGTACAGTATGACTTGCTGCTTTACAGATATTTTTACTGCAGTTTTATCACGTACTGTAAATACACTTCTATGCATACTGTATTTACTGTATTAACATTCTATTTAATGTTAAACACCCAACTAAACAGTTAAATATTATTCTTACCTGTTCCCAATCCTCACTAGTCCAGTTAATGTGTTCCTTTGCCCATGCAAAACGTGCCTTCTTCATAGCCTCAGTGAGCCTGGGCTTCTTCCTTGGGCGGTAGGCTTTGAAGCCGGCAGTTAGAAGCCTCCTGTTGACTGTTCTACGACTAATATTGATGCCATCAGCCGCTAGACTACTGGAAATGTTTTTGCAAGTAGCTCTTCTTTTTCTAAAAGACAAAATTGCAATCTGTCTATTAGTTCTTGGAGTCGTTACCCTTTTTCTGCCGCATCTTCCAACCCTTTTGGGGCCTACATTTTCTCCAAATACCATTTTTTTCTTAATACGAAGTACTGACTGTGGTGAAACATGGAGTTTGGCAGCGATTTCCTTTTGTTTAAATGTAGAAGAAGTTAATAAAACCTGTATTTGCCCAATTTTCCGTGGACTCAAGTCATTCTTCGCCCCATTTTCAAATTCACTTAAAAACTGTAACAAATAATTGCCGAAATTGGGTAAATACACTATTTAAATTAAACGGTAGTTACAATGACACGTAAAAGAAAGAGAAACACACCCGCATCGCACGACAACCAAACGACAACTGACGAACAAACACGCTTCGTTCGACTAAAGAATTATGCAAAAAATTGATTCATGGCATGCCGAAGCGTGTCGCAGCCATTATGGCAGCTAAGGTGGGTCAAACTAAGTACTAAACTATTGCTAATAATGACCATGTATTCTTGTGTAGAAATAAATAACTTTTCAACGTTTAAAATTGGTTTAATTTAACATTTTATACCAAAAAATGAAATTTAAAAAAAATTCCTAATAATTTGGCCAGTACTGTATATATATATATATATATATATATTAAGCATTGTGTACCACAATATGGTAGATGAATTAAATAATTACACACTTAATTGAAATATAGATGTATATAGTGTTTTACAATAGATGAATATAGTGGATTATATGCAAAATATAACATTAACTTGAGCTTCCTTGAAGTTGAACTTATCGAAACAAATAACATAGTTATCCATAATTCAGCCGAAAACAATTAATTTTATGGGTAACTATTTCGACATAAGTTTACTATAATTATATCAGTCTTTTAAATATCTTCTGATATATATTATATATAAAATACCACAATATATATTTATAGTTATTCAGTAACACATTAGAAAGATTTACGCAATAATAGAATTAACAAAGTTACCCAATAAATAATTCGTTAGACAGAAACGAATTTTTATAAGGGATACCCAGCTTCATTAAACTTGAAGATGAACGAAGCAAATAACATAGTTATCCATAATTCAGCCGAAAAAATTAATTTTATGGGTAACTATTTCGACATAAGTTTACTATAATTATATCAGTCTTTAAATATCTTCTGATATATATATATATATATAAAATACCACAATATATATTTATAGTTATTCAGTAACACATTAGAAAGATTTACGCAATAATAGAATTAACAAAGTTACCCAATAAATAATTCGTTAGACAGAAACGAATTTTTATAAGGGATACCCAGCTTCATTAAACTTGAAGATGAACGAAGCAAATAACATAGTTATCCATAATTCAGCCCTCACGAATAACGAAACGAAATGATCATTTACGATACAATTCGAAATACGATAATTTACGATACAATTCGAAACCCACCAAACGAGATGAAAAGTTAAGAAACATACGAGCCTCATTCCCTGCGAAGAAAAAATGAAAAAACGAAATTAAAAGAAACGAAGGAAGTTGGATTTCCCCAAAACACAGTCCACTATAGCGAGGTTGGTTTCGGAGAAAATCTGCTTGCGAGAGACCTTTCTTAAAGACAGCCCTCGATAAGTACCCAATGCTCCAAATATTAATATTGCCATTGTTATTACTTCTACAATGAGTCCAATTAAATTCTGCTTATTAAATAACTTTTTTAGACACTTGATTTTTATTATAAATATTTAAGTCACGAATAACAGTGGGAAAAACGTACACACAATATATATATATATATATATATATATATATATATATATATATATATATATACGTATATGCTACACACAGACCGTGCATGGAACAAGGAACTCTTCTGGGATAATTAAATCCACTATAGTCCGAGTAAGTAATGACAAATACCGCCTCGGTGGTGTAGTGGTTAGCGTCGCGGACTACGAATCCATCGGCCCAGGGTTCGAGACCCGACGGCAGCCGGCGCGCAGCAAAACCCAGCTGTTCATCCTCCCACACAATAAAGAAAGTGGTTGGTAGATAAATGGGTACCCTAGGAGGCCTAGTGGTCAAGACGCTGGGCTGCTGATGGGTCGTGGTTCGGAATCCACGTTAAACTGTAGGTCTAAGGTGGAGTGAAAAGCTTGACCTTCGTCAGAATGAACAATTCGGGCGGAAGCTAACCAAAGGTTAGCCCGACGCGGGCAACGGGTCACTCGCAAAGAGAATTTAATCATTGGTAAACTTCCTTCCAGACCACTCTTTCTATATATATATATATATATATATATATATATATATAGAAAGAGAGCGAGAGTTTTGTTCAATAAATAATAATCGAAAAAAACATCATAATGCACGATTTTCTATGTAGCAATACTAATTAACTCTTTCTCGCCTACGGCGGTACAAGAACATAAACATAATACGTGCACTCGCTCGTAAATTAGACCTCCAGTTTAACATGGGTTCAGAAATACATCTCGTCGATGGGGTTCGTTGCTTACTCTACCACATGGACTTTTATATGTAAGAGACCTAACCTAACCTACGAAATACATCTCGTCAGGGCCGATCCTAGAGCCATATATAGCAATGGAAATGAGCGCGATGTGTCGTTAAATACGTGATTTAAAATAACAGGACCATTTGACCCGAGGCAGTAGTATACCCGAAAAACATCGTAATGCACGATTTTTTCTATGTAGCAATAATGATTAACTCTTTCAAATACGTGATTTAAAATAACAGGATCATTTAACCCGAGGCAGTAGTATGCCCGAAAAACATCGTATAACCTAACTATAATTTACAACTATAGTTTACCTTGACTTTCATATGCTTCTATCCTGTTTTATTAATAAAGATTTTTAACTTTTAATAACGTATGAATAAAGATTTTTAACATTTAATTTTATTTTAGTATTTATTCATGCCACGCCGCCTTAGACCACAGCTTAACGTTGAAACCGAATGTTCTTTTTAAAATATAATTAGGATATAATTTCTTTATTATAAAATAAGTTAACAATTATGTTAACAAACAATACTAATAATTTGTAAGTAAAAAATATAATATAAGGGACTACCATAGAAATGTAAGTGCCTATAATTCGATTTTATATATATGTTACTCGTCCGGTCTCGTTATAGCGGATTGGTACACGTCATAGCTCCACCCAGCTACATCGGCAGCCAATCACTACGAACATCTGGTCTTTTGGGCGGAGCTTGGCGAATGTGCATATAAAAGGGGATATTTTCAGTTGGGAGTAACAGTAGCTATTTTCGCATCAGTGAATAATCATTCCTCAACCATGGACCTGTACGTCTCCCCAGATTTGTATGAAGAAAGTGATACTGCAGCATTAACCGCAATTAGTCTTTTCAATGCGATTGATTGTGGCGAATTATTTTCGACGCAAACCGTAGAAGATATTTGCAGTGACGCTCCTTACAATCCGACGCAAGGGACTACCATAGAAATGTAAGTGTCCATAATTCGATTTTATATATATACGGAGAGTTGTAGTATTTCGTCAAATAGATACTAGTCAAAAATGTCAATCAATGTTATTTCCCCATCATGCTAAAATCGAAATTGGTAATCGAACCAAAGATATCTTCACATAATGGGGATCTGTCTGTCTGTATACTCTGTATATGTTTTCATTATTCCTTTAAGGTCCGATGAGGATTTGACACGTGTTATACAATCTTTTGAAGAACCTCGGAATATGGATGATATACTGATCAGTCAGCAGTGTCACACATCCTCCACCATGGACCTGTACGTCTCCCCAGACTTGTATGAAGAACGTGATACTGCAGCATTAACCACAATTAGTCTTTTCAATGCGATGATTGTGGCGAATTATTTTCAACGCAAACCGTAGAAGATATTTGCAGTGACGCTCCTTACAACCGACGCAAGGGACTACCATAGAAATGTAAGTGTCTATAATTAGAATTTTATATATATATGGAGAGTTGTAGTATCTCGTCAAATAGATACTCGCCAAAAATGTCAATCAGTGTTATTTCCCCATTATGCTAAAATCGAAATTTTTATGGCGTTCATCCTCGAACCAAAGATATCTTCACATAATGGGGATCTGTCTGTCTGTATACTCTGTATGTGTTTTTAAAAGCATTATTCCTTTAAGGTCCGATGAGGATTGACACGAGTTATAGTACAATCTTTTGAAGAATCCGGAATAGGGAGGGTATACTGATCAGTCAACAATGTCACACCGAAATAATGTAAGTGTTTTTCGATCTTTTTGGATAAGAAGACACAATATATTTTCATAAATTTATTAAATGAAAGAAATCAGTACAATAAACGAATATACCGTTACAAATATACGAACAAAAACATTATAATATACAACGAGTACGTACAATTGGAAAACGGTTTTTTATCTGTCTGCATACCATTTCATCGTTTCGGTGAGTGTGACACGGGTCAATAAATTAAAAAATTTATAAATTCTTTATCATTTGACATATGCATGAGAAATGAGACACAGTACATTCCGCAAACATTAGTAAAATATCCCTGCATACGAAATGGGTTCCATACAACTTCGGGAATATGTAACTGAGCGAGAATTTTTACAATAATAGGGTCACTCCAGGGTTGAGTACCGAGTGAATCAAAATAGTACAGGCGCTGTCTATTTTTAAAATAGACAGCGATCCAGTGAATCCCTTCATTACCGATGATGTCTGTTCACAATAAGACTACCGCATTCTCGCGTACTTGGCAAACTCAATGTTTCATTCTTCGCAAACACGCCGATAAATTTGGAACGTGTGACTCGCTCCATTACTTCTGAAGTGTATTAGCATCCATTTTAAAAGTCACTGATAACGCTTCTAAATCTATCTACTTCTATTAGGGCTTGCGATTCGAGATATACTAGTACACTAATAGGAGCGTCTATAGGCTTGGCGAATTCCAGCCGCACTGAGATGTTACGCTCTGCTGTGGTGATAAATGGGGTATTTACGCTAGCAGATAAGTCAGGTGTAATGTCAAACGGATAAAGGTTAAATTGATCAATGAATTCTTCCTGCGTTACCCCATTACCAAGTTCATCACAATCACCTGCAATATGGGTCAGATTACTATAGGCTCTGGCACAAAGAGGTAACACAGCGTCTGATGAATAGTCCGTACCCATTGTTCCACCCAAAGCAGTGCCATTAACGTATAGAGTTATATTTTTAAGTCCGAAATTCTCGAATTTAAAGGCACTCTTTTTTTATATTTTCCATTCACCGAAGCGTGGTCCTGCATGCCGATTAATATCCTTTTAGGAAGATTTCCCAGGGCAATGTTTTCTATCTGCTTTCGATGCCAACCTGCAGGAACCGTATATAGTTTGATCTGCACTCTGTTAATAGGATATTTCACTGTAGCGTTTAGTAAATTTTTCTCAATTTCTAGTTGTTTGGTGAACTTAATTTCACTCGCCGTACGCGGAGGTATGTGTCCATAATGTGAACCACAACGGACTTTGCACCCTCTTCTTGATTCGCATCCAGATTTAAGCAGATCTCAGGACTCGTGCGGGTGAGCTTTATTTTCATATCCACCCCGTTCACAAGCAACTTCTCCTGGAAAGTGAAATCTGTGTGCAACCGTCCAAAACACTCGTATATTTTCTTTTTAGAATTTTTAAATTTGTCCTTTATACTATTTTCATCTTTAGTTTGATAATATCCCTCCGCACTTAAAAAGGTAGCCTTCGCTTCTTTGGAAAAGTTGAGGACATTTTCCAAATAGGCTCGTAGATGATAGTACCCCGTGCCTGCCGATATGTTGGTCTGATTTAAATATACGTCACACTGGTTGAATATGGCGTGCAGAAAGTTTGTTTCAGGGTATACAGCATATTGTCATCGCAGGCCGTTCCATCAGAATGGGCTATACGTAGCTTAGCGTACATGTGCACACAGCTTGGATCAAAAAGTAAGGACCTGAGTGGGTATCACGAATTCTATAGGTGCACTCGGTGAACTAATTGTGTTTAAAGGTTAATTGTAATAAAGTCACTGTGCTCAATAGAAAACTTGGGTTGGCGGGAGCTCAAAAAGGACAGCTCCGATTTACAGCATTGTGAACTACATGGTGGATGAGCGTGCCATGGCGAAATAGTGACTCCTCTCTCGACAAGTGGTAAACAAACATGATTCATGAGATCAATATCCTTAGCTTATATCAGTCAAAAAAGTGGTCAACCATAGGTTTCATTCGCTTACAGCATTTCTTTTTGATAGCCTTTTACGTTTAATACCACGTGTCCCTTCTTCTTCCGGGGAGCCCTCTTCTTCTTCCCGCCACCACGCATTTTTCTCTTTACATCTTTGATGATTTCGTTCGTGTACGCTTTAAATGTTTTTTTAGAGCTTCTTTAGGTTTAGCCCCGGCCAATATGTCTTCTGCAGTGTTAAGGCCTGATTGTAGCGCTTTTCTTCCAAGGTATCGGCACCCCTCTTCAGCAAAGGAACAGCCGTACGTAGTATGGATGAAAAAAATCGATCCAAGTCCACTACCGCGCTGGTATCGCATCCCTCGATAGACGGTGAAAGGCTTTCTATCCATTATAACTCAGTGCGTCGAAAGTGTAGCTTCACTGTTAAGCTCCCGTTACCGAATGGGAAGTTTTCGCCCTCAATCGTTCTTATATATATTGTGATATTGGTTATTAAATTAGTTGCGACATTCACATAATGGGGCCTGTCATATGTAATACTCAAACTCCTTCCTCTATGGTTGGGGATGTGAGCAATGCGCAGCAGGCGTGCCTGGGTATCCCCAACAAACTGGTGCTCCACTATATTACTGTAAATATAGCACATGTCTGGGGACCTTTCAGCCAATTTCTCCATCTTCAATTGATCATTAATCTGGACAAGTTATACGTCTCGTGAAATGTTTCTCTTTGGAAGGCTGCGCTATATCGGCCGTGGTTAGAATTTTGAACTTTCTATGTTCTTTAAGACGTCTGTTAGTCTTTGATTTTAGGATTAGTGTATGTGCAGGTTGTTTACGATTTCATATACTAAATCATTCGTAAGGTTTGAGTTTCTTAAACTCACGTTTAAGCTCTCACAACATCCTCGCCGAACCATATGACCCGGCCCTAGTCTTACTTCTGTACTGTAATACCGTGTAATCTTAGTCCGAGCGATGCGCATAGTTTCATCCATAGCTACCCCAGCTTTTCACACTCGTCAATGTCTCTAAGAATCGTAAAAACGGTTTCTTTATGTTCAATATTTAAAAAGACGGTGTCCAGCTGAATTTCGCATATCCCCACCTCATACGAATCACGACCCATTCAATGTGCCCATGGAGTTCTGTTACAAAGTTGGCTAGCGTGTTGTTAGGGTGTACAGACAGGGACGAGGAGGACGGGAGTGTGACGTAGAAATGGTTAGGAGCCATGTTGCATACTATTTAAGCTTCATTATTGCATCAGCTTTTATATAGGTGTTGAAGCTTTCTGGGTACCCTAGCCATTTCACCAGGTACATTTTTTCTCCTTCCTGAACCTTTGCTTCCTAAAATTTTCTCAATTTTAAACACTTTTTTTCTAAATTAAACGCAACTTTCTGCAATTCCTCGCGGTAAAAGCCTCCTGAGATTCTTCCCCATTCAAATCTTCAATGTAGTACATCATTATCACACCTTTAGGGTCTCACAGCCCTAACTTTAAAAATCTCGCGTGTCCATCCTTGCTCAAAACCCTTTGCGAATTTATTCCGAACGCGACAGCCTTACATAATCATTGATTTTGAAGCGCACAAAGTGTGGTGGTGGTGGTGGTGGTGGTGATCATCTCTTCTCGGGAGGGTACCTCTTTCTAAAACTTCGTAGGTGTTGCCCAATCGTGCGATGGTGTGAGCGGTTGTAGGATGATGCCAATGATTCCAGAATGTCTAGAAATCTGTATGTGTTTTTATGTGTAAAATACGGTGCATGCGTTCCTCTATGGTGCGCTGAACTCTTTCAGCTAAAGAAGCCTTATGTATAGAATTGGTTGTTAATAGCTGATATTAAACTCTGTCACATATTCTGAAAAGCACGGCCTATAAACTCCTTCCCATATCCGTACAAAATAGCCAGGAACCCTTTTTCTTTTAACATTAGCGTTTTGTTGGCTTAGCAACTGTTTCAGGTGATTTATTTTTCAGAGGAACTAGCACAGATATCTAGAGAACACGTCTATTATGAATAGAATGTAGCTTTAACCATCGTTATACACAGAATATCTTTGCATGTCTGTTAAATCTGCTTGCCAAATAGAATCAATCGATGAGGAAGCCGTTGTCTTGGCTGTTTTAAAACCTTTTTCTCACAGGCTTATGAAGCGTATAAGCGTCCTGCTCCCTCAAAAATCTTTCAACATCTTTTTTTCCTACTCCGTAAACACTTCTGTACAGTCTATCTACGCCGCCGTAAGAGGATGGGGTAGAAATGTCATAATAGCGTTTAGTTAATACGTTAGCCATTTGCGTATTTTAGAGGCACGTGGGTAGGGTTGGTTTAACCTCTTCTTGCTCCTCTTAAAAAGGTGTTACCGCCGGGGGTGACGGCGCCTTCAATTGTGTCACAGGCGTTGCATGTTCCAAGTCTTTTAACCTGTTCAGATTTCCTATCAACGTTTTAGGGACATTTATTTGTTGTAGTCTTGCTTTAATATGCTTCCATCCTGATGGTGATGGCCTATCCCACTTTCTCACCAGATCATGGACAATGTCTACGATATTCGATCCCTGTACCTTTGATCCTTCCACAATGATCTCCCCTGTATCGGTCCATTGTATGGCGGGGTCCTCATTCAATAGATTATAAAGACTTAAGCCTTTACTCCTCAATGTAAGTGGGAGGGTATTTTTTTAATACATGTTCGATATGTTGTGTGGCTAATCTTTTTGGTTGGTCAGCTGTGTCGTCGGTATAGATCCTATGTCGCCATCGTCCCCCGTGCTGTGCCTAATAACCACAGGAATCTCTGTAGGGCTCTTATAATTTTCGTACTCGTGAAGAAATTCTGCAGAGCTTCTTGGTATAAGATTCTTTTCTCATCAGGTGTTTTTTCACTGTTTAATAGGGCTAACAATTCGCTTTCCATTCTTTTAAGTCTGCTTTTACGGGGATCTAGATCCGTGTCTCTTTGCAGTGAGGCGTACACCTCGTGGGGGATCACTACCACTTTCTTCATTATATTAATCTAGTCAGTAAAGGACCCAAAACTGAAATAAGATGGGGAGAAATGACCTCCTGTTTGTACAATAATTCGCTTTTTCTTCGCTACAGTTTGGCTTTTACGAGCGAGTGCACGTATTATGTTCTTGTAGCGGCGTAGGCGAGCCTTCTGATGGGTTTTCATTGATACATTGCAATTTATAACGTTAAGACAGATTTCACAGATGCATTTTAAAAAGTCGGCATCGATATTTTAATAAACATCTGCTGCATTGCCCGGGGCAGTCGATGATAGATTTTTATTAATTCACGGTATTTCTTTAGTCTCTTTGTCATTCTGGAATATACACCGTTCAGGCTCGTTTGGAAATATATTCGTTCGCAGAAGCACTCTAAACGTGTTTCGCGGATATGAAGGTCGCAAAGCAATATCCGTAACGCGTGCTTGTAGCTTCTTTATAAACTTCCAAAAACTCCTTACGCTGATTCGGGAACATTGATTGGCTAATACCCCAATTTGTGATACATCTCTACGTTGCGCGAATAAGACTAGATATTGCGTATTTAACGACACATCGCGCATGTATCTATTTTTGAAAAATAGATTCTGATTGATGAAGAACACGCTTATGTTAAGATGGTGGGAGAATACTGTAAATGTCTCGGCAAACGTTTTATCCATCTCCAACATGAGATCGTCAATTACATGATTGTATGTTCATTTCCCTTTAACGAATTAACGTCATATACGCCTTTGTGGAACAAAATATCATCTTGGTACTCGTTGAACACTGATTGATACGTCGAATAGCACCATATAACTTTATGCACAAATTTCGAGAACATCTCCCCCTTCTTTTAATGATTTTAAGCATAAACACAGTTTTACCACATCCTGTAGGTCCAGATATAATACATGTGGATGGGCTCGTGAATCTGATTTTTCTACAGAGTCCATTTCTAACACGTCACACTCCTAAGTGAGTCATTTACAAATATTACAAATTTTGAGTGCTGATCCTTATATTTCTTCTCCCACAGAACCGTGAATGACGATGAGGTAGAGCAGCCCATCATTACGGATGACCTCGACAACAGTGTAGTTGTGATCTCCTCCCCTGAACCCTCACCAGCGAAACCGGTAACACGTCCAAAGCGGAGGTATGAGATACCCACGTCAGGTATAAAGCGACCGAAATACGCGTCTGTTGCAGCGGTAATAGATCCCCAACCCTCAACCTCTTACGCAACAACACCCCCAGCAGCACCTAATATATCCCCTTATTCATCCGCCGCCCCCCGTTCTGTTAAGTCTACAATAATAGAGCCCCAACCCTCCTAGGCAACAGGGCCCCATCAGCAGCACCTTCCGCTAATATATCCACTAATTCCGCCCCCCGTTCTGTTGAGGATGTATAACGCTGGAATTGGTGCGATCCGCAGCCCCCACCCCAGCCTTGACTAGAAATCGGTATAGAGTCAGGGTAGACCCTAGAGTCATGTATAGCAATGGTATCGAGCGCGGACTACGCCGGGTTGTAGAGCGTATTATAGAGTTTGCTCTTCAGAATCGTGACGAGCGTGAAGTCAGGACGAGTATGTCCTTTGGATTCGGGTCAGATGACGGTGATGTAGACGATTATTGGGTGATAGTGCCATTTAGACGTTGGCGGCTGAAGATGTAGAATATATATTAGGGCGTATAATGCAAGCCGCCCAAAGTAGTATAGCCTTCAATATGGACAACTTCACGGTAAATATTGACCATGTATACAGTGTTGCGGGTCATAGTGCCATACCGTATACTCTTAACTTCAATTCTCAAGCTATTTATAGACGGCATATAAACGTCGATCGTGGTTGCGGCTTATAGCAGTACTCTTAGCACGTATGTTTACTGTACAAAATACACGAACTCAAAAAATTTGGTTGCCTACAGTCGTGGAGCGTGCCCGTAAACTAGCTGAAGACTGTGAACTTGAATTTGACTGTAATATGGGTCCTGAAGAGCTGAGAAGGGTAGAACAGAAAATGAATGTCCGCATAGTTGTGTTTGGGTTGGATGATCGTCGTAGGACTGTGTATGTTTTTAAAAGCTGTGTGAGAGATCGTACAAGGCCCCTACTTATTTTAGGATTGTCAGGGACAACGTATCTCCCCATCCGTAATATAAGGTGGCTTTACGCGAGTTATGACAAAAGTCGAAAATATGGGAGACATCATGATTTGTGTAAGGGGTGCCTCGAGTTTGCGGATGATATAGTGAGACATTGTAAAGAATGTCACATGGTATGTGAGCAGTGTAAAAGCACCAAATGTGAAAGCCGTGTAGTTGAAGCTGAGAAGAGAGACTGTGATGTGTGTAGACGCACATTTTTCAATAATAGCTGTTTTGATTTCCATAAATCAATGGCACGTGCAGGAAAATGAGAATCTGTGAATGTGGTATGTTTCACACAATGGATAATTGGGGAAAATTTAAGCATAAGTGTGACGTAATTCACTGACCTACATGCCAGGAGGAATATAAGGCGGATGGAGTAAAGCATGTATGTTATATGAAAGATGCTAAGCCTAAAAATAACCCCTGTATAACTGTATACTACGATATAGAAACATATACGAACGCTGAAACCAAAGAGGTAATTCCACATTTACTTGTGAGCCAGACTATCTGTGATGAGTGTATGGATATCGAATGTGACGAGTGCCCCAAATGTGTAAACGGACAAACGTTTTTAAAACGAATGTCAGCGATAGTCCTGTGAAACTATTTGTGTCCTATATTGTCAAGTTAGCCGACAAGTTCAAAAAAATGACTGTGTATATTCTCGCCCATAACGGGGCAAAGTTTGACACGCAGTTCCTTTATAAGGAGTTGCTTGAACACGAATCCTCTGAGATATTTACAGGTGATCCATTGAAAAGAAGCAACAAATTAATACAGATGCAGATAAGAGGCAATGTACGATTTAAAGATACTTTATTATTCACACCTTGTAAATTAGCAAAGCTACCCAAGGTGATGGGAGTAGCAGCTGAAGTTTCCAAAGGATACTTCCCATACACTTTCCTCACCAGCGAGACTTTAAACTACGTAGGCCCACCACCCCCCAAACATTATTTTGACTGCATGGATGAACGTGAAGACTTTGATCGATACTACGACAGTTTTAATGAAAGTAACCCTTATAATATAGCTGATGAATGTGAGCGTTATTGCGTGAATGATGTGCGCGTGCTTAGAGTATGTTTCCAGGCCTTTAGAAGGATGTACATAGCCCGTTTCAAATGCGATCCACTGCAAGTCGCAACCACCATCGCATCATTATGTTTTACGGTGTTCAAGAATAACTTCATGCCGAAAGACACCTTAGCCATTATTCACCGAAACAATCCCCGCAGTTACGGGCACAAGGATATTTACTGGCTCATACACCTACAGCAACAGACAGGTGTATACATAAAGCACGCCCGCAACACGGGTGAAGTACCCATTAAGATTAATGGACGTGTTTTTTTGGTTGATGGGTTAAGTGAAAACCGTGTCACTGGTGTGAAGACTGTGTACTCCTTTAACGGTTGCTGGTGGCATGGATGCCCCCGTCCTGAGTGCGGAGTCACCGGAGATATCAACGGTAGGTCTCCTGCCGACTGTCTTGCATCGACCCGCACCCGCGATCAACTTATAGGATCACAGTTCACTCACAAAGTCTTGTGGGAGCATGAATATGATGCACGGATGGAGACAGACGAGGTGTACCGTGAGGAAATAAAAGCGATCAAGCGTTCAATGGTGCTGGATCCTCTCAAATGTGGTGATAGCTTGTTTGGAGGACGTACAAATCCTTTCAGACTATATTTCCCACCTACGGAGGGCGTGAAGCTCCATTACTACGATTTCTGTTCTTTATACCAATACGTGATGAAGAGCAATCCGTACCCCGTGGGCGCTCCTGAGAAACTGGTGGGGCCTAGCTTACCATCCATCAATGAATTTTCAAAAAATTTGAATGATCGTTACTTTGGGATCTCTTTCGTAGACGTACTCCCCCCACGCAATTTATGGATGCCGATCTTACCTGTCGTTATCGACGACAAGCTCATGTTTCCCCTGTGCGTGAAGTGCGCGGAAGAGGATAACGGCGAATGTAACCATATAACCCACCAGCGTAAGATCAGAGGCGTATATACAAGTCCTGAGTTGGCCCTAGCCGTGCGCCATGGTTATAGAATACTGAAGATACATGAGGTGTGGAGGTTTCAGAAGCTACCCAACCTTTTCACACCATATAAAACACCTTTTGAAGGATAAGGTTGAGGCATCAGGGTATCCGCGAGGAGTTGATACCGAAGATGAAAAGTCTGCCTATATTCAACGTTACCGCGACCGCGAAGGTATACAACTTGATCGTGTCCAAATTGTAAAGAATCCTGGCAAGCGCTTTAGTGCAAAGTTGTGTCTAAACAGTCTATGGGGAAAATTTGCGCAGAATACCGGCAGAGGGAGCATTCATTTGGCACAAAGTTATAGCGATGTCTGGGATTATGCCAATGCCCCCGATAAAGAGGTCATGGAGATCGTAAATGTAGGTAATACTTACGTAATAAAGTACAACAACACTGAATTTGCCACAGATACCTCAAGGGTTACAAACATACCTGTGGCCAGCTTCACAACAGCCTACGCCGGTATAAAACTTTGGGGTCTATTGCATTCTCTTGGGCGGAGAGTATTGTATGCCGATACAGATAGCGTGATATTCACAGAGAGGGAGGGTGAATACATGCCCACTATTGGGGAGTTCCTCGGCGAGCTCACTGATGAGATCAAGGATGAGTATGGGGACAACGCATACGCCGACTCTTTTGCCTCAACAGGACCTAAAACTTATGGGGTACGGGTCAGGGTGGGGATGAAATGAAATATATCGTGAAGGCAAAGGGTATTACGCTCAACCATGCGAATCGGGAGGTTGTTAACTTTGAGTCGTTGAAGGATCTAGTATGTTTGGATGAACAACCTCACCAACTAATTGTAGGCACCCACAATTTTCGGCGCAGAAGCTGGGGGGCGTGAAGGAACTTAGGGGTACGATGGTTTGCCGTAACACCTATAGGAAACGTTACCAGTTACCTGGTACCTATGATACCGTACCCTTTGGATACCAATGATGCTTCTAACTCACACGTCTTGTATATAATCGTATCTATTTGTAAATATATATATATATCTATATATATATATATATATATATATATAATATATATACTTGAATATCTCGTTTATTAAATCGTATTTGTAAATATATATAACTTGAATATCTCGTTTATTAAATAATCATGTTTCAAATAGCGTTTCACTTTCTCCTTTGTGTGTGTGTGTGTGTGTGTGTGGTGTGTGTGTGTGTGTGTGTGTAGGTGAAAGTTCTAAGCTCCGCCCACTGTAAGACCGTGAGTCATGCTACTATCTGGGAGTCCCTGCGTGGTCAGTCGACCGCAGTAAGCCCGAGAGATCAGACGTGTATTCAGATCAGACGTGTATTCAAATGGCTACCTTTAATATTGCTTGTACAACGTTTACGAAATGGTATTCAGTAAAGTGCCAGGATGTGGTGGATACCGAAAAACTTCCTATTCATCCCTCCTATGCCTCTTTTAAAAACACATTGGATTGTGCGAAGTTCCAAGATGTACAAATACTCTACGGATGTTCTGGTGAGACCGTTGAAGGCTTTCGTTGCACAGACGATGTGCTGAAGTATACTGCAGAGCTAAACTTTATAAAGTCTCACATACACCGTGAAGTAAAAGAAACAACGCGTGCAGAAGAGAAGCAGCAGGTATGGATAATGAGTCTTGCTGATGGGTGGTGTGACAAGCGGTATTACGTCATGCTACACCATGTCGATTACTCATACCCTACGACTGGAAATGTGAATCTCGTGATCATGGACAATCTTAAGTATTTTTATCACTATATTAACGTATATCATGATGAGGTTCGTAGTGAGGTTGTGGCTAGTGCCCTGCGTGAATGTTTAACAGAGTTTAGAGACGAGTATCGTTTGATGGGCAGAAAGGAAAAATATGAACATATGTTCCTCTCAAATAGTGCGCCGGAGTGTGGAGATGTTTAGTAAAATGTTCCTAGTTCTTATCCAAAATGTCTGGTGCGTAGGCTGGTAGTGATATTCTTGTACCGGTACAACAATTCGACTCGCGGAACAAGCCCATTCGCGTATCATCGAGTCAGCCGCCCGTCGAACCATTCCTGCCTACCTGCGTGCCTCACACGGCTCATAGTTATCCCAGAGCTTGAGCCGAGTGGACGTGCGCTCCTCGAATACGATGGAACTTCCTTTGAGCAGCATTCTCAACGCCTCGTACGATGTGTCCGTGACGAAATCGTTGCGCGTATTCAGGCGTAATTCCGGTACCATTAGTTATGTACTGGAAACGGAATGTAGACCGACAAACAAACGGGTTTATTTAAGTATCGAGGAGATGAATAGAATCTTTGTGATAGTTGAGAAGTGGAGTGAAGATCGTTATAAAATACCTGCTAACGTAGGTACAAGAAGAGAGCAGATTAGTGACGCACCCTCATACGCCGTTGTATGTACGTTGTGTATAAATAACGATCGGCCGTGCATTGATATAAGGCTGATGTGGAAGAATGCTTCTGATAATAACGCTCTTATTCCTACGCGAAACCGTTTCATCCTCGACAGAATGTTTGAAATCGTCGGATTCCGTAAACTGAAACCTATATTAGACGCGCGTGTTACGGACATGCTTTATTTTGATACAGTACTTGAATACGCATACACCGCTCTGCTCGATGGTTTACCGAGTGTAGGGCTGGTGAGAATGGTCTAGTGCTGGATGTTTATTTAAAAAGTTTAGACTCTTTGAAATACCATGAACTTTGGTACAAAGCAATTGATCGGTACAAGGCTGAGCTCACCTACACCGTTCACCCTGAAGAAAATTTCTTTATATAACGCGCAGTTGTCGTAACGATTTAGAAGATTATTTCAATTGCCGCTATGTTGAGTGAGTTCACGATTGAAAACCTCGAGTCGGTAGAAATAAACCCTCGATTGGAAAAGCGTTCTTATAAACTTGTGTTTAATAATGTAGCTAACGATGAACTCTTTGTGCGTGCTTTTGATTGTATTCTAGACGTGTTTAAAGATGACTTACCAACCGGTTGTAAAGTGGGAACAAAAATAGTACTGAACGATATGAAAGCCCTTCATATCGAATACAGGTTTCCCTATACTTTAAGCGGTGAAATATTATTAAGCCGCATATACTGCGTAATGCAGAGCAATAATGATGTAATTGTAAACTCGATTAAGACCGAGTTTAGTATTTTGAAAAAAAAGTGAATTGTATTTATATTTTGCTTGACATTTCCCTGATTATACGCATATTTCTATTGATTTGTGTTATATATATATATATATATATATATATATATATATATATATATTTTGCGTGATATTTCTCCTGTACTGTTATGTACATATTTCTATTGAAGTGTATATTTATTTGAAATGTATATTTTATTTTATATATCACCATAATTGTGTGTGTGTGTATATTTCTCCTGTACTGTTATGTACATATTTCTATTGAAGTGTATTTGAAATGTATATTTTATTTTATATATATATCCATAATTGTGTGTATATATTTCTGTTATACGCATATTCCTCAAATGTATATTTATTTTCTATATATTTATAATAAAAAGAATGATGCAATGTTGTTTATTGTTATGCCTTTACTACCGGTATTCGAAATATAATAATGTATACAACAGGTATCTGGCAATATTTAAGCCTTCTAAGCCAACTGGCTGATTAGGAGTCTATAATAGTGTATACAGTGGTATCTGGCAACTCTGTCTTCGGAATACATGGCGCTATCTGGCAAATCATTTACAGCCAACTGGCTGATTAGGCGTATATAATAATAATGTATACAATAATACTGCTAAAAAGAGGTATCTGGCAGCCAATTACAGCCAACTGGCTGATTAGGAGTCTATAATAATGTATACAATGGTATCGCGGTATCTGGCAACTCAAGCCATTTACGCCAACTGGCTGATTAGGAGCCTATAAAACAACGCCAACTCGGCTGAAGTCTTAATGTGCACTTGGCTCCTGCCAGGTGAACACCTCTCCTCCTTTCTCTCCTCCTCCTCCTTTCTCTTGGGGGATAACGCCGCCTCCAAGTCCCCCCACCCCCCTTTGCAACAACCCCCACCCCCTTTTGCAACAACCCCCCTTTGCAACAACCCAATTTGCATCAACCCCCACCCCCATTTGCAACATTACATAATAACCTGCAACATTCTTGCACTCTCCCCTTTTGCGGCTATACTACTTGCGTGTATCGTTTATGGCAGTTCAGTTATTTTAGTTTACGTGGAAAGAGGTTCTGGTTCCTCTTTGAAATTAGTTTGAAGCAGGTTGATTACGACCTATAAATTATTATTAGTTATCTAATATTATAAAGTAATGTTACTTTGGCATAGAATAATTTGATAGCCTGAATTGATATAAACGTCGGATCACCTGAAGTTCAGGGCCCCCGGCATTCTTTAGTTACCTTTATAAGGTTAACTAACGAAAATATCACGACCTAACCTAACCAGTCGTCAAGGACGTGCAGTTGACAACGATTGGTTAGGTTAGGTCGTGATATTCTCGTTAGTTAGCCTTATAAAGCTAACTAAAGAAGGCTGTGGGCCCTGATCTTCAGGTGATCCTAAACGTCATTAAGTTTATTTAGTTACGAATCTAAGTTTGATCCACTATATCTTACTATGTTCTAAGTTCCCCAAACCTATGTCTGGAATTCTCTGATAAGTTGTTAAATTTAGTAAAGTAAGATTTTGTTTTTAAATATTTGTAAAAGTTTATCGGAATAAAAAATGTTTAAAAATTGGGATAAAATGGATTTAGAAGCGTGCTTTAACTTAAACACGATTTTAATAATGTAAAAATGTGTTTAAAGTCAAAATCTTTTTAAGCATATTTTGTCCCAATTAATATTAAACATATGCAAAAATATGTTTACGTTAAAATAAGCTCAGAAATTTATTTAACATAAATACTTGTAGTACATGTTCTAATCATGTTTTTATAAACGTTCCATTCTAAAAACTATCGAGTTATTTCAACCCAAACTTGCGTTAAGCCCCACCCAATTTCGTAGTTAAAACTACTACATTACTACGGGAAATTTTGAAAATAAGGATATTACAGTATTTTGACTTACCTTAATTTCAGAATTATGTGGTAATACTAATTATGATACTTAATGAGTCAGTCTATTTGACACCACTTTGGGTTAAAATAACTGGAGCAAGTGTAGTTTACGTACCCCTGAGGTGCCTAGTGTAGTTTACGTTCCCCTACATTATCCTAGTGTAGTTTGCGTTCCACAACTTTGTCCGCGTATACCTAATCAAATAAAACGTTAAAACTAACGAAAATATTACGACTTAACCTAACCAATCGTCAATACAATATATATATAAATATATATAGGCTATATATATAAATATATATATATATATATATATATATATATATATATTGACGATTGGTTAGGTTAAATCGTTATATTTTTGGATCACCTGAAGATCAGGGCCCCCAGCCTTCTTTAGTTAGCTTTATAAGGCTAACTAACGAAAATATCACGACCTAACCTAACCAATCGTCAAAGGCGTACAGTTGACCCAACGATTGATTAGGTTAGGTCGTGATATTTTCGTTAGTTAGCCTTATAAGGTTAACTAAAGAAGGCTGGGAGCCCTGATCTTCAGGTGATCCAATATTTTCGTTAGTTTTAACGTTTTATTTGATGGATTCATTTAAAAAATGTTTCCTAAAGATCCTAGTGTAGTTTACGTTCCCCAACTTTGACCTAGTGTAGTTTGTGTCCCCTTCTGCGTCAGGGGGTCAGAGGGACGTAAATTACACTTGCTCCAAATAACTCTGTAGCTTTTAAATTGCATGAGTACGGAAAGAGCTGAAATTACGTCAGTTTTAGTAGAATTAGTTTTTCATTTCATTTACGGATGAAGCAATTCCCAAAAAGTTACGAAGTTTTCAACAAATTATGAAGATGACGTAACACTAAGTCCCATCAATTTGATGTGGCACAATTTTACATCTAAAGTTTTCTTCATATTTGCTATGAAAGATGTTTTTCGACAGATACTTGAAATATATGTCAATTTTCTCTTATTAGGCGCATGTTAATACAGTTAATGTATGGGTATCGAAAACAAAAAAATAAGTGCGTTGAATGTTTTTTTTTTTCAAAGGCTCTCGGCTAATTTTTTCAATTTTAAATACCATAAACATTAATAAACATTTTTAAAATTAGTTTATAAAATGAAAATTCATATTCTTTGGTAAATTGTTATAAAAATAATTTTTTTAATTTTTAAACGAGAATTTAAATTTAAAAATTATGAAATTTCCGATTTCTGACTATGGCATTTGTTTGTTAAAAAAAAAAGAAATTATCGGTATACGAAGCCTAATTAATAGTTTGACATAATGAGACTTTTGCATGTTCATTGAGGTCTGTGTTATCGTGCATGCATTAATTGCATAAAGGAAATTAAGTGGTATCACCTGAAGATCAGGGCCCCAAGTCTTTTTTAGTTAGCTTTATAAGGCTAACTAACGAAAATATCACGACTTAACCTAATCAATTGTCAAGGGTGTACAGTTGACCTAAACGGGCATGATTGGTTACGTATATCAGTTAGTTTTTTGTGTGTGTGTGTATATATATAGGAGCTATTGAAGAATAGGGACCCCAGCCTTCTTTAGTTAGGCTTATAAGGCTAACTAACGAAAATATCACGACCTAACCTCAACAATCGTTAAGTTAACTGTAGGCCCTTGACGATTGGTTAGGTTAGGTCATGATATTTTCGTTAGTTAGCCTTATAAAGCTAACTAAAAAAGGCTGGGTGCTACTGTAGTATGCGGTCTACCTACGATTGGTTAGGTTTAATCATGATATTTTCGTTAAAACTAACGAAAATATCATGACTAAACCTAACCAATCGTCAAGGGCGATTGACAATGGGATGTAAACAAACAATTAGTAAACAAGATAAGAAGCTATAATTAAAAGGTAGACTGCCGAATCGTAGGTAAACCGCATACTACAGTAGCACCGAAGGCTGGGGTCCCTATTCTTCAATAGCTCATATACATATATATATATATATATATGCATTTAACTGCAATGACCACGCAGTATATAAATGAATAGAAACGACGTAAATAAGGAGCGTCTCTGCATACGGGGAAGAGAAATAACGAATAAATGAAAAATGAGGCGAACCGCCCGGGAATCGAACCCAGGGCCTTCCAATTGCCGGTAGTGTAATGGTAGCGCATCCAACCGGCAATTGGAAGGCCCTGGGTTCGATTCCCGGGCGGTTCGCCTCATTTTTCATTTATTCGTTATTTATCTTCCCCGTGTGCAGAGACGCTCCTTATTTACGTCGTTTCTATTCATATATATATATATATATATATATATATATATATATATATATTGCAGTTGCTATAACTAGCACACATTTTTGGTAGAAGCTTCTTAAAATTAATCGAAACCTACGTGAAAATTATTGAATACCCGGTTAGGGCAACTATACACCCTTGACGATTGGTTAGGTTAAGTCGTGGTATTTTCGTTAAAACTAACGAAAATATCACGACCGACTTAACAAATTTAACACACATTTAATATATGTTAAACTCGTTATTTTTTAAAAAATAATTTCGAACCGTATTGTAAAGGATTACCTAGATTTAACCCTTTATAGCCGACTGCTGAAAAATGTTAAGGTTTCAGACATATTCATAACATGACTCAACAAATAATTGTCCATCAAAAATTAATGTTAGTTTTAGTTTGAAAAGATTGCATTTTTTTTCCTACTGACTATAACGTTTTTAAATGCAAAGAGGAAATTTTTCACTTAAAAACGGTTCTTTAATTAAACTGGGATCACCTTAAGATCAGCGCCCCCAGCCTTCTTTAGTTAGCTTTATAAGGCTAACTAACGAAAATATCACGACTTAACCTAACCAATCGTCAAGGACGTACAGTTGACCTAACGATTGGTTAGGTTAGGTTGTGATATTTTCGTTAGTTAGCCTTATAAGGCTAACTAGAGAAGGCTGGGGGCCCTGATCTTCAGGTGAACCTAAAACTGTAATGTAAAGCAAAAACTATATATACCCAATTTGTGAAGACGCATTACTATTTTCCAATGGCGTAACGAGTAAAAGACTTCTTTGCGTAAAATATCTCCGCGTTAGTAGTTCGAACCGGATAAATAAATAGAAAATTTATTTATTTCTTTGCGTATAATGTGCCTAAATGAATATATTGAAGTTAGATTTGAGTAAAGAAATTCTAATATAAAAATAAATATCAGGGAATTCACTTAGACTTCATGATGTAAATCTGAACACGACTAAATCCGAACTAAGCTTAATTTATGTTTAATTTAAATTTCAGATGGACGAAAACAGTTGATAAAAGAAAGATGAATTGGTTCTACATATTGATGAAATTCCGCCAGTGTGTAGAAAACTTGGCTCGAAATTTATACTTCAAAAAGGCGGCTGTGGCTGACGGAAAGATTTTTTATGAAATAATGTAAATACAGATTTCTGTGTATAAAATATATGAGAGCTTTAAATATGTTCTATAGAGACTTTGTTCAATGTTTCATCATAATACATATGTAATTGTAAAAAATTTTTATGCTTATGTTTTGCATTCGAGTGTAATTATAAACATTTTAATATGTTTAGCGATCAAATGTATTATCTCTGCCTCGTAATGCTCAAAGTTTAAACTGGAGTCTTTCACCTAACTCCCAGAGCAACCATAAAGGTTATCTCCCGGAGAAACTTCCGACCGAAACTCCAAGTTTAAACTGGCTGTCAAAAGAGTGAAGGCCCTTTAAAAAATGCATCAAAGCTATTTGGGAATAAGAATGATTTTCATAAACCAAGAATGAATATTACTTTTTTAATGTGAATTAAGGATCACCTGAAGATCAGGGCCCCATGTATTCTTGTGTTTCGCTTTACAGTACCAAATATTATAAGAAATTAAATTGAATGCCCGGTTAGGTTAACTGTACGCCCTTGACGATTGGTTAGGTTAAGTCGTGATATTTTCGTTAGTTTTAACGAAGATATCATTTGGTAATTGAGGCTGGGGGCCCTGATGTTCAGGTGATCCTGAATTAAAATAGCTTGAAAGTTTTTTGAAATCTGCTCTATCTGCGCATGCGCACTGTTAGTGTTTCAGTTAAATTTTTGTTAGTATATGTGGAGAGGTGCGACAATATTGTTTTTTCGAAATTAATTTAAAGTAGGTTTATTATAGCCTACTTTCTAATTATATATTTGATATTACGAAGTATAAATCAGTTTTATAGAAAAAAGGGAGCAAGTATAGTTTACGTCCCCCTGTGGTGCCTAGTGTAGTTTACGTTCCTCTACATTATCCTAGTGTAGTTTACGTTCCCCCCTACATTATCCTAGTGTAGTTTACGTTCCCCCCTACATTATCCTAGTGTAGTTTACGTTCCCCCCCTACATTATCCTAGTGTAGTTTACGTTCCCCCCCTACATTATCCTAGTGTAGTTTACGTCCCCCCCCTACATTATCCTAGTGTAGTTTACGTTCGCCAACTTTGTCCGTATATATCTAATCAAATAAAATCTTAAAACTAACGAAAATATTACGACTTAACCAAACCAATCGTCAATTTATTATATATATATATATTATATATATATATATATATATATATATTATATTGACGATTGGTTAGGTTGTCGTAATATTTTCGTTAGTTTTAACGTTTTATTTGATGGATTCGTTTAAAAAATGGGATCACCTGAAGATCAGGGCCCCCAGCTTTCTTTAGTTAGCCTTGTAAGGCTAACTAACGAGAATATGACGACCTAACCTAACCATTCGTTAGGTTAACTGTGCGCCCTTGACCATTGGTTAGGTTAGGTCGTGATATTTTCGTTAGTTAGCCTTATAAAGCTAACTGAAGAAGGCTGGGGGCCCTGATCTTCAGGTGATCCAAAAAATGCTTCCTAAAGATCCCAGTGTAGTTTACGGTCCCCAACTTTGACCTAGTGTAGTTTGTGTCCCCTTTTGTGTCATGGGACGTAAACTACACTTGTTCCGAAAAAAGTTGGATAGTACCAAACAGATTGTCTGAAATGATAAATTTATATATTTAAGTTTAGTTACTTAGAAATTTAAGTTTAAATTAATGTACCTTAGAAGCTTTTAGAGGAGTTTCCAAGCCTTAAGTTTGGGAAAGTCTGATATTAAATTTAAAAATGTATGCTTTTTCGATATCCTAAAAAAAAAAAATATCTCAAGTATAACTGATTTTTTAATTTTTCTTCAGTCATACCTAGGTTATATTGCTTTATATAAAACTCTTAAACATGTTCACTAATAAATCAGAAGTCAACTCGTGTGTGGCCTTGAACGTTTTTAAAGAGTAAGGACAATATATGCATTGAAAAATGTTTGTTAAAACTAGGGTTACCATACGTCCGGTTTTTCCCGGACATGTTCGGGAAATTTGAATATTTATAACATTGATTTTTGAGAGCGTAACACTTGTTCTTATTTATTGATACTCAATGTAGACGACATGTAGTAGACAGTATATTTAACATTAATACAAGGGAGTTGGTGGATACTGATACAGATACGCCCCCCCCCCTCTTCGGAGTGTCCTCTTTTTTGAAAGTTCAAACATGGTAATCCTAGTTAAAACAGTATTTTTTTCAGTGGAATTTTTAATTATTTCGGGCCTTTTCTGAAATTTGTACTGCTTCCTATTTTTTTTAAATAAGATATTTAATGTAGATTTTTACGCTGATTTAAAAAATGTAAGTTTTTCTTTGGAGAAATTATTATTTTAAAAGTTACACGGTGTCCTAGTTTACGTATAGTTACTATTTTAAGAGTTACATGGTGTACTAGTTTACTATAGTTACTGTAGAAAAATCTTTTGCACATTGGCCACAACACAGTTGTAGACTTCAACAACTACTTAAGAGAGGTAAGTAACCTAACACAAGACGTTGAATCTGTGAAATACGACCAAACGAAGGAATAAGAGACAGTCAGGGACTCGCTAGCAAACGATTGATACCTGCTTGTGCGAATTCATTTGCGAATTCAGAAAAATAACGGTCGAAATCTATTCACACAAATACTTAGTGACAAGCCAATATTACTAAAGAATACAATAACTCTTGTATTAGTTTTCAGTTGTATTGTTATAGATTTTTACCTAATACAAAATTCCAATAACAAACATAACTTTTGAACCGCTCATTTCTCCAAAAAAGACTTACATTTTTTAAATCAGTGTAAAAATCTACATTAAATATTTTATTTTCAAAAAATCGGAAACAGTCCAAATTTCGGAAAAGCTCCATTTTTTTTTCTGTGGGAAATAATTATCAACTAGATTTTGTAGTATTCTTTTTATGGATCAAGTAAAGATAATCCCTCCCAACAGAAAAAGGAGGGACTATCTTTACTTGATCATTTTTTGGGAGGGATCATCTTTACTTGGTAAAGTTGTAAATAGAGTTACTGGTGTGCATACGCAGGCGGTCGAAAGCTACTGGAATAAGCACAAACTAAGAATTAAACGGATGATTGGATGTAAGCGAGAGTTCCTGAACTCGTACCTACAAGAATTTTTGTGGCTTGAACGACACAAATACAATGTTTTCAATGATTTTTGCGACACACTTGCCAGCCAATACCGCTTTAATTAAAGTCTTTGGATCAAGTAAAGTTAAGCACCCCCAACCTTTTTTAGTTAGCTTTATAAGGCTAACTCCCCCTCCCCGCGGGCGGTCTTTCTGGGGTGGATCGCCCGCGGGCTCCTGCCTCCATGTGGCGAGGGGGGTCAGCCGTGGCTGGGGGCCCTGCCGGGTCCCCCGCCCGGTTGCGAAGTGGACTTTTAGCATACCCTGCTATCCTACAGCCCCCTCTTTCCTGTCTTCCCCTCTTTACCCTCTTCCTTGCCCCCTCTGTTTTTTCTGCTTTCTCTGTTCACTTCGTGGGCTGCTGGGGCTGGTCGCTGGGGGTCTCGCTCCCATGGCTGGGGCCGGACTAAGTTGGCTGGTAGGGTGCCCAGGCCTGGGACCCTGGGGGGCCTTGGTCTTTGCTGCCGGCGGGGGAGAACTTTCGACGCTGCAAGGGCCCCTTTTGAAACGGGGGTACCTACATGGGACGAGGCACCCATCCCCCGCTGGCGTGCGCTTGGTCCCCTTGGGCCCCGGGTAATCGGTTCCCCGCGGCCCCGGGCGCGAAACAATAAATTTTTTTTTTATGGAAACACTTACAAATCTAATGGACCTCGTTGACGACCCGGCTTGTGCATCTGACCTCCCTCTGACTACCTCTTTGGACCTTGGGTCTGGTAAGGGCAGTCGGCAGCCCTCGCCCACCCGTCTGCTCTTCTTGCCGACACCTCCTCTCCCTCTCTTCCCCAGGCTCGTGGCGCCGCTGCCCGACCCCCGCCAGTGGCGGATGGACCTGCAGTGGACCCCCCGACCCCTGGATCCCCCCATATTCCACGTCCCGATAGGGACCCACCTGCTTTTTCGCCCTCAGGTGGGAAGCCCGTGGCCCCGGTCGCCTCCCACTCCGGTCGGGCCTCATCGCCCCCGGCCCCCTCGGCCCCTGGGGGACGTGGGACCCGACGTCGCCGTCCGCCTTTCTCGTCTCCCCGTCCCCTCGAAGTACCGGTGGTGTTTGGCCCGACGTCTTCGCTCGGCCTTAGGACGGTGGACAAGTTCCTCGTCCTCCGCCCCTCCTCCTCCAAGCCCCTCCCCACTAACCATGAACGCCTCTTTCGAGCGATCCATGGGGTGACGGGACGGCTCGTTTTGACCTTCGGCCTCAGAGGGATGGCTCCATTCTGATAAGGTCGCGTTCCTCTGTCGAAGCCTCCTCTCTGCTCGCTATCCCCAATGTCCTGGGCTGCGGGATTGCGGTGTCCCCCCACCCCCGCCTCAATCAGTGCCAGGGCACAATTTACGCTGCTCGTCTTCTACCCATCCCGGTGGAAGACCTCCAGATTGACCTCGCCTCCCAGGGTGTTGTGAGGGTGTACCGCTTTCCCGACAGATCGCGATCCCCAACCGCCCCTTCTCCTCGCCTGCTCCTCACTTTCGACTCACTGGTGCCTCCCGTTTCGGTATTCTGGGGCTTTGGTGAGAGACGAGCGTGCGAATTCTCAGTACGACCATACGTGCCAGATCCTACGCGCTGTTTTCAGTGCAATAGGTTTGGCCACGTGAGCAGCTCCTGCCGTCAGCCGGCCCCGTTGTGTGTCCGTTGCGGCGGCCCTCCCCACCCCTTGCCCTGTACTGCTCCGCCTTCCTGCACCAACTGCCATGGACCACACCCTGCTTCATCCCGCTCTTGCCCGTCCTTCCTCTTTGAAAGGGAGGTTCGGGCCCTCTGTTCATCAGAGTTTCTCAGCGCTCGGGAGGCGCGGGACCGGTTGCGTGGCTGCGAGGCCCGGCGTGGTGCCTCGTACGCCGAGGTTCTCCGTTCCCGGACCCCGTCCTCACCGGCGGTTCCCAACGCGCCTCCACCCACCTGTCTGCTACTCCCAGTCCACTCTGCCGCCAGCGGACTCCTACGCGGCTCCCCGTAATACCAGCGCGTCCCCACGTGCCCCCCGCGAACGCCGATGCTTCGTCGGCAAACCCCCCCTGCCCCTTCTACGCCCTCTCCACCGACGCCTTCGGCCACCACCATTCCGGATCGTGACCCGCCGTCACCCATGCGGGCCGCACGACGGAGGGGTAGGGGCCGCAAGCGCCGCGCCAGTGGTGACCCCGAAAGGTTCGAAGCCATAAGCCTCGCATCACCTTCCTCTCCCAAACACAAACGCCCCCTTCGCCCTACCGACCCGGTGTCCTCACCATCCCCACTGCGCAACCGTTATGCACGCTCCCCCCTGGGGTCCCCGACGGCCCTCGTGGTGGGGGCTGAGATACACCCCTCTCCGGCCCGGTCGATGGACCCACTGGAGGGGGAACTCGCCCGCCTGGTCGGGGTGGGTGGGACGTGCACGCCCCGCGCTTGACCCGCCCCATCTCTCTCCTCGACCTGCCAATGCCTCTGGGTGAGGTATTATTTTCCACTCCCCCTCGTAGTCCTGCCTCCCCCGCACTCCGGTGAAGGGAGGGGCATTCTGGATACCTCTACATCCCCTTCTCTGCATCGCTCTCCCCCGGACGTCCGGGAGACTCCTCTTCTGGAGGACTTGCCGGCGTCTGGTTCCACATCGCCCCCTCGTCGGGGTGACCCTCGCCTTCGCCCTCGTTCGGCGTCCCTCGCTGAACTCCGGGCTTTCCGATTCCCTCTTTAATCTCGGGCCGCCCGATCGGCCCACCCACCCCATAACCATCCTTTACGCTGACTTTCCTACCCCTCCCTATACCTCGCTCCTGCAGTGGAACATCCGTGGGCTCCTGGTAGGCCTCGAGAGTCTTCCTCTCTCCTGGCCTCCAGGTGTCCGGCGTGTTTCTGCCTTCAGGAGACGATTCTTGGATCCCGTTCCCTCCTCGAGTGTCCGGTTACTGCGGGCTCCCTTCCCGCCTCTCGATGGGGCGGGGAGGGGGGGGCGCCGCGGTCTTCGTGCACCACTCCGTCCCTTTCCGCCCCCTCCCGCTCCGTACAGTCCTGCAAGCTGTGGCCGTGCGCCTTTCCTTGGGGCGCCAGCTCACGGTCTGCTCTCTTTACCTTCCCCTAACGTACGCCCTCCACCCGATTCTCTCCGTGACCTAATTCTTCAGCTTCCCCGCCCTTTCCTGATTCTCGGGGACTCAACAGTCGGGACCCGGCCTGGGGGACGTTTGCTCCACCTTTCTCTCCGGGACCCTTCTCTCCTTATGGACGAGCTCGAGTTCACCTTTCTGAACGATGGCTCCCAACCTGCCTTCCATCGGCCCACGACAGTTTCACCTGTATCGACCTTTCCCTGGTTTCCCTCGAAATCGTGACGGAGTTCACCTGGGAGGTCCTGCCGGATTCTTCGGCAGTGACCATTTCCCAGTGTGTCTTACCCCGACCCGTCTCCTCCCCCCCACCTCTGTCCGCCCGCGCTGGCTGTTCGCCCGAGCAGACGGGCCTCATACGCGAGGGGCACGGCGATCTCGCCATCAATTCCTGCCTTTCCCTCGTCAGTGAGGCCCTCGCCCTCCTCGAGAGTAAGATCCTCTCGGCTGCCGCCAGTTGCATCCCCCGTACCTCTGGCTCCCCCAGGCCGCGAAGCGTCCCATGGTGGACCCCAGAGTGCTCCCATGCCGTTCAGGAGCGGCGCCGTGCCGGCCGCCGCTTCTACCGGACCCGCCAGCTGGAGCACAAGATCGAGTTTCAGCGCCTGAAGGCAGTGGCCCGTCGGGTCCTGAAACTGGCCCGGCGTACCTCCTGGCGGAGTTACGTGTCCGGGATCTCCTCCACGACTGCCCCCTCGACTGTTTGGCGCAAGGTGCGTAGCTTTGAGGGGACCCGTGTCCCCCTCGACCCCGGTGCTTCGGGTCGGGGACGACGAGTTCGTCTCCGATCGGAGGCCGTCGCGAACGCACTCGCGGCGCACTTCGCAGCCATCTCCAGTTCCGATTCCCCCATTCCGCCGCGACCCACGGATTTTCCACCTCATAGGGATGACCCCTATAATCACCTCTTCCGCATGACGGAGCTTCGGGAGGCCCTCCGCCCTCGACGCTCCTCCGCACCCGGCCCCGATAATATCCCCTATGACTTGTTACGGCACCTCCACCCCTCTGCTCTCAGCTTTGTACTGGACCTCTATAACGGATTTGGTTGGAGGGTTCATTCCCGGACCGGTGGCGTGAGTCCATCGTCGTCCCCATCCCGAAGCCCGATAAAGACCCCTCACTCCCGTCGAACTATCGCCCATTTCCCTGACATGCTGCGCCTGCAAGGTTATGGAGGCGATGGTCGCCACGCGGCTGTCTCTTTACTGGAGGCGAGTGACCAATACCCTGTACCCAGGCTGGTTTCCGGCGCTTCCGGTCTACCACCGACCCCCTCCTCCTCCTTAGCCACGACGTGCAGGAGGCTTTCTCCCGGCGTCACTTGTACTCGCCGTCTTTTTCGACCTCCAGAAGGCCTACGATACTACTCGGCGGAGCGCGGTCTTTGACTGCTTACGCTCCCTGGGTTCGTAGGCTTTCTCCCCTCCTTTATTTATAACTTCTTGTCCGCCCGTTCTTTCCGCGTCCGCATCGGTTCTACCCTCTCTGACCGCTTTCCGTTGGAGGAGGGTGTCCCTCAGGTAGTGTCCTTAGCGTCCTGTGTTTCTCACTAGTGATGAACACAGTCGCTACGGTCCTGCCTACTTCCGTTCGTAGCTCCCTCTATGCCGATGACTGGCTATCTATTGCTCTGGCCGCCTCCCGTTTTGGCTGAACGTCGACTCCAGCTAGCCATCAACGCGGTGGTTCGCTGGGCGTCCTCGGTTGGCTATGCTTTCTCACCCTCTAAGTCTTCCAGTATGCTTTTCCGTCCTCGGCGCCTCCGTCTGTCGCATACCTTCGCCCTTACCCTTGCCGGCACTCCTCTTCCCCTCGTCCCATCCGTTCGATTCCTGGGTATGACCCTCGACGAATTTTTCGGTTGGGTTCCACACCTTAGGCGGTTGCGGCAATCATCTCGCCGCACCCTCTCCCTTTGAGTCACCTGTCCCACATGACCTGGGGGGCGGACAGGCGTACTCTGCTGCGCCTGTACACCTCCCTGGTGCAATCCCGCATCGACTACGGCTGTGTGGTCTACAGCTCCGCTCCTCTCCGGCACTCCGTATGCTGGATCCTCTTCTCCACCGTGGCCTTCGCCTGGCGTCGGGTGCCTTCCGCTCGTCCCCTGTCGCTAGTCTTCAGGTGGACTGCGGAACCCCCCCCTGCCCCTTCGCCGGGGCCTTCTCATGGCGAAGTGTTACCTTCGCATCTGCCGCCTCCCGAGGTCCCTACTCTTCTCCGCGATCTCCCAGGCGCTACCCCGGCCTGACACGTGGCATTTCGCTGCCTCCCTGGCCGACGTCTTTTCGTCCCTGGGATCCCCCCACCCTCTATTCTGCCGTTCTCCTTCGACCTGTCGCCCCCTGGCTGACCACCCCTATCTGCCGCTGCCAGGCGCTCCGTGGCCTGCGTAAGGAGTCTCCTCCTACCGTCCTCCGGTCTTCTTTTCTGGCCCATCTTCCTGTACACTCGGACGATGTTCCCGTCTACACCGACGGCTCGCGCTCCCCTGCAGGTGTCGCGGCCGCCGTCTTCTCTCCGTCGCTGTCACCTACCTCCCGGGGTATCCCCCTGCCGGTTCAGGCCTCCATCTTTTCCGCGGAGCTCTTTGCCCTTCTGGAAGCCCTCCGTCTGGTATCGGTTTTTCGCGGTCTTCCTGTACCATCTTTTCGGACTCGCTGAGCGCCCTTCAAGCGCTCGAGCGCTATAATTCCCCGGACCCCCTCGTACGCATTATTCAACAGGAGTACCATGTCCTGCACACCGTTCACCGGATCCGGGTCACCTTCTGCTGGGTTCCTGCCATGTCGGTGTTTCGGTAATGAGGCGGCTGACCGCACAGCCCGGTCCGCCGCCTCGATGCCTCCCTCCCCCGCCCGCTCCCCTTCTCTGACTATGTGCAGGTCTTTCGGTCCCTCTACGACCGCATATGGCAGCAGTCCTGGGACGATGCCACCGGAAATAAACTCTGGTCCATCCGCCCCCGCCTGTCATATTGGGCGTCCTCTTTCCACCGCTCCCGACACAAAGAGGTCGTCCTTGCGCGGCTTCGCATCGGCCATACGCGCCTCACGCACGGCTATCTTATGTCCCGGCAGGAGGCTCCTTGTTGCGCCTCCTGCCAGTCGCCCCTCACCGTCTTTCACATCCTTGTGGAATGCCCCACCCTGTCGTCAGTACGTCGTCGCGCCTTCCCGTTCCTCTCTGATTTCCCCCTCCCCGATCGTTTACGTCTTATGCTCGCTGAGAGCCCTCTCTTCTCGCTTGACCGTCTTTTCCTTTTCCTTCTCCCAATCTCGCCTCCTCTCTGAGCTTTAGGTGACTTCTCACCCGTCGTCCGCGGTCCTCCCACTTCTAGTGCCTTTCCCCCATCTCCGTTTTTCTTTCTCATATTCTGCTTCGCCATGATATCCGCTAGCGTATAGCGGGAAATGGCGGTAAACGCCCCAATACAAAAAAAAAAAAAATAAGGCTAACTAACGAAAATATCACGACCTAACCTAACCAATCGTCAAGGGCGTACAGTTGACCTAACGATTGGTTACGTTAAGTCGTGATATTTTCGTTAGTTAGCCTTATAAAGCTAACTAAAAAAGGTTGGGGGTGCTTATCTTTACTTGATCCATTGTAATAAATGAATTTTAATAAATTTTGTTTTCAAATAAATCATTTTTTAAAAAAAGATTCTCTTAATTTTTATCCTATGTCAGACTGCTTCACTTTACTTTACTTTCTGGGAGGGATTATCTTTACTTGGTCATTTTTGGGAGGGATTTGCTTTACTAGTGTGACCTGGGAGGGGTTATCTTTACTTGATCCCTTTTTATTTTATCTTGACTCTTCAGTGCCCAGGTTTATTTTCTGACATTTAATAAAATCGTTTGGCGGCAGAAAGAACAAAATCAGTAAGTACCGCTGGGCGTTCGTTAATTCGTTAATAAAGCTTCAGTCGGATACTGCTTTGAAGTTTTTCTCCGAGCGTCTCGATTTTCCGAATCATAATGTTCAAGAACGTGAATCAAAATTAAAGGTATTTAATCCTTTATTCGTTTGACATAAATTCTGAAATGTGTCTTGAATCGTATAATCTTTTATTAAAAACAACTTTTGTCAAGTGTTTAACTTCGACCACAATTGTATAAATATATTAAATAAATGGCGCGAATAAACTTTATAGTTAAATAACTTTTAGAAATCCGAAATCGCTATCCTACAAAATCGCTACTGACAAAATAAGAAATATGAAAGTATAAACTAATAATGAGAAGCATATCCTCACCTCCTGAACTTTGACACATCATTCTGACGATGGCTCCATCCGAATAGGGCCCCACGGGACCCTCCAAACGTGATCCTGATTCATCTTCAATTCTGGGGAATCCCGGAGGATCTGCGGATAAATGCAAGTAGAACTGTAACGTATATTTCCTTTGAGGAAACGGCGTGAAGCAGCAAATACGGAACGTTATTAGTGCAATCATACTTATTCTACTTTTCGATCTTTTCCTTTATAGCATCCCCCCCCCCCCCCCCAATTTCTTTTTTTCAGTTAGTAACAATTTTGAAGGTTAATTGAATGCCCGGTTAGGTCAACTGTACGCCCTTGACTATTGGTTAGGTTAAGTCGTAATATTTTCGTTAGTTTTAACAAAAATATTACGACTTAACTAATTGTCAAGGGCGTAAACAATGCCGTGCTATAAAGGAAAAGATCCCTACTTTTACCTACTGATCTACACATTATTATTATTAATATATACAGTATAGAGGGTGGCCCAAACGTCCTACCCATAATATACAACATATTAGCCTTTGAGACAGGATTTCTGAAACACCCTGTGTATATGTAGGGGACGATGATGATGGTGATGTCGATGTCTCTTCGTTTATACATGCCTAATGGCTAGGGTAATCTGCATCAAATTAAGGGAGAACTAGGAAAAGCTTTATTAACGCACCCTTAGCTTGTATTTTGGGGAGCTTTTGCTGCGCAAGGCGCAACGGGCATTCTAGTATAACAAAAAATATGCCCCCAGGACTCGAACCCTGGACCTTTTGAGTACGAGTAGCGAGTCATTATTATACTACGACGGGATAAAAGTTAACACACCCTGTTGTATATTTAAGCGACTGAGGAAACAACGCTTTCGCGTCCAGAGGGGTTTTACCATGTTAACTCACGCGCACTTGAGGTAATGGCAGCATTTAGTTCAAATCTCTCTCTGGTATACCACTGCGATCCCATAGATAGAATAACACGCATGAGCACTCGTGGTTTTCGTATGAAACAAAAATGCCCCTACCATGACTCGAACCCTGGACCTCCTGAATTAGCGCTCGCGCCTCCTACTCAGAACGTTCTGGGTTCAAATTTTACTGGGAGCATTTTTGTTTCATACTAAAACCACGCGTGCTCTTGCATGCTAATATATATATATATATATATATATATATATATATATATATATATATACAGGGTGGGCGGAAAGTAGCTCCCTATTTTGGATTGGTAAAAAAATACGTATATTATCCATTTATTTCAGAAGAAATAATATGAAAATGTAGGCATACATGGTAGGTTTTCTCTAAAATTCAATGTGGGCTCCAACTCTTTCCACCAGCTTCTGGAGCCGCCCAGGAATGGCGTCCACTGACTTTAGCAGGAACTCCGGCGGGATGGAGGACATGACTTCCCGAATTCGGTCCTCCAGTTCTTCCAATGTTCTCGGTTTGGTGCGGTAGCCTTCTTCCTTTACCCACCCCCAAAGAAAGAAGTCGCACGGTTACCGCTGAAAAACGGCAGAATCGGTTCAGTGTAACGGTGTGGTGTGGTATGACCTCAGATCAGGTTGTGGGCCGGTTCCTTCTGCGCAACACCATGAATGCTGAGCGGTACCTTGCTATGTTGCGAAACGAGGTCTGGCCGGTTGTCAGCAAATGGGAGAACATCGACGATCTGATATTTATGCAAGATGGCGCCCCTCCGCACTTCGCTCTTGTTGTCCGTGAGTGGCTGGATGCCCACTTCCCTGGGCGTTGGATGGGTCGTCGTGGTCCACATCAATGGCCAGCCAGGAGCCCCGACTTGACACCGTGTGACTTCTTTCTTTGGGGGTGGGTAAAGGAAGAAGTCTACCGCACCAAACCGAGGACATTGGAAGAACTGGAGGACCGAATTCGGGAAGTCATGTCCTCCATCCCGCCGGAGTTCCTGCTAAAGTCAGTGGACGCCATTCCTGGGCGGCTCCAGAAGCTGGTGGAAAGAGTTGGAGCCCACATTGAATTTTAGAGAAAACCTACCATGTATGCCTACCTTTTCATATTATTTCTTCTGAAATAAATGGATAATATACGTATTTTTTTACCAATCCAAAATAGGGAGCTACTTTCCGCCCACCCTGTATATATATATATATATATATATATATATATATATTTTTTTACTAAGGGTAGACATTAAAGCCCTAAAGAGATGATTATTTACCTTTTAAAAATGTTGAACATAAATTAATGAGCAAAAAATTATAATGGAAATAAAAAAATAAAAAAATGAGGAAAACCTTTTCCCACACAATTTTTGAAACGATGACCAAATTAATGCAGTAAATAAATGCCAATTAATATAATTAGAGACTGATATTTAATATTCAAATTCAATGAAATGGCATGTTTTTTAAACATGTTTAATTAAAATTGGACATAAAAGGAAATTATGGCGGAAGAAGTGAGTTTTTAAAAACAAAGTTGGATTTTTGTCCACTAATAATTTTTTTAGTTGTTTATTGTGTTAATTTTTTAAAAATATGTTATTTTAAGCTTATATCCTGTAAATATTAATATAACAATTTATATTTTAGTTCTTTGAAAATGGGTGAAGTGTAGAGTCGAAAGGTTACAGATATCATAAGTAAAGCAATCGTATTATTTTACTCAAGGAATGTTTTAAATAAAATTTGTAAAATATGAAGGAAAACCTCTCGGATTTTGAAGAAACCTCTAAAGTCTAAAACATTATGTTAAATTAGAAACTGATCATGAATCTCTAACTAATAATAATAATAATACAAAAGAATACAAAGGACACCAATCAGCAACCGACCGGCTGGTCCCGACGAGGCTGTCTGTTTAGGGATGAAGGTTAAAAAATTTAACAAAATTTAAAGTCAAGTTAAAGTTTTGAAGCAAAGCGGAGAAAAGAGGTTGAAAGGTAGGAGACAAATTTAAAGATAGAGAAAATTTTAAAGTACAGAGGAGGGTATCAGAAGAAAAATTCTGCAATACTTCTCTGCGCGCTAACAAATGCTTCCAACTGAGGGTTTAAGGCAAGACAAGCATTTAGTCTCTTTTTTTTTTTTTTTTTAAAGGATTCGATCGAATTACTTTGAACTATAATGCCTGACAATCTATTCTACAAATTAACTATACGAGTGAAGAAAAAATGTCTGACTTCATTAGAATTAAAATGTTTACTCACTAATTTGAGACTATTACCGCGAGTTCTATTTGCATTTGTGAAGGTGAAATATTTTTTGGCGTCGACATTATCGAAACCTTTAATCAATTTAAATATCTGGATTAAATCTCATCGAATACGCCCTTTTACGAGTGAGAATAAATTTAACGTTTTTAAACGGGCAGCGTATGATTTGTTTCTAAGTCTAGCATTCTAGCCCGTCGCTGCAATCTCTCCATACTATCTGTGTCCTGCCGCAAATACTGGCGACCAGTAGGGGGCGTACTAAGGAATTATTTAATATTAGCTCTTCGACTTAAATTAAAATAATCTACCAATAAATCTTAAGATTCTATTTGTCTTTTATAATCGCTTCGATACACTGCTTACTCGATTTAATGAGTCGACAACAATAATCCCTAAATCTTAGTGTCTTGTTGGGCATAAAATACTTGTCTGTAACATTGTTTGTACCGATATGCAACGTTTTACATTTATCTTTATTAAAGTTCATTTGCCAAATTTCCGCCAAATCGAGTAATTTATTAATATCTTTTTGAATCTGCAAACGTTCCATCGCTGATTTTGTTCGTCCCCGTAGTTTGGTATCATCCGCAAATTTTTAAATTATACTCTTAATTCCTATGTCGATGTCAATGATGTAAATAATGAAAAGAACTGGTCCCAGCACTGATCCCCTGATAATAATAATAATAATAATAATTATAATAATTATAATAATAATACTCGTATATTTGTAATAATTATTTGCTCGTGTAAATAATAAAAATTCCCTCACCATGTTCATAATAAAAATTGGCAAAACAGAAAGAAAAATATGTCGGAGGAAGTTCGCAATTTTTTTTATATTTTTATTGAATACTAGCGGAGCGACCCGGCGTTGCCCGGGTGAAAGTTGAACGTCATATATATATATACAGGGTGGGCCAAAAAACTATTACCCAACTTTTGAAAAATATTATGGCTCACCATGTATATCGATCTTATTGCTGAGGCCGTATGTTGTACCCATACTTTTATTCTTTCAAACGCTGCTTTTGAATCTAGATTCAACGCCCCAGGAGTAGAGGTAAAGGCTCACAACTGGAGGGAGGTATCAGAATATGGTGCTCAATTGAAAAGCGGTCAAAGTCAGCAACTGATACTTTCAGATGACAGTCAGTTTCTCCATAAATAATTAATTTTCCTAATTTTTACACAAAATAATTAATTTTTCTAATTTTTACACAAAATAATTAATTTATTTCCTTTTTCATTTCAGACCATCATTCTGCTATAGTTGGTGACAAGTTATAACATAATGAAATACTCTTTGGAAGATGAAGCAGTGATATTGAACCTACACCTACGTAAGGGAAAACACTAGGGTGCAAAACGAATGAAGAAAGAGTTTCCAAATAAACGATGGACGATACCTCGACTTAAGTATCTCATAAAGAAAATCGATATTACAGGGTCAACCAAACGAAAAGAAGACAGTGGAAGGCCAAAAACATCACATACTGAGAAAAATATTGACACGGTTTCATCCATGATATGCAGTCAAGAAGAACGGCCCAACACCCACAAGTCCGTTAGAGAAATTTAAAAAACCACTAGTATTTCTCGCTCTCGTGTTCGTCGTATAGTAAAAGATGATCTGGGTCTTAAATGTTTTAAAAGAGTCGAAGTTCATAAGCTCTCTGCATCAAATAAGCAAGCAAGAGTTGAAAAATGTCGTGCTCTGTTAGATCGATTCCCAGACAGAGAAGTGTCGAAAATATGGTTCAGCGACGAGAAGACCTTTACAGTTGCTTCAACAATAAACACACAAAATGACCGAGTTTATGGAAGACAGGACAAAAAATATATCAGTCTAGATCGACTTTGCAGGGAACGTCCGCATTTTTCTCAAAAAGTCATGGTTTCCATCTTTATTTCAAAGTCAGGGAAGTCAGAGATTGTTTTTGTTGATCAAAATGCCAAAATCACTGCTGCTTATTACCAAGAAAAAAAAATCCTTGATGCGGTACTGCCGTCGATAAGGGAGAAGTCAAGGTTGCAAGCGTACATTGAAAATGGAGGAGGGCACAGTCCACATAATCTTGGACTCAATTAGTTAACTGTATAGAAACGAAGTTTTTCTACCCGTGTCTGTATAACAGCGAATTACAAAATAATGGTTACAGTTAGCAAAAATCCAACTTCACCACGAGATAGACCATGAAATTCTATACAGGAGACATATATTGATTGTACAAATAACATTTGGTGAAGGTAAAAGTATATTGTTCAAAATCAGGGTAATAGTTTTTTTTGGCCTACCCGGTATATATGTCCGGTAAGGTTAATTAAATGTCCGATTAGGTCAACTGAATGCCCGGTTAGGTTAATTGAATGCCCGATTAGATTAATTAAATTCCCGGTTAGGTTAATTGAATGCCCGGTTAGGTTAATTGTACATCCTTGACGATTAGTTAGGTTAAGTCGTGATATTTTCGTTAGTTTAAACGAAAATATCACGACTTAACCTAACCAATCGTCAAGGGCGTACAGTTGACCTAACCGGGCATTCAATAATTTTACCGTAGGTTTCGATATATATATATATAAACTTTGATTGCATTTATCGCAACAATATAAAATCACCCAAACCTACAGGGAAAAAATTATAAAAGTGTTTAAAAAGACTAATTATTTTCGGCCGGTTACAACCAAGCCCTTTTCAAAGCCATAAACTAGTTAAAATGTCTAAAAAAGTAATAAAACTTCCGCGGAAGAGCTGCAGTTAAAATCCAGCATTTTAACCGGCTCTTCCGCGGGACGGAAGTTTTATAACTTTTTTAGACATTTTAACTGATTCGTGCGCAGCTCTTCCTCCCCCCGCGGTGGTCCCATTCAATGGCCACCAAGGTCTCCAGACCTCTCTCCGTTAGATTATTGTTTGTGGAGGTGGATGAAAAGTCAAGTTTACAAAAGAAAGGTGGATACACGAGACGAATTGCTCGCGCGCATTTTGAATGCTGCTGCCCGCATAAAGGAACGTCAAGATCAACTCAGACAAACAACACGCGATCTTCGCACACGAGTTGCAAAGTGCATTGAGGTTGACAGTGGGATTTTCGAAAACGTATTGTAAACTGTAACAAATTTGTCAGTTCTGTATCTGATACCATTCAAAATGCCAATGTTTAAACATTAACTGTTAGAAACAGTAATTGGTTTCTCTTTCTTGATTACCATTAACAATGCTTTTGTATTTGTAGATTCAAACAGCTCTATCTCCGTAACCATTCAGAATTAGACACATGTTCATATGAACTTTTTTTCTCACAATGACCGATACTATCACCTCCCGAAGTATTGACCTTTCCTCCTGAAACACCCTGTGTGTGTATATATATATATATATATATATATATATATATATATATATATATACTGTGTATATATACTGTATATGCTAGAGCTCCGCCCATTTTGTCACTATCTTTTATGACGTGTCTATGATGTCACTATCTTTCAACCAATCCGGAACACAGGCCTCCAGCGGCCTCAGATGACTTCGGACACCGACGCCAGTCGCGCCACATAGCCTATGTTCTTCCCCAGCCTCAGTTACCCCTACATCCCAAGTCTCATCCAAATCTGGCCAGTGGTTTGGCCGGCCATAAGAAACAAAGAAAGAAAGAAAGTTCGCAGGCAGTTCGACCGTCACAATTTTTGTATAAATAAATATCTGGAGTTATTAGAAAATAAAGTGATAAAGATAACCTCAGGTATGATGGCAATTATTTTTAGCTATCGACTTAAGGAGGAGATGGGAGACACCATTCGACCAGGGAAATACTCGGGGTGGGTTGGGGGAACGTTAGGCAGAAGACAGTGATTGCTGGAACTCCCGTTTCTCTTGTCATTGTCCTCCCTAGCTGATTTTTTTACATGTCCCATCTACTCTGTGAGCCGTCCAGCATGCTCTCAAACACACACTTTTCTTCCTATCCCTCACTACACATACATGCATCTTGCACACTACATAATCTTTTCAAAATTAAAAAGAAAAGGCGTCGTCTTCCAGAGCCTCCGACCATTAATTTCCCCACTTCTGGATCCCCCGCTGCCGATAGCGGAAACATAGACCCGGGCAGCGGGGCAGGTTCCCCTGCCACCCATTCGAGATGTTCTGGACCTCTGTCTGATTCAATTTTCATAAACTTCTGCAACATCCATGGCCTTTCCTCAAGTTTCTAATCTGTTGAACACCATCTCTCCTCTAAACCTCGCCTTTTCCTCACTCAAACTCAGGTGTCTGAGACGACTGACAACAATCCCTTTTCTGTACCCTCCTTCTTTATACAAAATTTAATTACAAAGGGGGATGTTGTGTATCTGTACGCAACAATCTAACTTGCTGTCGCATTCCTGAACTTGAATCTTCCGAATTTTATACCCTCTGGCTTCGGTTTATATGTCACTCTCAAACTAAATGCATCTGCGCTGACTACCTTTCTCCTAATTCTACTGACCATCCAAAACTCTTTACCTAATCCACTTCCAAAGTAGAACACGTTCTATCCCATTCTCCCTTCTTTGAAATCTCCATTTTAGGTTATTTCAGTGTTCACCAACACCTTTAGCTTTCCTCCCATTTTACTGACATCCCTGGTGAAGTAGTTTACAAATTCTCTATCCTGAATGAGAGCAAATTGTACAGCACCCTAATCGTATCCGCGATCGCCATGGAGATAGGCCCAACATTCTAGATTTATTTCTCACCATTCATGCTTCTTACTATGTCCAGCTTTTTTTTCCGTTCAGCTCCTCCGACCATAATCTTATATCTGTTTCCTGTCCTATCGCTCGAGTTCGACCTTTGGACTTTACCAAGAGGAGGAGCCTTTGGCGCTTTGGCGCTGCTGACTGGGAGGCCCTTAGGCAGTATTTTTCCGATTTTCCATGGAATGGTTGCTGCTTCCGTGGCCGCGGCCCCTACGAGTGTGCTGAGCGCATTACAAAGTTGATTCTCTCAGACATGAAGGCGTACATTCCATATTCTTTTCCTACAACTAATGCAAAAAACTTCGTTTAACTTTACTTGTTCCTATGCTGTCCACAACGAAGAGGAGGCTTTCATAAGAAACCGTCGCCATCCAACTCTTGACTCTCATTTAGCTTATATATCTGCCTAGAATAGTGCAAAATCTGTTCTTCGACTCGCCAAAAATTCGTTTATCCGACAAAAATGTGAAAACCTATCTAATTCTAATTTTCTTACTTTTTCTGGCACCTAGCAAAAAGTCCTCTTCAACAATTTTACTTCTTCTTTCCCTTCTCTTTTCTGTTCTGACGGCTCAGTTGCCGTCTCTTCTCCTGATAAAGCTGAACTATTCGCTCATGCTTTCGCCTCCAACTCAAGTCTGGACGATTTCGGTGCTCTTCCTCCATTTCCTCCTCTCTCTCTCTCTCTCTCTCTCTCTCTCTCTCTCTCTCTCTCTCTCCCTTGTTCGGCCGCACCTGGAGTATGCTGTGCAGTTCTGGTCGCCCACCGTCAGGAAAGATATTGAGAGGCTGGAGCGAGTGCAGGCGAGGACCACAAAGTTAATCCCTCCCGTTAGGCATATGGGCTACAATCGACGGTTACGCGCCCTGAACTTGTTTTCGCTTGAAACTCGGAGGCTGCGCGGTCAACTGATCGAGGTTTTCAAGCTCTTACGCGGGTTCAACGATGTCGATTTTAGAAGTATGTTTAGTTTAAATGATAACCCAACTCGCAACAATGGTTGGAAGTTGGATTTGAAACGGTTTAGGACTAGTGTGTGTGGGAATTACTTTACGTATAAGATCTGTGACACATGGAACAGGTTACCTTCGGAAGTTGTGAACAGTTCCTCTGTGGATCAGTTCAAGAAAAGGGTAGACGAAATCTTGCACACTATTTGAGTGTGTAAAGACATTTAGGACCTCAGTCTGCGGAAATTTCTTTTCCTATAAAATAGTTAATATCTGGAACCAACTTCCCTCAGAGGTTGTTTCCAGTCAGTGTAAATCTGTTTAAAAATAGGCTAGACAAAGTACTGAACACACTCATAGTTTAAGATTAAAACCTCAGAAAACTCTGCAGGAGTTCGCTTGCTCGGTGTCTCTGTGAGCAAGCTAAATATAGAGCTATTTATATATTCTCCACTTTCCTGTAAAATTTCCTTGGCTACTTTTCCAGGGTCAAGGTATTTTCTTCAACCTTTTTCCGTACCTGCCTCTGGCAGGGAGGGAGCGGAGGGTGGGGAGAGAGCCTTCTACTTTTCTATCCAGTTTTCTACTACTGCTAGGATAGTTGAAAGAAAAATAAACTTTCACAAAATTTTCCCTGGCACCCGTTGCCATTGGTACCTCCTCGGTATGGGCCGCAAGGCCTTTTGAGGTACTTCTTTTCCTTGTAACTCCTTGTAACTCTCTCTCTCTCTCTCTCTCTTACTTAATTATGTCTAAAATTAGATTATCTTCGAAACATGTATTTACTGCCTTATCTCGGCTTAACTTTAGCAAGGCGTACGGTCCTGATGGTGCCCCTCCTGTTGTTCTCAAGAACTGTACGTCTGTGCTAACACCCTTCCTAGGTAAACTCTTCCGTGTCTTTCTTTCATCTGGTACTTTTCCTTCCTTCTGGAAGTTCACTTTCATTCAGCCTATCCCAAAGAAGGGTGACCACTCTCAACCCTTCAACTATTGTCCAAGTACTTTGATTTCTTACTGTTGGTCATTCTCGTTTCGGGATTTTGGTGAAACCTTTTCTATTGCGCTGGACATATCAAAAGCTTTTGATAGAGTCTGGCATAAATCCTTAATTTCGAAACTGCCCTCCTTCGGTTTCTATCCTTCTATCTATTCCTTCATCTCTGATTTCCTTTATAGTTGATCTATAGCTGCGGTTGTAGATGGCCACAGTTTTTCCCTTAAAGCTATTAATAGTGGTGTTCCTCAGGGCTCTGTCCTGTCAACCACTCTCTTCTTTTTATTTATCAGTGATATTTTAAGTTGCACTTCCTGTCCTATCCACTCCTATGCTGATGATTCCACCTTTCACTACTTCACCCGCTTCACAAACCGTCCTTCTCAACAGTCACTCTATGCTTTGCGTGAGACGGCTGTGGCGCACCTGATCTCTGACCTCTCTACTGCTTTCTACTTTCTACTCTTCTCTTAACATTCTTGGTGTTTCCTTTTGTCTGATTTGTCCTGGAAACATCACATTTACTCTCTTTCTAAAACAGCTTCTAAGAGGTTTGGTGTGCTGTACCGCCTCCGCAGTTTCTTCACCCCCAAAGTTGCTCTTTCTGTAAAGGAGTCTTGTCCGCCCCTGTATGGAGTACGTTTCTCATGTGTGATGTGTCTCAACCTATACAGCTCTACTTGACCGGGTGAAATCAAAGGATTTTCGTCTCATCAGTTACCCGCCTCTTACTCTCTCTTCATTGCAGTGTTGCTAACTCTCTCTCTCTATTATTTTTATCGCTATTATAACGGACACTACTCTTCTGAACTCTCTTACTGCATGCCTTCTTCAGTAGTATAGTGTCAAAATGTGAGACAGCAATGGATCAATTAGAAAATTTCCCCCTCACCGTCCTTCATGGCGGTCCTCCACCGTCCTTCATGGCGGTCCCTCCTTTATGAGGTGTCCTTCATGGTCCTTCAAAAAAAAAAAAATTTAAAAAAAAAATTTAAAAAATTAAATTTAAAAAATTAAATTTAAAAAAATAAATTTTAAAAATGATTCGTCTTCACCTTCCTTCAAAAAAATTTAAGAAAGGATTGAGCCTCGCCTTCCTCCTTCAAAAAAGTTCTTTCATGAGGCAAACAAGAACAAATGAAAAAACATACATACATTCAAGTACTTTCCGCAAGTTAGAAGACAGTAGAAATGGAAACGAATGAAAGGTTTTAATAGGCCTAACGAGATTGCACATTAACACCCAATTTTCAATGTTAACAAATTGCGAACAATACATAAATGAAAATCAGAGTGATCATATTTTAAACCTAATACAAGTTCTTTGTTTAAGATCTGCATTATGAAAAATAAAATGAATATTTATCATTTTAATTTAAATAAATTAATTTCTCTCTTTTTTAAGGGAAACTGGCTTATTTTAAACGAGATGACCTTCAAATACAATATATACATATAGTACACTCATATTTGTTTATTTACTTTTAAATATGTAGTTTTCTGTTATTACGCTGATATATACCATTACATTCACTTTCACATGCTATCTTCTAGTATGTGAATTAATAATTTTACTATACAGCAAATTTCGTTATAAAATTGCATATGCTAAAAAGAACATCAAGCTGCGTAACACAGCTTTGAATCTGAAGCATCAATTCTGTTATCCTCCGCTAAACATCCACTTAAATATTATTACTAATATTGATTATTATTGTTATTATTACATATATATATGTACACGTGTTAAGAGTATTTAAATTAAATGTATTGATTTCAATTCCCTTCGTAATAAAAGCATCTGGCAACTATACCCCCAATCTTGCTATATATTTCTCTCAGTAATTGTTTTCAGGTTATTTGTTAAACTTAACTTTCTTCTAAAGACTATTAGCTGCAACTAATCTTGTTATTATTATTATTATCATATATATATATATATATATATATACATCCAAATAAGTAGGTTCGGGTAAAAAAATTCTTATTAGATGCAATTAAAGAAAACGGGTCAAATTTATGTGGGTTATCATTTTTAAATAGATGCAGCGGGAAATAGGTATTGAAAGTTGAGAGATTTTTCATTAAGAACCTTTCTACTTGTAGTTATAGTTAGGACTATTCACATTACTTTAATTATCATTTCTCTAATTTAACGGCTGTTCACAATTCCTCATAATTCTCATAATAAACGTATTTGTTTTCACACCAGTCAGGCCACTGTTTACATCAATCACACAGAATGTTCATGCTTATTGTTTTTGTCATTAGCTGTACCAATCATGTCTTTACAGACTGAAGCCTACCGTTACACAACGTTTAAAATGTTATAATTAATGCTTTATATATCAGATCTCGTATAAAAAGCATTATTTTCTGTACAAATGGCCACAAAAATACTTTCAATCCTAATATATGTACGTATAGTATGCACATACGCCTTTTTCACCTGTATTAAAACGTAAAAGTATCATCATGCCGATCTTAGTTTCCGCAATGTGACGTGAGCCCTAACATTTAATTTAAAATTATTTAACAGATCATTCGAGGGAACTGTACATCGATCTCATAGAACTTCTGACTCATAATAACCCGCTATGCATATTTACAAGAGTCGAATTTAAATAAATAAATAATAAAAAATATATATATACTATATCCCTTACTACACACGCATGCATCTTACACACTACACAGTCCTTTTCAAAAAAGGTGTAATTTCAATAGTTTCGGAGATTCGCGATTGGCCCCTCCTTCCTGCCTGCATCGTATTAGTACCCAGCAAGTCTCTCCACAGTTTACAGGTTTCCTCACATTGTCTAAAATTTATAAAGTTCTCTCTTATTGTTTTCCTTATTGTAACGGACATCACAACCGAATTTAAATAGTATTTAAGTATTATGTCGAGCAACATAGCTAGATAACCCCGCCCCACAGCCTAGTTTTCTTTGCATAATCATGAAACAAGATTTTATATATATATATATAATATATATATATATATACACGGCAAAAGTAGTTTGAAGATTTATTCCATCACAACGACTGATTATAATTATACACTTTAGAGGAGTTTGCAAATTGCATATACTTAGACAAAAAGTATTAGATCTTATGATTGATTTCATGTCATTATCAGCATGCTTCACTTCATGTCCTTTCAGTCATTGTGACCGTAGAACGTACCAGAACTATGGTCTCGACAAACCACAATGTGTTAAATTTAAATATTGACTTATTGTTATTATTATTACATATATATGTACACGTGTTAAGAGTATTTAAATTAAATATATTGATTTAAATACATTTCGTAATAAGAGCATCTGGTAACTCTACCCCAATTTTGCTATATGAAAATGAAAATGAAAAGGTTTATTGCCAGACTATAGTCCATATGGCAAATATTATTCATACAATGACAGTTCATACACTAAGGGTAGAAATATATACAATTGATTAGAAATAATACTGCACTGTCGAAGTTAAGTGGAGCTACAGACAGACAGACGTTTTCGTACCAAGAAGTCCATAGCTTAGGCCTTAGAGGATAAATGGCAGGACTCATGGATAGCTTGGATGATCGGGTTGGTTGATTTTTTAATTCTTTGCATTAGAATGTGTTGAGCACGTCTTGTTACCTCCGGGAAGCTCGGGACATTGCGGGTAGCAAACATTTGCGAAGCTAAGCATCTCGGGGGTAATTTATGTAAGAGTCTAAAAGAACTGTTGTACAGCAAATTTAGGGTACTGCCAGAACCTTTTTTATAATTCACACAGAGCTGCAGACCGTATATATTACTGCAGAAAGTACGAAAGAGTGTGTCTTTAGCTTCACTTGTACAGAAACGAACGCTCCTTATGGTCATATTCGCTTTAGCATACAGGCTTCGAGACTGTTTTCTTATATCCGAGTCATCACTCAAGGAGCTGGTAATAGTTTGACCCAATTACTTAAACTCTTGTACTTCCTCAATTACTTCACCATTCATTTTAAACCTTATGTGAAAAATGCTCTGTATCAATTGGTCCACAATTAACCCACCCCTTATATCCACAGTCTAACTATAGAGTAGATTAAGTCTAGCCTTGTAGGGGTCAGCCTACTTGCTGGTGGGGATCTTTTTTCCGTTGTTTGTTCTTCCCCCTTCCCTCGTTCCGTCTTGTAACCCCGTTCCTCGTTTTCGTTCCCCCTTGTCCACCTTTTCGCTGGGCTTTTTCCACCAGCGACCTCTTGGTTTTTGGTTGGTTGATCGGCAATGTATATCTATTACCGAGCACGCTCTTGTCACACAGTATATAAATACTAGTGTGGAGAATAACTCTGGTGAGCAACCAATTGGTTTCATCCACCCAGTTATTGACATAAAATGAATTTAATAATTGTTCGATTAACTACCTACCTACTCAGTGAACCATTTTCGTTACATCCCAACTACCCACACATCAGTTTTCCATATACTGGGGGCCCCGGGAGATAAAAATTTTGGTGTCAATGTCACCAATTTTTATGTCTGAGTATAGACTAGCTAACTATTTGACTGTAAATGCCTGTTAATCTGATTAACAGTGACTATCCTCACCATCTCATGGAGAAGATGTAGCATTTAATTAGAAGAGAAAATATACATCCATAAGATGAAACTGTCTATGGTCTTTACCATAAGAAAAGGAAAAGTGAAAGTTAGAAGATAAATTACAATTCCCCAGCATCTATTTTTTGTTGTAAAACTAGTCGCGCCTATTTAAATGGATGATTAATATATGGTTTAATTTAATAAATATTGCTATCTGGCAACTCAATATGAAAGAGAAATGTACTTTTGCGTAATTAGCTGTAGATATGATAGCTATGTAAGATGTAGGTTACCACCTAATTTTTATTGCGAAAGAATCATCTATTTAATTTAAATATTTAATAATGCTACTACTTCAAGTTAAATTGCTATACTCGATGGTAGTGCCCCCCCCCCCTCTGCGTCGGTCTCTCTTCACATGAAGGTGAAGCTGGTTAAAATGTCTTGGCCCACTGACAACCAGGCTAATTTCCTTCAGTGTTGAGGAGGTCTCTTGTCAGGCCTTTAGTTTGGGGACACTACACATTCTGACTTTCCTATTGTCCTGTGTTGTTTGGAAGGTAATTGGATTTATTTTGAAGTTTTGTACCACTCGTTGATTTTTCTGCTGATCTTTGTATCGTCCGTAATATTGTCTTTGGCTGCGCTGAGAGACATTGACTGAGACGCATTGTGTGGGATGGCGGGAGGAGACCCCCAAATGTAAACACCCTCAAATCACGGCTAGCACCATGTCACGATCACGGTTAAGTGTACAGTGGTAACAATTAGTAGGTTATGTTAATTCAATTGACGACAGTGAATCACGGATAAATGCACGAATAAAATGTGTGTATACGCAACGTTGCGGTTCCGTGCGTAGTTCTCTCTTCACACGAAGGTCAGGCTGGTGTCCCCTCTAGGCCTGTCTTGGTCGAGGGGCGAGTGCTTTCTTGTACTCTCCACCTCACATAGCCATGTACGTCCCGTTCATCGGGGATTGTTCTGAGCCAGGCGTCTAATCATCTTTTGAAGATGTCCACAGCAACTCCCTTCATGTTCCTTAGGTCTTTGGGCTTTGTTTAGATAGTTTTGGTCGTCTCACCACAAAACTATTGCCAAGCAAAGGGGGGGGGGGATGCTGTAGGTGCAACAAGGAAACTTGGAGGTGGCGTTATCCCCCAAGAGAAAGGAGAGAAAGGAGGAGAGGTGTTCACTTGGCTCCTCAGGTTAGATAAATATGCCGTACAAAGTGCCATTTCAAGGCAATTTTGAGAATAAATCTAAAAATGAATATGACAAGAACCAACTTAGGTTCTTATGGTTCAGGGATCCATTTGATTTGAATAAAGGGCTCATAACCTATAGATTTAATGTTGTGTTGTTTGGAGCCAATTGCTCACCTAGCCTATTAGCAATGACAATTAGACATCATTTGAACCAGTTTAATAACTCTTTAACAATGAATTTCCTCAAGGAACATTTTTACGTAGACAATCTAATAGGCTCAACAACAAACAAAATCTGAATTATCTGAGGTCTATGAACACTCTCAAAACATTATGCAACAAGGTAACTTTGAACTTAGTGCGTGGATTTCAAATGATGAGGAATTAAACAAAAAGATTTTAAAGGATAATAATGGTCTTACTGATCCATCAGACAGAGTTAAAACTTTAGGTATGAACTGTTATTTGGACGCATCTTCTATCAGTCATGATTCAATCTGTACTAAAGGTTTTAAACTTGATGAGGAAGTAAATATTAAAAGACAAATATTATCAGAGGCTTCAAAAAATTTTGACCCCATGGGTCTATTCCTGCCTTCAACAATAAAATCAAAGATTCTCCTCCAAGAAGTTTGGATGACAAATGTTGGGTGGGATGATCCAATAACAAATGGATAGCAAAAATTTTGGAAGAAGTTAGCTGCTGATTTAACAAAAGTGCAGAACATTAAAATTCAAAGGTGCTGTGGGTTTAGGGATAAGCCACAGAGACTTCATGTGTTTGCTGATGCAAGCACACATGCTTATGGGTACTGTGCATACCTTGTAAGTCCTACAGAAAATCATCTAATTTATGCAAAAGGGAAAGTTGCACCCCTCAAACCTACCCGAACCATACCTCAACTGGAACTATTGGCTGCTGCGTTAGCCATTAAAACCAATTCATTGCTTAAGGATGCTTGCCATGTTGTGAACATAACTGATATCCACATCTGGCTTGACAGTCAGATTTGTCTTGCCTGGATACGGAATGCTAGCATTAATAGTAAGAATATCTTTGCAAGAAATAGGCTAAAAGAAATAGCTGAAGCTAATGAAAGACTACAAGTAAACTTTCACTATGTTCCAACTAAACAAAATCCAGCAGACTTTCTGACCAGAGGTTTATCCTACAAGTTGTTGAAGTCAAACAAAACTTGGTTCATGGGACCTAAGTGGCTCTGTAATACATACCAATGGCCTGTGGAACAAGTTAACTTGACATTAAATTTAATCTTTTCAAATGAAAAGGTTGAACCAATCACTAATTATGAACATTATTCTGATTTCAGCAAACTTGTCAGGGTCACAGCTTACTGTTTGAGGTTTGCTCACAACTGTTTAACTACAATAAACAATCAGCTAAATAAAAACAATCATAATTATACAGAAGTTGCAACCAAGTACTGGATAGCGCATGCACGACAAAAGGAGTACAATAAAGAGTTAGAATTCTTGACTAATGGGAAACAAACAAAAGAACCTGTACCATCAGTAGTTGTGGATCTAAATTTGTTCAGAGATGAGGAATGCCATCTAAAGTGTAAAGGGAGATTAGACAAATCAAAACTGTCTTACAAAAGCAAACAACCAATCCTTTTACCTAGATTTAGCTATTTGACAACATTAATCATCAGGCAAACACACACAATGATGTACATCATATGGGGTACCACAGACACTAACTACATTAAGAAAAACTTATTGGATACCCAAGGGAAGGATCACTGTTAAAACAGTCCTGAGTGAGTGTATCACATGTAGGCGTATTCATGCTAGGCCCTATAGGATACCAAATCCTCCTGCTTTGCCAGAGGAGAGAGTTACTCTCAACAGACCCTTTGAGACTGTAGGCATTGACTATACAGGAGCATTGACTGTGGGGTTGGTTGACACTGAACAAAAAATGTACATTGTACTGTTTACATGTGCTGCCTCACGAGCTGTTTATCTGGATGTTGTGGAGGACCTTACAGCAGAGTCTTTTGTTGCTGTCTTTAAGAGATTCTGTGCACGATATTTAGTACCCAAGACAGTATGGACTGACAATGCTACATATTTCAAGGCTGGTGAACAAGTCATCCACGATTTGTTAAGCAATGAATTCACACAATTATATATACAAAATTCAAACATAAAGTGGAAGTATATTCCGGTTGCCTCTCCTTGGTATGGTTCTATCTGGGAGAGGAATATACAAGCAGTAAAGAACTGCTTGAAGAAAGCAAATGGTAAAAAACAGATACACTTGTTTGAGTTGCTCACTCTCCTGGCTGAGATTGAGAACATCATTAACAATAGACCACTCACTTATGTAAGTGACAACATTAATGACCCCGGAACCATTAACTCCAAATCATTTGATTCGGGGAGAACAAGTTAGTCTCCTGCCGTACTACTATATAGACTCTTCAGAAGACCCAAACTGGACTCAACGACATGATGAGCTCCAGACTAAGTTACAACATTTAACTAGAGTTAAAGCTCATTTCATTAAACAGCGGAAAATTGAGTACTTGATGGGTCTAAGGGAGAGACATAACCAAATGACTAAGAAGGATTGGTCTGACACAATTAAGGTAGGGGACCTTGTTCTCATACATGACAGTACTCCAAGACAATACTGGCCTCTGGCTAGAGTTTTAGAACTCAGACCAGAGGCAGACGGGGTAACAAGAGTGGTCAAATTAAGGACTTCAACGGGTGACACAACAAGAGACATTTCTCTTTTGTACCCCTTAGAGCCTGGACCCAAAACAATGGACTTTGGAGAACCTTCTCCACCGCCAGTAACAACTGGAGACACTGAACTTCCAGTAACTATTCCTTTGACAGTAGGAGTGGTAACGCATCCTACTACAACATTGACAGACACATGACCTCAGCGACAAACAGCATTAAAGGCGCGACTAGTTTTACAACAAAAAATAGATGCTGGGGAATTGTAATTTATCTTCTAACTTTCACTTTTCCTTTTCTTATGGTAAAGACCATAGACAGTTTCATCTTATGGATGTATATTTTCTCTTCTAATTAAATGCTACATCTTCTCCATGAGATGGTGAGGATAGTCACTGTTAATCAGATTAACAGGCATTTACAGTCAAATAGTTAGCTAGTCTATACTCAGACATAAAAATTGGTGACATTGACACCAAAATTTTTATCTCCCGGGCCCCCAGTATATGGAAAACTGATGTGTGGGTAGTTGGGATGTAACGAAAATGGTTCACTGAGTAGGTAGGTAGTTAATCGAACAATTATTAAATTCCTTTTATGTCAATAACTGGGTGGATGAAACCAATTGGTTGCTCACCAGAGTTATTCTCCACACTAGTATTTATATACTGTGTGACAAGAGCGTGCTCGGTAATAGATATACATTACCGATCAACCAACCAAAAAACCAAGAGGTCGCTGGTGGAAAAAGCCCAGCGAAAAGGTGGACAAGGGGGAACGAAAACGAGGAACGGGGTTACAAGACGGAACGAGGGAAGGGGGAAGAACAAACAACGGAAAAAAGATCCCCACCAGCAAGTACGCTCTCAACAATTAAACAAAAGGGGAAAAGGGTCTCTAATAACTAGTAGTAAGTGACTAATTGTGTTTTTAACCCAGTTAGAAGTAAACGCAGTAAATTAAGCTGGGTCAGACAAATTAGGCCTACATTGTGGCCTAAGACCTAGCATCAACTCATAGCGTAACAAAGGTGAAGGTAGATTGCCCTAACCTAATTTGGTGAGGAATCCTACTGTGGACCTCAATTTATCTGCCCGCTCTGGACCATTTCCGGAATCTCTAGGCTGACCCCTACAAGGCTAGACTTAATCTACTCTATAGTTAGACTGTGGATATAAGGGGTGGGTTAATTGTGGACCAATTGATACAGAGCATTTTTCACATAAGGTTTAAAATGAATGGTGAAGTAATTGAGGAAGTACAAGAGTTTAAGTAATTGGGTCAAACTATTACCAGCTCCTTGAGTGATGACTCGGATATAAGAAAACAGTCTCGAAGCCTGTATGCTAAAGCGAATATGACCATAAGGAGCGTTCGTTTCTGTACAAGTGAAGCTAAAGACACACTCTTTCGTACTTTCTGCAGTAATATATACGGTCTGCAGCTCTGTGTGAATTATAAAAAAGGTTCTGGCAGTACCCTAAATTTGCTGTACAACAGTTCTTTTAGACTCTTACATAAATTACCCCCGAGATGCTCAGCTTCGCAAATGTTTGCTACCCGCAATGTCCCGAGCTTCCCGGAGGTAACAAGACGTGCTCAACACATTCTAATGCAAAGAATTAAAAAATCAACCAACCCGATCATCCAAGCTATCCATGAGTCCTGCCATTTATCCTCTAAGGCCTAAGCTATGGACTTCTTGGTACGAAAACGTCTGTCTGTCTGTAGCTCCACTTAACTTCGACAGTGCAGTATTATTTCTAATCAATTGTATATATTTCTACCCTTAGTGTATGAACTGTCATTGTATGAATAATATTTGCCATATGGACTATAGTCTGGCAATAAACCTTTTCATTTTCATTTTCATATAGCAAAATTGGGGTAGAGTTACCAGATGCTCTTATTACGAAATGTATTTAAATCAATATATTTAATTTAAATACTCTTAACACGTGTACATATATATGTAATAATAACAATAAGTCAATATTTAAATTTAACACATTGTGGTTTGTCAAGACCATAGTTCTGGTACGTTCTACGGTCACAATGACTGAAAGGACAGTGAAGCATGCTGATAATGACATGAAATCATCATAAGATCTAATACTTTTTGTCTAAGTATATGCAATTTGCAAACTCCTCTAAAGTGTATAATTATAATCAGTCGTGTGATGGAATAAATCTTCAAACTACTTTTGCCGTGTATATATATATATATATATATATATATATATATATATATATATATATATAATATATATATATATATATATATATACACAAACTCAGAATGGTTCCCTGAGAACATTATATGTTAAACACAGACCGTGCATGGAACAAGGAACTCTTCTGGGAAAATTAAATCCACTATAGTCCGAATAGTGGATTTAATTTTCCCAGAAGAGTTCCTTGTTCCATGCACGGTCTGTGTTTAACATATATATATATATATATATATAATCTTGTTTCATGATTATGCAAAGAAACTAGGCTGTGGCGGGGTTATCTAGCTATGTTGCTCGACATAATACTTAAATACTATTTAAATTCGGTTGTGATGTCCGTTACAATAAGGAAAACAATAAGAGAGAACTTTATAAATTTTAGACAATGAGGAAACCTGTAAACTGTGGAGAGACTTGCTTGGTACTATATACGATGCAGGCAGGAAGGAGGGGCCAATCGCGAATCTCCGAAACTATTGAAATTACACCTTTTTTGAAAAGACTGTGTAGTGTGTAAGATGCATGCGTGTGTAGTAAGGGATATGTATATATATATATATATATATATATTTATTTATTTATTTATTTATTTAAATTCGACTCTTGTAAATATGCATAGCGGGTTATTATGAGTCAGAAGTTCTAATGAGATCGATGTACAGTTCCCTCGAATGATCTGTTAAATAATTTTAAATTAAATGTTAGGGCTCACGTCATTGAGGAAACTAAGATCGCATGATGATACTTTTACGTTTTTAATACAGGTGAAAAGGCGTATGTTGCATACTATACGTACATATATTAGGATTGAAAGTATTTTTGTGGCCATTTGTACAGAAAATAATGCTTTTTATACGAGATCTGATATCATAAAGCATTAATTATAACATTTTAAACGTTGTGTAACGGTAGGCTTCAGTCTGTAAAGACATGATTGGTACAGCTAATGACAAAAACAATAAGCATGAACATTCTGTGTGATTGATGTAAACAGTGGCCTGACTGGTGTGAAAACAAATACGTTTATTATGAGAATTATGAGGAATTGTGAACAGCCGTTAAATTAGAGAAATGATAATTAAAGTAATGTGAATAGTCCTAACTATAACTACAAGTAGAAAGGTTCTTAATGAAAAATCTCTCAACTTTCAATACCTATTTCCCGCTGCATCTATTTAAAAATGATAACCCACATAAATTTGACATCCCGTTTTCTTTAATTGCATCTAATAAGAATTTTTTTTACCCGAACCTACTTATTTGGATGTTATATATATATATATATATATATATATATATATATATATGATAATAATAATAATAACAAGATTAGTTGCAGCTAATAGTCTTTAGAAGAAAGTTAAGCTTAACAAATAACCTGAAAACAATTACTGAGAGAAATATATAGCAAGATTGGGGGTATAGTTGCCAGATGCTTTTATTACGAAGGGAATTGAAATCAATATATTTAATTTAAATACTCTTAACACGTGTACATATATATATGTAATAATAACAATAAATCAATATTAGTAATAATATTTAAGTGGATGTTTAGCGGAGGATAACAGAATTGATGCTTCAGATTCAAAGCTGTGTTACGCAGCTTGATGTTCTTTTTAGCATATGCAATTTTATAACGAAATTTGCTGTATAGTAAAATTATTAATTCACATACTAGAAGATAGCATGTGAAAGTGAATGTAATGGTATATATCAGCGTAAATAACAGAAAACTACATATTTAAAAGTAAATAAACAAATATGAGTGTACTATATGTATATATTGTATTTGAAGGTCATCTCGTTTAAAAATAAGCCAGTTTCCCTTAAAAAAGAGAGAAATTAATTTATTTAAATTAAAATGATAAATATTAATTTTATTTTTCATAATGCAGATCTTAAACAAAGAACTTGTATTAGGTTTAAAATATGATCACTCTGATTTTCATTTATGTATTGTTCGCAATTTGTTAACATTTGAAAATTGGGTGTTAATGTGCAATCTCGTTAGGCCTATTAAAACCTTTCATTCGTTTCCATTTCTACTGTCTTCTAACTTGCGGAAAGTACTTGAATGTATGTATGTTTTTTCATTTGTTCTTGTTTGCCTCATGAAAGAACTTTTTTGAAGGAGGAAGGCGAAGCTCAATCCTTTCTTAAATTTTTTTGAAGGAAGGTGAAGACGAATCATTTTTAAAATTTATTTTTTTAAATTTAATTTTTTAAATTTAATTTTTTTAAATTTATTTTTTAATTTTTTTTTTTTTTGAAGGACCATGAAGGACACCTCATAAAGGAGGGACCGCCATGAAGGACGGTGGAGGACCGCCATGAAGGACGGTGAGGGGGGGGAAATTTTCAAATTGATCCATTGCTGTCTCACATTTTGACACTATACTACTTTCTTCTTTAAGGAGAGCACGCAGTACCACACTTTCGACACATTCTCATTCATTTTCTGTCCAACTCTCTAACTCAAGGTTTAATCGGTATTTTCAATCTTTCATCTACTCAATCGGTGAACTCTGGAACAACCTTCCTCAATCCATCTTTTTCCCTGTCTATAACCTCCAATCTTTCAAATGGAGAGTGTCCAGACATCTCGAGAACTCTGGTTCTTGATTTCGGCTCTTATTTTCTTTCTATGGAGGGGGGCTTTTTTTCGGGAGGTTTTCACCTTTGGTCCCTCCTTCCTGCATAAAAAATAAAATTTACGGGTGGGGCTTTGGAATTAACTGTTAATTTAAGTATATGATATAGAGAGAGAGAGAGAGAGAGAGAGAGAGAGAGAGAGAGAGAGTGGATTCACATGACTGTTGTTAAGTTCTTCGGTCTTTACTCTTTTTATAATTTGAACTAAATTTTATTACATTTTACACTGGTAACAAAGGAAGGAATCTGAGATCGCGCATACAGAAATGCCAGGAACTCCTCTTTCGGCGCTCTCGCAGGACGTTTCTATAGGCAAATGCTAACATTTTAACTAACGATTAATTAATATAAAACATATTAAAAGTAATATTTAATTTAGGAATAATTAATATAAATCATATTAAAAATAATAACATTAAATTCCATTCACTACACTTGCCTCGCTCCTTATTAAAATAAATTTTTAAATCAGAAAGCTTTAAAAACAAAAATTAAGATCAGCTTTCCATATTAGAATTAAGTCAAAGAAGAAATACAGCCGTGGAAAAGTAAACATTTCGGCAAAACTCTGTAACCGACACTTTATATCAGTGTATGACAATTATTCAAAACAATTTTTTTTTCACTCTAAAGCAAACATGTTTATCAAATAACATTTTAAATCAATAAAGCAAAATTTCTGTAAGAAAAATCTGCTTCACAAAAATCGAGAATAAATTTTACTTTAAATTTCGTTTTAATAAATTTAACTATTTCACATTCTATTCCACCGATATCTCATTAAAAATCGCTTTACATACGAAAGTAGATAGTTACTATCAGGGAAAAAATTAAAAAAGAAATGGAAATATATTAACCACAGCGCACATACTCTATACAAGCAAAACAATAAAATTTATCACAATTTAGAACACACACACACATTTATTTATTGTTCAAAAGGGTCACTTCATTACTTGTATTTAAAGAACACTCTCATTTCAAATTGTCGCATAGCATCCTTGCAACATCTTTACCAATGAGGAATTCTCTTCTGCCGCGCAAAACATCATGCGTATGACTGTAAATGATTTCACAATCAATTTACGACGCACCCGTATGGAGAGTAATGAGAAAATTCTTCATTCAACAAACTCGTGGGTTACTCTACCGCACAATCACTTTCTTACGACGACGGACCATTTCAATCGTACAGAAAGTTCACCAGGAGAACAACAATTCGGGCACTGCCTGTTCCAAGTCTGTCCTTCCAGTTTGTAATCGTCTATAGGGGGTCTTTTCAATCGAAAAAGGCCTCGGATATGCGTCCATCTCAATTGTCTCTGTGTTCGAATCAGTGCTGTCGAAACCAAAGCCTGTCACTGGTATTCGCTGTTCATCGGGAACCTTCGGGACACACAAGCAACTCTTGAACTCTCTCGTTGTTCTTCGCGCAGGTCAACTAGCTTTCGTGGAATTGATACGTAACTTAGTCACTCTTCGATTAAACCCTTCAAAATGTGATCATATAATTCGAAAAACTGATAAAATGATTTTTTTGTTTTCGGTGTTCCCATCAAACAATTTTGTAAACCGATAAAAATGAACATATTACAGCAACTAACTATCACTGTAACAGCACTGTAAATTTCAAAACATAAACCATACTTTGCTCTGACCAAAAATAAAAGAAAAAAATTGCATAGAATTTCGCACACTTTAATGGCACAGTAACTGCCGATAAGGTAACTTATGGTATTTACATCGAATAAAATCTCAAAACCAAACAATACTGCATCGTACTATATATATATATATATATATATATATATATATATATATATATATATATATATATATATATGACACGGTTTTTTTTGCGAAATCGGTCTTTTCGCAAATTCTCCGGTCAGTTTGCAAAGAAACAAAAACAATAGTAATTTTACAAAATGACCTTAAATGTTTGGTCATTTTGCAAAAACACAAAAATCAGTCAATTTGCAAAATCACCAATAATCTTGTCGGTGTATTTGCAAAATCTCTTGTTTTAATACTGTAGAACCTTCTAGCTCCTAACCTATTCTAACCTAACCAAACGTAACGTAACCTAACCTAACCTAACCAACAGTGTCATTGTGTTTAGGTTAGGTTAGGTTAGGTCAGGAGCTAGAAGGCTGTACAGTATTAGAACAAGAGATTTTGCAAATCCACCGACAAGATTATTGGTGATTTTGCAAATTGACCGATTTTTGTGTTTTTGCAAAATGACCAAACATTTAAGATCATTTTATAAAATTACTATTGTTTTGGTTTCTTTGCAAACTGACCGGAGAATTTGCAAAGAAACTGATTTCGCAAAAAACTGTAACATATATATGTAATATATATATATATATATATATATATATATATATATATATATATATATTATATATATATATATATATATATATATATATACGTCCATCCATAGTAACCATAATTATAAACTTTTAAAGACATCATTTTTCAAACTGTTCTCCGTAATAGTATCGATACAATCAAAGAGCAAAAACCCAACTCGGAACCAGAAATAACGCCCAGTTTTACAAGAGGTAGCAAAGAACCAATCGCCTCAACATCAACACAAGTACTTGAGCAACGCATCGCAAGGGGTGTACAAAATATGACTAAAGAAGCTGCAAAAATGATACCAGCATTCTAAAGCAACCCATTTCTAGTCATCAATTAAATCTCAAATAGTAATTTCACGAGTATCACCAAGTAATAGTTAGAAAACTAATACATTTACCTAAAAACATTCTATAATCAATTTTAACAAAAACATCGAAAAACGAAAACATTAATTCTGACTTCTAACCTTTAATCCTACAGCAAAGAATCCTATAAATTTACAAACCCTACGAGGTAGCAACTCTTTTCTACATCAGAAGAAAAACCACTAAACCACTCCACAGATACATCCAGGCTATACAAGACTATAAACGGCATTACTCACTCTAACAGCGGCATTCACACCTCACACACGGCTATATGTCGCAGCCAAAATAATATCCCAACATATACACAAAAAGCTAACATTCTAGTTAATCACTACGCAAAGATAAGTCACTTAAACAGGGACAACAACCAGAAATACGCAGACAGACAAGCAGCCAGACACAAGAAAACCTACAGACTCGACACGACCATTAAACCCTTCAATACAGACCAGACCACCAAGATCATCAAAAACATTAAGAATTCGAAGGCTACTGGACCAGACAACATATCTAACATACACCTTAAACACTTGGGTCCACAGGGAATACTAGCTCTCACAAATATTAGCACATATTCATACCAACACTGTATTATTATTCCTGACATATCGAAACAAGGTAAAATTATTACACTACTCAAACCAAACAAAAATCCAACAGAACCAGCTTCCTATAGATCCATTACTTTATTATGCACACCTTCCAAAGTAACAGAAAGACTAATCTTACAAATCACCAACCCACACATACCACTATCGCCTACTCAACATGGATTCAGACCTCACCACTCAACCACTACATTACTCACTAACCTCACGCAGCACATCATGGATGGCATCAACTCCAGACGACCAGCTCAACGTACACTATTAGCAACAATAGACATTAGTAAAGCATTTGATGCTATCCCACGCTTCCCTCTCATAAACAAAATACTCAACACAAACCTGCACAACAACACAAAAGGTGGCTGAGCAACTATCTTTCAGGAAGATACTCACATGTCACATTTAATGGCAAGTCATCCAAAAACAAGCTTTTTCCGAACGGGGTCCCTCAAGGCTCTGTTCTCTCACCAACACTGTTCAACTTATACATGCATGACATTCCAACTCCCATAGATAACAAGCTTACCTTATCATCATATGCAGATGACATCACTCTAACATCCACCCACAACAACATCGACACCGCTACAAATAACCTACAAACATACATAAACAGTATACAAGACTGGCTCACACACAATAGACTCAAAGTAGCGCCCACAAAATCAACCATCACCTTGCTTACAAGCAATACAATAGAACACCAGATAACTCCACAGCTTACACTAAACAACACCAACATTCCACACACTCATAGAACCAAAATACTTGGGGTCACATACAGCACATCATTATCTTTTGCAAACCACATTCAGGACATCAAAAACAAATGTACGTCAAGACTTAACACGCTTAGGGTACTAACAGGCACAAACTTTGGACACCAGCAGGAAACAACATCACTCATATACAAACAATATATTCGCTCAGTTATGGACTATGCTAGCCCATGCTGGGCACCCATTATCTCAAACACACACATAAACACCTTACAGACAATAAAAAACAACGCACTTCGTATCATTACAGGATCCACTCAAACAACACCAATAGAACACCTGCACACAGAAACAAAAATACTGAAAGTTAGGGAACATTTAGACATGAGGGGAACACAATTCATGGCAGCAGCGACAACTAACCCACAACACCCTTGCCACTACATGTACAATCATGCACCGACACCTCGCACCATTGAGGTAACACCAGAGAGACATTATAACCAAATACTCCATTCCATACCACGCCCCACAGACATCACACAATACAGAAAACACATACACACACACACACCTAACCCACAAAGCACTGACACGACTCGGTCCGAATGCGGTCCTAGGTGCGAAGCCGCCACCCATTAACAGGTCAGAGTTAACTTAGCACGATTCCGATGTGGACATCACCCCAACTTACGGACATATAAACACAGACTAGACAACGCCACAGACGACACCTGCCACCTGTGCCAGGACACACCACAAACAATTGAACACATTATGACAGACTGTACCGCTCCAGCACAACAACGAACACAACACAACATCACTAGTGCGCTGAACCTCTGGTCCACTCCGGAGAGGGCGATCGGTTACCTGCGTGCCGCCGGCTTGCTCAATCAGGGTGAGCTGATCGGCTAAACAACAACAACAACAACATCAGAAGACCCACTGTATTCTGTAAATCACATTCATTTAGCGTAGGTTTAAGCCACAGTATCAAAACAGATACAGTTTCTACAACAAAAATACCCTGTGAAATAGAATATTTCCCAAAAAGGATGAAAAATAGAAAAAAAAATTAACCACCAAAAAAGAATATTTTAAAAGTACAGTTGACCTCCAAAAATATAACGGATCGAAAATTAAAAAGCTAACTGTAGTACTTATGAAAAATAAATAACCAAACACACAAACCACCGTTAGCTTGTGGCAGACACGCGTATACAAACCAATTCCTAATCGTATAAAATATCTTTTATCACAACTTGATTTCTAGTTTGAACGCCAAAATAAAAAGTTTAAAAAATTTATTTTTGTACAACATACAAATGTTTTGTATGGATTTACTTACAAGAAAGAATACAAGCGCAGGATTAGAGTGTCTATAAATATGAAATGTATGTTTAGGTTACAAGTGAAACGCAACAGAAGTAAATTAAATAGGGCCTACACTGCGTTATTTCAAAATATTCTGATGTTTTCCTAATGATATTGTTATTGGTACTTGTAGGCTATCTCCCCCCCATCAATTTTGACAGAATATTTTCGTTAAAACTAACGAAAATATCACCACTTCACCTAACCAATTATCAAGGGCGTACAGTTGATCTATTAGTAAATAGTAAATACTATTCCAGAAACAAACAATGTTATAATTAATAATAGATCAACTGTACGCCCTTGATAATAAGTGGACCTTTTCCAGTTTGTGTACCGTTTTTCATATAATTTATTTTTGAGAATATTTTTGTTAAAACTAACGAAAATATCACGACTTAACCTAACCAATTATCAAAAGCGTACAGTTGATCTATTAGTAAATATTAAATACTATTCCAGAAACAAACAATGTTATAATTAATAATTAATAGATCAACTGTACGCCCTTGATAATTGGTTAGGTTAAGTCGTGATATTTTCGTTAGTTTTAACGAAATATTCTGTCAAAATTGGTGGTGGTGGGGGGGGGGGGGGGGAGATAACCTACAAGTACCTTGTTATTTCCTAAACTTTGCTTCAACTAAAAAAATTAAAATGCATAATAATATATATATAATATATATATATATATATATATATACAGGGTGAGTCAAAAGTAGCGCCCGATTTCTGTTTTTTCGGCTGTCAGATTCTTTCTGGGAAGTCATGTTGTTAATAATTGTCTTGCAGATTATTAATTTTCTTAGTTTATTTATTTTTGTTTTTCAGGTTATTGCTGAGAGTTTGGAAAGTTACTGAATTTGCACCAAATTGAACCATGAATTACCTTTCAATGAATCAACGCATTGCGGCCGTGAAACATTACTACAAATGTAATGAACAACCAACGATGGCGGCACGCCGTTTGGCACAGGAATTCGATATTAACCCACCCCAGGGAAGAAACATACGATTGATTGTCGAGAAATTTGAAGCAACAGGGTCGGTAGCCACTGCAAAGAAGTCCGGTCGTCCGAAAACGGCAACGAATGTAGTTAAGGCTGAAGAAGCCATCAGGAGACTGGAACAAAGTCCGCAAAAGTCAACTCGCCGTTTATCTGCAGAGTTGGAAGTGAGCCAATCAAGTGTTATCCGTATCCTTCACCAGAAAAAATGGAAACCTTACATTCCACGCTTACTGCATGCCCTTCATGATGGAGATGACGACCGCCGTCTTCAATTTTGCGAAGAGTTCTTAGCTAAACTTGACGAAGAGGACACAATGCTAGAAAACATCTGGTGGTCAGATGAGGCATGTTTTAAGCTTAACGGCACAATTAACAGACACAATTGTGTCTACTGGGCTGCGGAGAACCCAAGAGTGACAGTTGAGGTGGTGGTAAATTTACCTGGCGTGACAGTTTGGGCAGCCATATCTCCATTAGGGATAATTGGACCCTTTTTCTTTGAGGGATCTGTCACTGCAGAAATTTACCTGGATATGCTGCAAACTTTCTTTTGGCCCAGGGTACAAGATCAGGACTGTTATTTCCAGCAAGATGGAGCTCCACCTCATTATGGACGTCATGTTCGTCAGTGACTTGATGAAAACTTTCCCGGAAAGTGGATCGGCCGCCGCGGTCCGATCGAGTGGCCGGCACGCTCCCTAGACCTTACACCTCCAGATTTCTTTCTTTGGGGGCTCATGAAAGACCTTGTTTATCGTGAAAGCCTCGTACCATTCAGGAATTGAAGGCTCAAATCACTGCAAAGTTTGAGGAAATTGATATCGAACTCTGCAGGCGTGTGTGCCACTCTGTGCCTGCTCGGCTGCAATTGTGCATCGATCACGAGGGAGGGCACTTTGAAAATTGCAAGTAAAACAGCTTGGTACAGTTCCGTAATAATTTCCCCCCGAATAAATGGTTAGATAAACATGTCATTCATTTATTTTCTACCTTCTTGTACACTGTAATACAAATGGCAAACAAACAATCAACTGACAGAAATCGGGCGCTACTTTTGACTCACCCTGTATATATATATATATATATATATATATATATATATATATATTATTATGCATTTGAATTTTTTTAGTTGAAGCAAAGTTTAGGAAATAACAAGGTACTTGTAGGTTATCTCCCCCCCCCCACCACCACCACAACTGTTCGCTGTGAATGTCAATTTTTTTTGGTTTAAATTCTTTAAAAGGTAAATTCCAGTTAATAAAAAATTCGTTTCCACGAAGTTTAAAGACTGTTAAAATTGGTTTAGCCTTCTTTTGTTTTAGATTTTAACATGTTATTATTATTTGGAAATAGTTTAGTTATAAATTAGCATATTTTGGTCAGTGCATACACATCTTATTTCATAGAATGTTATTACGTTTGTTTATAGATCTATTTTTTATTTGTATCTACATGGTGTGTGTATATATATATATATATATATATATATATACACACACCATGTAGATACAAATAAAAAATAGATCTATAAACAAACGTAATAACATTCTATGAAATAAGATGTGTATGCACTGACCAAAATATGCTAATTTATAACTAAACTATTTCCAAATAATAATAACATGTTAAAATCTAAAACAAAAGAAGGCTGAACCAATTTTAACAGTGTCTTTAAACTTCGTGGAAACGAAATTTTTATTAACTGGAATTTACCTTTTAAAGAATTTAAACCAAAAAAAATTGACATTCACAGCGAACAGTTTTTCTCTTAAGATAATTTAATACGAAATTTAGGACATGATACAAATCCTCTTTTAAAGTAAAATAAACCTACTTAATTTCATATAAAAAAATAAACAGTACAGTTAAACGAATAAAAAACCCTAAAATGAGATTCCTTTATGTTCGTAATGATAAAAAAATTACTGTAAATTTCACACAAAATTGCTTGCAAGCACTCCATTTCTACTTCTCTCTCTCTCTCTCTCTCTCTCTCTCTCTCTCTCAGAAGGGATTCTATATAGGGGAAGGAAACAAAAAATAGTTAGCTGACTCGAGCATTTTTGGGGGAATGGAGTGGAATCAGGGGTTGGTGGAAGAAAACAAACGTTAAGTGAAGCTGAAATTGAGTCTGAAAATTGAAAGTACATTATAGCCTACTATAAATTTAAAGAAGGAGTACATAAGTTGTATTAAATTCATAAAGAACTTAATAAAAGAATCGCTGCCACTATGAACGTAATGATGATATTTTTATATAAGTTAATATTTAATGTTCTCCCTATTTACGGGTAGTATCTGTACGAAAAAATTTCCATTCCAACTCAGAACAGCGTGGCCGAAGAGGATCAAGACACAGCATTTTCCTAAACATTTATTAATTTACACTTTCCATGTATGGGCTTTGGGTAACTGCTAATTTAACTTCGAGAGAGAGAGAGAGAGAGAGGTAACGAATGGACTTTACATGATTGATATTACGTTTTCCGGCTTTTAAACGTTTTATAATTTTGCGCAGCAATTTTATCATATCTTACACCCATAACAAAAGGAAGGAATCCGAGATATCGTATACAAAAATGCCTGGAACTCCCCTATAGGTGTTCTCATAGGATCTTTCTATAGGCAAATGTTATTGGTTAAAAGAAGGTTGTAATTACGAGCTTTTACATGACTGGCTACCTTTCAAAACGCCTAATTCTTCTCTCTGAGGTCGCTTTTTAAACCTAAACACCGTTTTGTCAGATAAATAACAGTTTTAAACAATTTTAGATATTTTAATTAACGATTAACTAATATAAAACATATTAAAAAATATTAAAATAAGGATTAATATAAGTCATAATCATAATAATTATAATAATATTAAATTCCTTTTACTACATATCTGTACTTCGTCAGAACAGTCATTGGAATAATTAGTTCTTATTAAACATCTCCCAAACTTAATCAATTCCTTTTACCCCTTTGGCACTATGTTTGAATTTATATTTAATTCCATAATTCCAATAGTCAAATCCTAAGGAAACTGCTTCAGGAAGATTCGTCCTTTGTCTCATGTAAACATTATTTTAGTTGTTGTTGTTGTTGTTCTACTACTACTACTTATTACTATTATTATTACTATTATTATTATTGAGTTTTGTAATGCATGTGTCCCTTAACAACTTTCTATTTCCGGGTTTCCTTAATCTCTTTTGTCACTCTCTTTCCAAATTTCCCCAACTTTCCTCTAACTTTAGTTACAAATTTGGGTCGGAATTAATATACCTGATCAGGATTACAATTCCCTTCACTTAAATTTGGTAATATTAAAATTAGTAATTTTTTTTTCAATATTTTTAAAGTCTGTCTCCATAAAATATATTTTATATTTCATAAACGAAGTTCTGAAATGTAATTTTTATTTTAATCTACTTTAGTCATAAAACAACATTGAACTAACATATTAAATCTCTAAAACTGTTTAGGAAGTAAATCACGGACAAAATAAGTTGCCTTCAAAGTATTTAACTCAAGAAAGCCAGCGCCGTGGCCTATTACGATAAAAGTACACTTATTTTTCTGGAAATAACGTTTTTTTATCGTAGGCGGGTTAATTTTTATTAGTGTTTAGTAACAGTAAAATTTTTTAATTGAACTGTAAATGTAATTTTCAGTATAGAGTTACGTAGACCGAACACTAGTCGCTATATGCGCGGTCCCACACTGGCCTTCTGGAGTTAAAATGTGATACAAATGTATTTAAACGCGCGTTTTATTTGTGAACGCTATTCTTACAATATTATGTACCTTATGTACGTATATGTAGATTTTTATTATATTTTTCTTTTAATTATTATTTTTCTTTTTAAGTATTGTTTATGGCGCGAAAAAACATTATAAACTTCTTATTTACTGCTTTGTTTCGGGCTTTCTTCGAAAATATTGTTTATTTGAAGTCCATGTTTGGTACGAGAAAGTTAAACTAACGAAAAATTACGTCAACGTTATGGGGCAAAGTTACGTTAAATAAAGTTACACGTAAGTTTAGTAAGAGTGACTGACAAAAAATACAGAATTGTTGTGTGGGACTGACACAGTGCAAAATAAGATAAGTTGTTTATATTATGTTTCTCTTGTTTGTACTTGGAGTAAAGAAATGTATTATCATGTCATTTGGTACTCTAAATCAGTTAGTTGAAATTCTTGACAGGTTCGTGATCTGGAGCACTTAACTTGGATAATCGCTTTATCTCAACCAACTTAGAGTCAATCATTTTGCATAGAGTTCATTATACTGCAAAACTTGGTAAAATATTGTATAGGGATGCGTTTTAAGTCTAATAACCACCTTAAATATGATGGAAAAGGAAAAAACAATAAAACTGAAAAATATTTACGTTGCTCGATCATGCTCCATTCAACTTTCTCGCCTTTATACAGCGTATGAAGGCCGTTATTACCCCCAAAACGCATTCATATGCTCTCTAAAGGCGGGTGAGTTGAATAAAACATGGTCAAACAGCGTAAATATTGGCCCCGCTCGAACGAACCTTTTCTTACGGGAGTTTCTGGATGACATGACCCGTAAGAGTGCCAACTCTGAAACCACGCGACTGCGGGTTCGAGACCCCGTAGCTCCTAGTTTCCCATTTTATTGCATTTTCCCTTTTCAAAGATATTTTCATTACTCTTTAAGTGGTCAATTAGATCAGCCTTTATCGAGTCTGACGAGTTTTCATTTTCACTGCATCGTCCGTTCTGAGGATAAAATTGCTTTGCAGGAGCGAATAAATGTAAATAATTAATACTTGTTTTATTTCGAAATTATTTAAAATGGGTAAACACTATTTTAGGGACCATTATATTCTGATAAAAAGTAGTTAGACCAACATAGTTAAATATTTGCTCACTTATACAAATAGTTAATTGGGCAGAAACACAATCATAGTTCATACATTCATAACGAGGTTGCATTAACCATATGAATTAGTGGGCGCGTATTTAACTAGTATTTAGCCAGCGCCCGTAACTTGGTGTGTAACACCATTTCCCTAAAAGCGAAGTGAAGACACTGAAGTCAGGGGTTCGAATCCCAATAATGGTGGTAAAAATAATTCATGGATTAGCGCAATGGGTCGCTTTAGTTGGCCTGAGCGCTGTGCCAGTTTCTGGGTCCCTTCGACCGCTTATTTAAATAAGTATTTCGTTGTTTTAATTAAATCATTATTGATTTTTATAAATTAGGTAAGCTCATTACAACTTAAGTATGTCAGTTGTAATTATTTAATAAGACTGTACATATGTATTAACATTTTTTTTTCTATAAATGAATTTACTCGCATTAATTTATCCTCTTATTTTTTTTTAGTAATCACTGAAAAAAATTCTGATATTGCGAATATACATTTAGCAGACAACACGGATAAAAGGACCAACAGGGTGTCCGTAAAGTTCGGCATTACTGTAATAAACAAGTTATAGTGAATAAACTTTGCCAGTGATGCTGGAATTTATGGAGACCCTGTATTTTATCTGGAATAGTTAATTCTTATGCTTGGATTTAACCGTTGCTATTTATTCAGATGTTATCGAAGCGAGTCCGATAGACCCGTCAACTGATATGTGAAAACCAAGAATAACCCGAAAGCAAAACGATGCTTACGTAATTAAGCAATTTGCATACAACTACAGAAGTGCTTAATTGCTTTGTTATTCTAATGTATCTTCATAGAAAGGAATGGTTTAGTGATACACGCAAACTATTACAAAATTAGATGACAAAAATTTCAGAATTTAGCTTTTTCTGTCATGGCGTTCATTGCATACCATTTTGGGTAAAAAAGGGCCTTTCTTTTTCTCATTATTGGTCGTTTGCCTGGTCAACTTTTACCGACTTTATGGGTTATTTTTTCCTATAAAGGATCCGATATATACTCCATAAGTTATTCAGAACATTGAACCATTTTGTTACAGTTACAAACTTAATCTTTGGATAGTCTATATTATATATACGTTATCAGATATAATAATAATAATAATAGTAATAATACTAATAATAATAATAATAATAATAATAATGACATACTGTATTTGTAATCATACATTTGCAAAATATTTATTTTTATTTGAAAACTTTTCGTCCAGTTTTTAAAATTTATATGTAATAATTTAAATGCAATTTCCTTTTGAACAATTTTGATATAGGAACCCTTACAGCGGGTTAGTTTTTATACAAAAGAGTGAAATGTAAAATAGAATAAGAGATAATAAGAATATAAGTGAAAATTGGAAGCAAAGATGAAATGAAATAATTTGGAAATAAATTACACTAATTGCAATATTACACTAACTTACAATATTATATAAATATAGTATATTTGTAATAAAAAAAAGCGCGTGTGTATGAATTTGAAACGAACCAAAATGTATGCATAATGTTCATAAAAAAATGAGTAATTATTTCTTGTAATAACGGTTTTGAGTGTGTGCGTCAGTGAATTTTACATGAACATTCGACGTCAGCAACTGACAGCGCGGGTTTAAAGCCACATTAGCAGCCGTAAATGACTCTCAGACGTAGAGTAAATACATATAAACCAACTGCGCTTATTATGTGTAAATAAAACGAGTAATGACTTTCTTTACGGTGTGCAACAACGCAAACTTCTTATGATTTTATTTTATGACCCTTATTTTGGCCTTTCGTTATAATCCGCTAAAAAAAGACAAAGAAAAAAGAAAAAAAGCTTAGCACCGTCACATTTCATAATTAACTCTCTGGGAGAACCCTGAATTAAATATTATTTTAAAATAGCCTTGAAAAATATTTGTCTTGACTTTACTACTTAAGAATATTTAATTATTTTCTTTCTCTCCGCTTACCTTCGACATTCATTTCTTTTCTGATCTAATTTATTTTATAAAATTGAATTGTAAAGAATTCCGAAGGATTTAAACCCCATTTCTGAGAAAAATAATTAGCAGATAAACACTGTATAATAGTTTAATAAAAGGTTTAAAAAAAAACCGACCAACGCACGCATAACGGCTGAGTTGAAATTTTATGATTTAATGTCTAAAATAAAATTACATTTAGTGTGTCATTTCTACAGTAAATAAAAAAAAACCAGTTACTTATAGGGATATCCAGTGGGTAACTTCATTATTGTTTCAAGTAAATTCATCTAAATAGCCGTCATTTACGATACTATAGCATATAATCTTAGCGTCGAAAACTAAAGTTTAATTAAACATAAACAAAACCGTAATGACCCTGAGGAAAGAAAGAGACGATCGTTTGGCTTATTGTATCACATAACATAAACAAAAATTACCCTCAATAAACAAGCGCCATGCTAATGAAATACATTTCACCTCAATTCCACGGTGTTTGGCAAATAAACTTTATCTACAGCGGTAATGACAATGCTGTTGATTGTTCCGCGTACGTAACGATAAATGGGTAACCTGAAGCATGTTACAGTTCTCTCCGTTTTAGCAGACATTATAAATCGGTTAAAGATCTATTAAAGTTGAAGTTTCATTTCCTTAAATTCACGTAATATATTTTATTCGTGAAGGCATTACAGCTTCACCTTCATCGATTCAAGAAATTACGATTAAATTTGAGAGTAATGTTAAACATATATTTATCAACAGCTATTCACGGTTTTAAATACTGAATTATAAGTATCGTATTTTTAGAAATGTTTTGTTTGTGGCGTATCGTGTGCGAAAAGATTTTTATCGAACGCATTTGCTGAGTCACGAAGCAGTAGGTCCATGTTTCAGTGAACCCATACTTTCGACGCTCCCCAGACAAAATGAAGCCTCTGAATTGATTAAAGAATTTAATTTCGTGATTGATATGATTAAATATAAATAGATATCTGCTGCATTAAATTACATGGTAAAATATGAGATGGAAAGACATGAACGTAACAAAGAATTGAAAATCGATTAACCTATATTCATAGGTGTGTGTGTGTGTGTGTGTGTGTGTGTGTGTGTTCGTTCGTTAAACTTTTCAGTGTTAGCTGAAAAATAACTGTATGAAATGAGAGTTCCTAAAGTTTATGTAAGTCTGATAAATAGTAAATGGAAGTGTGGCATATCAAGAGCAAATATCATGTCATATACGCTAATGAGGTGGTTTTGTTAAGTCCCTCTAGATCAGCGGTTCTCAAACTTTTTTTCCTTCTGTTCCCTTGAATTCTTTCATGGGATTTTCTGGATTTTTGAGAGAGATAAAGGATTTTTACTTTCTTTACGACCGTGTGACTCGTGGCCGTTTGTTAATCGTATATAAAATTAAAAGGGTTGTATTTTCAGGACCCCTTCGCCGAACCTCAGTTTGAAAATCACTGCTTTTCAAGTCCTTCTGTTCTCAAGTTCTCAAGTGCTTCTCAAGTCCTGAATGCGATGACTGACAACACTAAAGCAGGGTGTTTAAAATTTAATAAAAAAAAACGATATGAATATAATGTTGGTATTCTCTCCTAAAAAATAGAGCTATGGGTAAATATTCCGCTGAACTCAAACCCACAATTAATGACCAGAAGATATTTTTCTGGTCAATTTTTATGTGTTTTGAAAGAATCTAACATCCGTTTCTTATGCAAATGAGCAGTTTTCGAGATATTTTCAGTTTTCATATTTGAAGAATCGCAAATTTAGAAACGAAACGAAAGTCAAATTCCTTCGAAATACGAGTATATCATAACACTGGCCAACAAAATGAAACTTTTTTTTCTCATCACAAACATGATCACACTTTTCTTAATGCATCTTTTGCGCTGATTCCGAATCTGTTTTTTTTTTTCTAGCACGTATAGTTATATAGATACACTGGTTTTGATATTTTTAAGTTTTTGATATTGCTATAAGAAAATTTATGGATGTATAGATCACACTTAGGAATGCTAAACAACAAATACATCATATACTTTATTCAATGTACTTATAAATAAAGAATATATACATTATTTTATTAAAAGCGCTGTGAGTGTGATTTCCTTTTGTAAATTTGACCTGGATTGTCACGATACAGTATCCAACAATGGTCCGCCATCATGCTTTCATTCCTATATCCTTGGTAGCGCTTCTCCATCATCTGAATATCTTGATGGAAGCGCTCTCCTTGCTCGTCACTCACTGCACCAAAGTTTTCAGGAAAGAAATCTAAGTGGGAATGCAGGAAGTGAATTTTTAACGACATTCGACACTCCATTTCTTTGAAGGCATCAAGGAGGTTCTTGACTCCATCCTTATACGCAGGTGACTTGTTGCTTACAAGAAAGTTTTCACATATCCATTTGAACGCCAGCCAAGCCTTCAATTCCAGCGGACTTAGGACTTTTTCAAATTCAGTGTCATTCAAAACCTCCCTTATTTGTGGCCCAACAAAAATTCCTTCCTTCAATTTTGCTGCAGTAACCTTCGGAAATTTCCTTGAAAGATATTGGAACCCTTCAGAATTGACTTTACCCATTGCTTTAACAAAATTCTTCATTAAACCAAGTTTAATGTGAAGAGGTGGCAGATAGCTCTTTTGGGGATCCACTAAAGGGACAGACTGGACATTGCTTATTCCTGGGACATATGTATACCTAAGTGGCCAGTCACTTTTGGTGTAATGTTCTATAGTGGCGCGACTGTCCCACAGGCAAAGGAAACAACAAAATTTTGTGAATCCTGACTGCATACCCATAAGCATTCCTATAACTTTTAGATCTCCACAAACATTCCATTGATGACTGTCGTATTTGATTGCCTTAAGTAGTATATCCATATTGTCATATGTCTCTTTTAGATGGACGGAATGGGCAATGGGGATGGATGGCATTATATTACCATTATGCAAAAGAACTGCTTTCAGGGGTCATTCTTACATTGTCGAGGCATGTTGACTGACCTGAGCAAACTATAAATTCAAAAAAAATGTACACCAACTTGACACAACAAGTTCTTGGACTGGACTGATCTTTTGACACACAAAGCACGGCGTTGTTGCCTGAATCACAATGCTGCTAGACGTAAAAGCTCACACCTGAAATACATAAGATGTATAATTAAGATAATTGAAATCAATAAGATGAATAAACTAAAAAAACACAATAAAATAAACACAATCAAATGTTGAAATATTAGTATTTTGCCTATTTAAAATGGTTAAATCTGTGTAGTTATATATATGCCTTCATCTTGAAAACTATACGTGCTAGAAAAACTCTGAATGCAGTTTTGGAATCAGCGTGAAAAATGCTATTATCCAGCCACCACAAAGTTTACTCTGATGAAAAATCTTTGTTGACCAGTGTAATTAACCAGAAAATTATTTACTGGTGAGGGCACAATGTAACCTAACTCCCTAACCTAACCGGACTTAGCCTAACCTTAACCTAACCTAACCAATCTTAACCTAACCAATCTTAACCAAACCTAACACACAGGCAATACATATATATGAACAAAAATTATTTATCTTTCGTAACGATTCAGAATCTTATGTTGTCATGTTAACGTGTTGGTTTGAGTTCAGCTGAATATTATTAACCTAGACATGATTATATAGGGTGATCGAAAAGTGTCTCCGCAGTAGTAATAAAATATTTACTTTATTGAAGTTAGATATTTTAATGAAAATTGTACGATATCGTGAAATCTTTAACAAAATATTGGCGAAGTCTAGGCTTGTCTAAGCTAAGTCTTGCTACGTTACTTACTCTAAACAGGTAACAATAATATGTCATTACATTTATACAATTCTTATATCTTCTTATGTAAAATTTCAATAAAGTAAATATCTTATTACTATTGCGGAGAGACTTTTCGATCACCCTGTACTATCACATTTCCGAAGAGGATCATAAGCTGTTAACGATATTTCGGATTTACTATTTGGGGGATTTAATAGTTGGGATTTACTCTCAGAAACGATTTAAATGAAAAACAGTTATATAATTAAAAATATACGAACCAAGTTTTATAATGAATTTAATGAAATAATTAGGCATTTTTAAAATTTATGGTACCGAGTTACGGTTAAGTCTTGAATACTGTTTGGTAGTTTTACGTCAGTTCTCGGTATCAAAAAGCCATTAAAAGGTAGTGGAACTTTGTTATCATGAAAGTAATTACTGTGCTTGTCAGGAATCAGGAATAATAACATTTGAAAATTATTTGAACAAATGTAAAATTTTGTTGGTGAAAGGAGTCTTGAATTTTCCATATTATGCCTTTTTAAGAATTATACACGTTTCAAGCTCTAATTTGGTAGCTTGCGTTTAAAGTGTCGCAAACACAATGAAAATGAAAGCTCGTTAATTCATTCAGTTTAAACTGGTGCCACTTTCAACCAATCTTTAGAGTAAACAACGGTTCACTGAACAGTGATGTAGGACTCGAGACCGGTCTCGAGATCTTTTTTCTCTTCTCGATCTCGGTTTCGACCATGGTGGTCTCGACTACATCATTGTCACTGAACCATTTTAAACTATACGAGTCAACCATCTTTAGTCATTGCCAACTTTCGTAACTAGTACGATAACCATGTTATACAGCAAAAACTCTTTCAACAAGGCTTTCTTAATAAGGTGGTTGAAGTCGGCACCTTCGTTCAAATACCTTAAAATAGTATTCCCTCAACCACTTAACGAGGTTAAGTGATCATTAGTGAATGGAAATAATACACTGAAAACGCGAGCTTGTTTTGCTGGTGCCTCTACGGACAGACGTTTTTCTAGTGTCGTACCCAGTAGAACATTAAAAACACACCACTTAACCAAAGTGAAAACCATGTTGACATCATTGTATAAAAACAATATACCACATTCCTACAATACCACTCATCATTGGATAACTTGCCAATTTCAGTCTAAATTGAACAATTATTACGTTATTAATATACTGTATTTACATGCAAAAATCGTCCAAACTGTAAATTCACTTAAAGAGTTTTAGAAGAAAACTACGAATTATTATAAAAAGGTAATATCTGCCTCATTGCATTCCATTAAAGCATAAAACTGTTATTTGATTACTTTTGTAGTATATAATTTTTGTAATAGAGGATTAACTAAGTTATTTTAGCAGTTACACACACACCACACACATATATATATATATATTTAGTGTGGTGGACCGGATATCCGCATCCGCACCATTTTGACATCCGCATCCGCATTTCTGACTGCGGATGTTATGCGGATATTACCTCTAATAAATTATGCAATTTACAATTAAATTAGCTTATAAGACCCAGTCATGCACATTTCATGTAAAGTATTAATTATTAATGAACATAAATATATAAACCTGAAAATATAAATACCTGGTAACACAGAAAACTGAATGAAACTTGTTTCATTGAATTTTCTGTGGCTGAAACTCTTGAGAAAATATTAATGTTTTCATTATGATAAAAATAATAACTAATTTTAATTCTTATGCATTGCCTGCCATAATAGTAATATCACGAAATTTGAAAAATTATGTCGTATATTCATAATTCTATATTATATTGATAGATTAACTAAATATCCGCATCCGCGGATATTGAAATTAAAAATCCGCATCCGCATCCACAGATGTAAAACTGACATCCGGTCCACCACTAATATATATATATATATACTTTACATGAAATGTGCATGACGGCCTTATAAGCTAATTTAATTGTAAATTGCATAATTTATTAGAGGTAATATCCGCATAACATCTGCAGTTAGAAGTGCGGATGCGGATGTTAAAAATGATGCGGATGCGGATATCCGGTCCACCATTATATATATATATATTATTATATATAATATATATATATATATATATTATATATATAATATATATAATATATATATATTATATAATATATTATATATATATGTGAAATTACAATGAAAGTAAAAAATAATAATAATAATAATTAGTAGTAGTAGCTTTTGAAATGGGAGATTGCGCTTGCACAACTATATCATTCTTGATTGGTTTGTGTCTCATGAAATAAAAGAAGCGCGACTATCAAGTGCATTTTAAAAGCTGTTTTTAAATTTTTAAATAGTTAGTTTCAGTAAGAAAGTGTTTGTAATTAATGAAATGGCTGACTGTAATATATATTATATATCCCCGCAAGGGGGTTCTAAGCTCGTGCTCTTGAGTGCTCTTTGTGCTCGTTTGTACGTGCTTGTTCCTGGAGGTTTCACGTGCGCCCTCCCGGCCCTAGCACCCCAGGATGATGGGGCTCGACCCTGCAGTCCTTGTCATCCTTGGTCTTTTTCCACTTCGACTGTCCCTCCACCCTTTCTTTTCCTCTGTCTTTCCTCTCACTTTTTCTTTGTTTTTCCACTGAGATATGCCCTTTAAATAGAGGCGAATCGGTTCTTCCTGAACTAAAAAAAAAAAAAAAAATATATATATTATATATATATATATATATATATATATATATATATATATATATATAATATATATATATATATATATATATATATATATATATACACGGTGAACCAAAAGTAGGTGGACAGTAGGTTGAATACGGTTTGTGTTATATTATATTATAACTATGGTGTTCATTAAAACTATGGTGTTTGTGTTATATTATATTAAATATTATAACTAAATATATTTAAATTTTATTTTGTATTATAGTATACAAAAAAATTAAATATGTATTCTCAAAATAAACGTTATCATTTACTGTCCACCTACATTTGGTTCCCCTATATATATATATCATGGAAATATTTATGGAAATTATGCACCAAGTTTATTATTTGATTCTGTTGTAACTATAATGCGTGTTCTTTGCGCTGAAATTAAAAAAGAAAATGTCGTGCCTTTATTCGTGGAGTCTCGTTTAGTCATTTCTTTATTTGAGTCCTTTTAACTTTCCTGCCATGAATACATGACATTAGAATCATCGCATTTAGAATACGCTCAATTCTATATAATATTTTATTCTCGTAATTAAAACGGGAAATTTTAATGGAAAAAAATAAATTAGGAAATGAAATAGAAAAACGTGAAATAAATGGCGTTGCTTATTTTTTTAAGTAAGCATTTATTATTTTAAAATATAGGAACTGCTATACCATACGTGCAGAATGCCAAACTAAAGTACCAAAATGACACCACTAACCTTCAACAATGAGATTAATCCTTTGCGACCAAGATGGCGATGACTTGAAATGTACTTTGCACCGATAGGCTCCCTCATCGGTTCCCTGGACGTTCCTCACCCTCAGATGGGCGGGAGAAGTCGTGGTATCGAACCAGGCTCTTTGACTTCCTTTTCCCCACACGTTCTCATCTCCCCGATGTTGCCACCCACCAACGCCACTCGTTTTTCCTCTTAAGTCGTAACTGTGGGTAAAAGACAAGCAAATTTATCTCCTTTTCAAGGAACATTGAGCCTCATAAAACGAAGGCGCAAACTTTACTATCTGTAATGATAAAACATGCTGATCTTGTTAGTCGTTCCAAGATCACGTCTTTCGTTTCACCTCTCTCTCTCTCTCTCTCTCTCTCTCTCTCTCTCTGTCTCTCTCTCTCTCTCTGTCTCTCTCTCTGTAGGTATATATATGTATATATATATATATATATATATATATATATATATATATATATGCATATAAACGAGCAGAATTACCCAGCTTCGCTCGAGTTCAGTATATATGAAATTACCTTGACTGTGTCTTTGATCAGAATTAAATTTAGTCTAAAAAAATGGTAACTATAAATTGAAAACAAACTATAAAGTAAAGATAGGTTAAGGAAAGCAGTCTTGAAGATTATCTTTATTTTTCAACAAATGGTTCAAAAGTATAAATATAGTGTATAATAGATAATTGATACTTAGTAAATTAGCACCAAGTAGTGATCTTTTAGATGTTAATGAAAGTTGCATGAAATGAGAAATCGAGACCAATACAATTATTATTACTGTAAATATTTGAGAAAAATACATTAAATCAAATATTTATATCATATAATCAATGACATGTTATCGCTGCAGTGCTTCGGGATAGACTATGTTGACTGTTTTCCCAGCAGCAGCCAAACTGAAAAGACTTTCACTGTCACCAACTCTTGAACACCCAACATAAAGCTGGCCATGAGAAAAACATGGTTTCTGTAGGTTGAGGCCAACTACCTTAAGCGACTGACCCTGAGCTTTGGTGATGCTCATGGCAAAACTTAGTCGAATTGGGAACTGGAGGCGCTTGAATTGAAATGGCAAGTCTGATGGAATGATTGGAATTCGTGGAATGAAAACATCCTTTCCTGCTGCATGTCCAGTCATTATTGTGGCCTCAATGACATGCGCCAACAGCTTCTTTACAGCAAACCGCGTTCCATTACAAAGTGTTGGTGGTCCATATTCCTGAGAAGAATGATAGATGCACCAATCTTGAGCTGTATATTGTGTGGTGGCACACCTGTGGCTCCGGAGAATTGAGAAATTCTGTTGGATAATTGACAGTATAGTTAGTGTCTGGAACAGTGCATCTCACCAGGTAACTGTAGGAATAGCACTCTGTTTATGGCATCAACTGCATCATTCTTTGGTGCAAGGATGGTTCTTTCAGAAAGCCGCTTGTGATTCCGGAAATGGGAAATAACATTTGGAAAAACTGAATCTTTGAGTTCTTGAAGTGTTGTGACTGCTTGACCAATGTTTTCGACTGATACCATTCCATGCATGTTCTCAGAAACCATTTTGCCATTTCGCAGCTAAAGTAACCTTCCTGCAACATTTCCAGGAGAAGCATCACCTGTCAAATTTACCCCGCATGTTGGTTGCTAGAGTGAGTTGGTGAATGTTGTGCCAGATATATGAAGCCTTGATGCACGCTTGTAGTTCATCTGCGTTGGTTCCACGTGGAATGACTGGGAGTGTTTGTCGCCATAGTGACACCTCCCATTAGTTTGTCAGTACGTCGAAGATCTTTCAGGGTCCGGTTCACTGCTTCAAGTGCAGCTTTATGAGACATGGTGCATTCATCCCAGACAATGAGCTTACACTACTGCAGAACCCTTGCTTTGCCACTTCCTCTTCCAATGTTGCAGGTTAGTGCCTCTGCACGTGCCAAATTCAAAGGCAACTTGAATACTGAGTGAGCAGTCCTTCCTCCTGTTAAAAGTGTAGCAACAATACCTGATGATGCCACTGATAAGGCAATCATGTTTCTGTATCTAATTTTAGCTAAAAGGAGATTGATGAGAAAAGTTTTTCCTGTTCCACCTGGAGCATCCAGAAAAAAAGATACTACCACTTCCACTGAAAACGTCTACAGTGAATCTGTCCAAGACTTGTCTCTGGTCTGGAACCAGACGTTGTTCATTTTCCTGTATGTATTCAGCAGGTTGGTCAGTGTTGTAATTTGTTTCTCTGAGAATATCAGTTGATAATTCATTGATATTAACTCGCTGTGGCTCTGAGAGACCGAAACGTTTGAGATCAGAGCTACCTAAATCTCTCAGTTTGTCCTCAATAATTATAAGAGCTTGATTGAAAATGTCATCACAGAAATTTACATTTTGGTTTTGGTTTTGCATTTGTGCCCGGTTCAAAATGTCTTCAGCAAGGTTCTCCTTGTAGTTGTTCCAAAGTTCCCGAGGATTAGATATGGCACACATGTGGAGCATAATGGCAAAAAGATTCCGCATCATCATTGGTGACTGTGTAGCAGCTGCTTCATTCAGGGTGTTACTCCAATGGGCATCATCTTCAAGGAGTCCTCTCAATTGGCAAGCTTGTTTGTAAGTTTCACAGACTCTGCCGTCCACTGTTCGCAGTTTCTCGAACGATGTTGGCCCCTTGACCTCATGTAGAAGTAGACACAAGAAAAAGCATTCTGAATTGCCAGGATGCACAGTGTAAACACGGGCTAATGCATCACTGGCCTTGACATTAGGATGCTCTGGCCCATTATATCCTACTTTTCGACGGGTCCACTTCTTGCTTCCACTATTCTATATGAAATACTTGGGCACTTGGTGATAAAGCGGAGTCTTAGCATATTCATCTTCCCTGCAAAGGTTAAAAAATCCTGTGAGAGTCGTGTCTTTTGTGACTTGGGCACCAGAGCTGGGCATTTGCGGCATATTTTGCGGTACTGCGGTACTTGCGGTACCACCGCACTACCACCCCGGGCCCCCATAACGCAGTACCGCAAAGGATCGCTGAAAGTACCGCAGTACCGCTACCGCATTCAAATTTCCGCGTACCGGTTTGGTACCGGTTTGGTAGTGCAGCAGTACCGCAGTACCGCAATATGCCGCAAGTGCCCAGCTCTGTAATGGGCACAATAAAGTGCATTTTCTTCAGTGAAATAAATTCTTTGGCCATTCTCAAGCTGTACACTGAGATGAACCACTGTAGGATGTCTTTCATGAATTGGAAAGCTCAGAATTCTCCAGATGGCCTCATTACTGCTTATATATCGGCCTAATTCTTATTGTTGAACCTCATCATTTTTGGATACATCCTTCTGAAGGCTAAACACAGCCATATCAGTTCCCTTGTTGACAAACTTGCAGACATATTTCATGGACTTGATGGAATTACACATTTCAACATTGATGTGAGCGTTGAACAGTCGAGAGAGGAGTGGGCAATATGGAACAATCCACCTGTTGTCAACTTGAATTTCAGAACCACGAATCTTGACAGTTGCTATAAATCCACCATCGTCTGGGCTTCTTCGGCGACACCCGCTAGACCGCGGTGCTGGGGTCTTTGAAACTGTAGCAACAAATTTTCTTTTTATTTATTATTATCATTACGGGCGCCAATGTGAAGCTCAAGATTTTCATGACTGCGTTCTTTTCTATAGTTTTATTGAGCAAATAATTGAACAGATAGTAACTGGGGGGTTCAGTTATTTGGTTAGTAAAACTATAGTCATGAAAATTTTAAGATTCACAAATCTTGACACAATGTGAAGCTCAAGATTTTCACGGCTGCGTTCTTTTCCGTAGTTTTATCGCGGTGTTGTGGCCTTCGGGCCCAGTAATTTTAATTATTTAATTTATTAACACCCAGGTGTACAACCTCTGGACCTAATCAATATGTGTGTGAAGTTTCATGTTTGTAACCGCTTCCATTTTGGGCCTATGGCTGGAACACACACACACACACACACACACACACGTCCTTTTATTATTATAGATATATTATTCCCTATCACACACACACACACACACACACACACACACACACACACACATATATATATATATATACATATACATATATATATATATACATATATATGTATATATATGCACCTCGGTGGTGTAGTGGTTTGTACTGCTGACTACATATCCACCGGCTCCGGGTTCGAAACCCACTGACGGTAGGCGGCGCGCAGAAAACCCAGCTGTTCATCCTTCCACACAATAAAAATTGGTTGGTAAATAAATGGGTACCCTGGGTAGTCTAGTGGTTAAGACGCTGGGCTGCTGATCGGGAGGCCGTGAGATCGAGTCCGACGAGGACTTTATAATTTCTGGCCGCCCGTGGTGGGGCGTGGTTCGGATTCCCCATTAAACTGTAGGTCTAAGGCGGAGTGACACGCTTGACTTTCGTCAGAATGAACAATTCGGCGGGAGCAAAACCAAGGTAAACCAAGGAAGCATCGTTTCCTCAGTTTCTATTTTACCCACTTTTATCTGAGCATCAAAATTTTTGCACACTCTTACATTTCAGTGTTTTGTTTCGTCTGGACATATTCATTAGTAGAATTTTGCTCTTCTGTGATACAGAATACAAACGGTACTGTGATCCTACCCTTGAACTTGGCCTTGCCGAACAACTATTCATAAACAGGGTTGCTTTCATTAGGGATTCATTTAAATGACCGAAGTTTACGGTCCAGTTTATCTAGGATATCCGAGTTCCTTGTGCGTAGTACCACAGACATACCGACGTTGACGTAAGCAGTTTCGTGATTGATGACGTCATATTGAGGCTAAATGCGTGAAAATGTCGTCAAGGAGATGGAAACTATTCCATGATAAGGAGAAAATTAGGTTACACTGAGCGTAATGGTGTTACATCAAAGGAGATGAAGCTACGACGAAGGTAGCCCATGAAATAACATGAAGGTATTTTTGGCATAGCATCATTAAAGACCGCTGGGGCACGCCGCATATCCCCATCCCGCTGAAAGCTCAGGCTGCCTGTAATGGAACTAAAGAAGTTACCTTTGCTTGCGAAGAAGCTTGTGCCAGAACTTAGCTTAGCTCGAGAAGAAGATTACGCCAGAAAACTGTTCAATCTAGCCGCGATCAGTGACCGCGACTATGCCGAACGCCGGAATTCTATGGCTGCTAAGCGGGTGCGATAGTGACGACGTTTGGTGGTCAGTGAAGGAGGGTAAAAACATATGGGCAATTTTGTGCTCGAAACAATAGCTCTTTAGGTGTGGAGGACATGATACACAGGTGTCGTATGTGGATGCACTGTGTGAACAAACCTGCGCGTTATGTGTTTGCTCTGTTATGAGAGAAGACGCGTTATTTTTATATGCCCACAAAGTTTTTTAATATTTTCGGAATGAAATTCCTCAGCTTCTCGTTTCACAGTCACTCCTTTAAAATAATAATAAAAGTTTACTTTAAAGGGCCCTTATTTTTACCAACAGAAACAAGTCACCTTATAAGATAAGCCTAAACTTAGCTTTTTCAAGGTTTGAAATAGCCTAACAAGTGAGAACATATCTTATAATACTGACAGTAGGATTAGACTTGGTTAGGGACTAAAGGTATCCATGTTGAATAGAAACCAGTGGTAACTGGGAACATCTTGATATCTGTAAATAGCGTAAAATGTGTGAACTTGACGAAGTTCCTCCTACGTAAGATATGAGAAACCGATGTTCCAGGTCAATGGACAAAATTAAAAGCACTTTCTGAATATCTGTAGTCATAAGAAACCCCCCCCGAGGATATGTAATGTTTCAAGGTTTTTATAAAATTATAATGATTATTTGAAACATTTCTGTAACTTTATGGTTATGATTTTCATAATTTTTCCAAATTATGTGGGACCAGTTAACTTATAATTATTACCTGAAGTTAAATTACTGTAAGAAATAATATAATTAGTAAACAAGGAGAATTGTAGGTGACCATAGTTACAAGTATTGGAAAAATATGTTATTGGACTCTATTCATTAAATGAAGCAGTGTGCAGACTCGGTCCACCTAGAAACGCTGTGATCTCTCACAGGAGAACTTGGGTGTGCTCCGTAAATTATAACACAACCAGAGAGCGTACTCGTTTGTATCCAATGTGGTGTAGCAGTCCAAAGTTTAGTACCGCTTGCGAAACGGTTGGGACCAAGGCGGTTCCCCAAGACTCTAGTTTAAAGTAATTTAAATGTTACTTGACTAAAAATTTTTGATGTATAAGTGAGGAAAGGTTATCTCAAATTTAGAATCAGTGTGTGAAGTAAGTTATAAATATTTGACGACTCTTGATTGGTCTGAATACGTGTTGATTCCTAACTGGTCAGTTTAAGCACATTGGTATACAGGGTAAGTCACGACGAAATGTCATAACTTCGGGAGCTTATAGCTGAGGTCATTCCCAGTCAAAAACCCTGTATAAACATAGGTCCGATTCTTAACGGTTATGGAGCTATGGATGTTTGAATGTTTGAAAATAAGCATAAACGAACAAATAGCTGCTAAAGTTTTTATTCACGAGTTTACAATAACTGTTCAAAATGACTACCCTCGGCCTCAATACACATCGCTGCTCGTCTGTGAACGGCGCGTGTAGCTCGCATTAGTTCATTACGATTGTCCTTTATGAGGGCTGCAGCATCCAAAATGCGACGGAGCAATGCATCTCGTGTTTCCACTTTTTTCTGGTACACCAGCTCTTTCATGCTCCCCAACAGATAAAAATCTAGAAGGGTTAGGTCCGGAGACCTGGGTGGCCAATTTTGTGCACCACCACGACGAGCCATCGACCAGGGAAGCGATCATCGAGATGCGTTCTTACTACACAGCTAAAATGGGGAGGGGCTCCGTCTTGTTGGAAGTACATACGTAATCGTGTTGCCAAAGGTACATCTTCTAACAGTGGCGGCAGTTCGTCTTGCAGAAATCGTAGATAAATGTCACTTGTAAGACCACCTTCGAAGATAAACGGACCAATCAGCTGACCGTAGAGAATACCACACCACACATTGACACTGAACCGATGTTGAAAATTACTTTCCACAATGGCATGAGGATTCATTTCTGACCACACATGTGAATTGCGAGTGTTGTTGACACCGTCGCGGGTAAATTGAGCCTCATCACAGAACAAGACGTATCGATGCAATTGTCGATCGGCATTGAGCCAATTACAAAATTCCAGCCGTTGGGCACGATTCCCAGGTTGGAGGTGCTGAACACGCTGTACGTGGTGTGGATACATGCCTTCTTCGTGGAACGTTCTACATACTCTCGTTTGAGGAACTCTAAGACGTGTGGAAATCCTTCGCGTACTAACATGAGGGCTGTACCATCTGAATAATGTTTTCTTGTTCAGCCACATCTCCTTGTACCGGACGCTCAGATAAAACAGTAACGCTAGGAAATGAACCGCTCTCTCCCAATCTCCGGAAAACGTTGCTAGACACTCGTCGATCCGGAATTCTTCGATTTGGAAAACGTCGCTGGTATTCAGTGACAGCAGCAGTAGTATTTTCATCGCAAAATCCGTAAACATACACCATATCGGCATATTCGGCATTTGAAAACGTAAAAGGCATACTGAACGCACAAAACATCAACTGCACGCTGTGAAACACAACACTCTACTGCGTAGTTAGTTCGGTTCGGTAAGTAACTGTCAATTAAGTTCAAGGTCACGCATGCGCATGCTTGAAATACAAACATCCATAGCTCCATAACCGTTAAGAATTGGACCTATGTTCATATGAAGTTTTTGACTGGGAATGACCTCAGCTATAAGCTCCCGAAGTTACGACATTTCGTCGTGACTCACCCTGTATTTTTACTTAGTTTAATAAGCTGATTTGCGTGTTTTATCTATCACGTAAGTTTTTCTTTACATTATTAAATAAAAAATCTCATTGACATTCATTTAGCTCAGCTCAGGAAATAGTCTTCATATCACTGATTAAGCTAAGAAAAAATGCTAATGGACGTTGTTATACACTTTTCAGTATGAAATCTAACTATACAATACATGAATGTACGCTGGTTAACTATTCATGTTCGTTTCATTCGCTATTTACTCTGGATAAGATCATAATCGATGGAATAGAAGAACAAGCATCAATTTTTTTTGCGTGTGTGTGTGTGTGTGTGTGTGCACGATAACTGAGGGTAAGTGAGGTCGAGTGTGTGACAAGTCAACGATGAAATGCGGTATTTTTTTTCGTGAGCAAACACTTTTGGTACCTCAGGAAATTAAAAAAAAATATATATATATTATATAAAAAAAATTATATAAATCATAAAAAAATCCAGACATTTTTATTGTCGGAAAAAAATATGTTGGTCTTGATTAAGTTACGTTACATTAGGTTAGCTTAGTTAAGGTTTGATTAGGTTAGGTTAGGTTACATTAACGCTACCTACTATTTGATGACTTAATAGAAAGCACCCTTGGAGCACTCAATTGCCCCTAAAACGCATCACGCCCTTCTCGGTTCGATGGCAGTAAGGTATATTAAATTAGGGTTGGTTAATTAATTTTTTAGATTTATGGATTTAAAAAGGTCGGTACCTAACTTATGTGGAGATGTATGTGTGTGTGTGTGTGTGTGTGTGTGTGTGTGTGTGTGTGTATACAGTAATTACTAATGCTCAGAAAACACTAAATTTCGTCACACCAACATTTGACAAAAAATCAAATTTTGTACATTTTGTGCTTTCGATTTTCGTTCGATTTTGTAGAGTTAAATGATATAAAATGTTTAGGGTTTCGTTCTGCGTTCTTCTGTTTCTGCTTTTATTGATCGGATCAGTCAGTTGACGTCGATCGAACTTTTCGTGACCGGTCAAGGAACAGTAACGAAACGCAGAATGGAAATTAGGTAAGGTTCTCCACCACAAAATCGCTTACAGAATTCTCTCTCTCTCTCTCTCTCTCTCTCTCTCTCTCTCTATATATATATATATATATATATATATATATATATATATTTTGCTGATATACTTCAGACTATAGTTCACACACAGTTATGAATAAAACAGCAGACTAAAAACAAAGAGCATTGCATTTCTACCTTGATGCATATTTTAGACTATAGAATACGAAACTCAACGTACAACAAATTAGTAATAATTTACAAAGCCAGGTCAGTATTCAATAATTCAGTGCTTAGTGTGACCTCGAACGCTGATGATGGCTTCATATCTCGAAATCGTGGATCAAATCGAGTAGAGCCTGTAGCTTTTCGTAGGAAGTGTTTGCCATTTCGATTGGACAATACGCTAGAGGTCCTAGGGGCTTAAAACTTCAGTTTTGGTGCCCTACCTTTTTAGTTGTTTCCACTGCTCAATGGGTTTAGATTAGGACTTTGTGGTGGAAAGTTCGGCGCTTGGAGCCGCCGAATCTACTTCTGCTTCTCCAAGTAAGCCCTTAAATACGGCAACATTTTTTTGCCTTGCTAGAAGAGAAATCACCTCCAATTAACTAATCCCCACTCGACATGCCCAATGCCCATGGTAGTGCGTCTTATTCCAGTTTTTATGCCCCTTTGACAAATGAAGTCTCTTTTTCTTATTAGCATAAATAATATACGGCTCTCTGATAGTGGTAGAAATTTTTTCTTGCAGCCCACGTTCTTAAAGCTTTCTCTTCTCAGTGGATTTACTTACTGTAAGTCTATGTTTCTCCTGAATACTCGTAGTTGCAAATATTTCTGAAGTTATCTAAAGCGATTTGCGAAGGAGTCATTCAATAATGCTATCTTGTCTTACAGTAATTCTTCTAGGCTGATCTGTCTGCCACGGGTAGCTATACTTTCGCACCCATTGTGGGGTTCTTGGAACTAATCCTTTGTATATGCTGAGCTTCATTGTAATTTCTGGTTTTTGTTGGTACCCTTGGGCTTTTAAGTCATATATTAATTCTTTGTTTATTTCATGTTGGGGAGGGTTATCAGACAGTTTCGTAGAATATCAAGGCGATATAGAAGAAACATAAATAATAATAATAATAATAATAATAATAATAATAATAATAATAATTTTTATTCAGAAAGAACACATTACAAAATATATCCGTGTGACCACAAAAATTGTCCCTGTTTTTAATCGCTTATTACTCAGTCATTATTGCAGCTTCACAAATGAAATAAAAAGCTTTCGAAAAAGAATATTTAAAAGTTTTATTTAATTTTTTCGATATCCTGGATACGAAATCAGTACTTATAAAAAAATGACAGTTTTATCCACCACAATCATGGGTTATTTGTCGGACATGCAACGTGTTTTCATCGCAGAAGAGATGATCAAACATGGCTCGGTAGTTGCCACCCAACGGTCTTTCAGACGACAATACGGTCAGCAAAGGACCATAGATCCTAAAACGATTCGCAGGATTTTCGCAAAATGGAAACATCACGGCTCAATCAAGAACATGCATAAAGGCAACTCTGGGCGCAGCAAAGGTGTGCGAACCGCTGAAAACATTGATTCAGTCGCAAATCAGCTTGAAACGGACAACAAGAAATCTGTGAGACGACTATCAGCTGTGACAGGAATCAAAAGGAGAGCATTCGGAAAATAATCACGTTGGATTTGAGAATGAAGTCATTCAAAATTATGTGTTTGCAACAGCTTAGCGAACAAGACTACCAGCGTCGTTTGATGTTTTGTGAACGCATTGAAACAATAATTGAACAAAACCAGATAAGATTAAGTGACATAATATTCAGTGATGAATGCCACATCTATCTCAATGGGTTCATCAACAGACAGAATTACCGGTGTTGGTCACAAAACAAGCCAAATATACACTTGGAGAAACCTCTGCATTCACCAAAAGTTACTGTCTGGTGTGGTTTGAGTAGCAGCAAGGTTTATGGTCCTTACTTTTTTGAGGACCCAGAGACAAGGAGACCGCTTTCAGTAACTTCAGAAAGATATGTAGAAATGCTGAACACTGTTTTTGAACAAGAAAACTGCAGTAACAAGTGGTTTCAGCAAGACGGAGCAACAGCCCACACAACTAGGCAATCACTGGAATGTTTAACAAGATTTTTGAACAAAGATTCATTTCTCATCGCTCGCAGTTTCCCTGGCCCGCAAGATCTCCCGATCTATCACCTTTGGACTTTTTTCTCTGGGGATTTGTCAAGGACAAAGTATTCAGGAAAGAGCCATCCTCTATCGAAGAATTAAAGCAAGCGGTGGTAGAGAGTGTACAGTCCATTGAATGCAGCGTTTTGGAAAATGTAATAAATAACTTCCTTTCCCGTTGTGTGAAATGTAAGAATGTCCAGGGACGTCACTTTGAACACATGTAGAATAAATTAAAACTTTAAAATGTTCTCTTTCGAATGCTTTTTATTTCATTTGTGAAGCTGCAATAATGACTGAGTAATAAGCGATTAAAAACAGGGACAATTTTTGTGGTCACACGGTACATTACATCCATACTGGCTTACAAAATGTTGGGATTAACGTTTAATTTTTTTAGTTTAATTACAGTATTCTTATATGAATATGCCGTTGGGAAGCATGACAGCTTTTCAGGCAAAAGTCTGAGATTCATTTCTATTTTTACAGAGGAAAATGTCAAATATAAATAGAATTTGTGGAAAATAAAATAATGTTGCATTTAGTTAACTCTGTCATTACAAATGAAAATTGAAATAATCTTTGAAATAATAGAAAATGATAATAGAAATAATAGAAAAGAAAAATGGTGAACAATACAAATCATGATAGTGACGATGATACAATCTTAAAGCTACAAAGATACAGATGAGTGAGGCATATTATAACTATGGCGTAATACTCGTATATTGGAAACTTTTAACATCTAATTTATATGGTTTATGATTGCGCCCATTTTAAGAATGTGACTTTTGCATATATAATAGATGATTTTTCATTGTTTATAAATATTTACAAGTTGCAACACATATGCATATATATATATATATATATATATATAGTCCAGAGCTGGGCACTTGCGGCATATTTTGCGGTACTGCGGTACTGCGGTACTACCGCAAACCGCAAACCGGAACCGCATAACGCAGTACCGCAAAGGATCGCTGAAAGTACCGCAGTACCGCTACCGCATTCAAGTTTCCGCGTACCGGTTTGGTACCGGTTTGGTAGTGCGGTAGTACCGCAGTACCGCAGTACCGCAAAATATGCCGCAAGTGCCCAGCTCTGATATATTATATATCAGAGCTGGGCACTTGCGGCATATTGCGGTACTGCGGTACTGCTGCACTACCAAACCGGTACCAAACCGGTACGCGGAAATTTGAATGCGGTAGCGGTACTGCGGTACTTTCAGCGATCCTTTGCGGTACTGCGTTATGGGGGCCCGGGGTGGTAGTGCGGTGGTACCGCAAGTACCGCAGTACCGCAAAATATGCCGCAAATGCCCAGCTCTGTATAATTATATATATATACACACACACACACACATTAGTAGGAGTTTATGAAATGTTAATTTAGTGAACTGCGAAACGAAATTAGTGATGGTGCTTATCTGATGTTTATGGGTATAGCGTTCCAGATATCTGCCCCTTTGTAAGAGAGAGCATTTCCTGCAATTTGCATGGAATAATTTGATTTATGTATGAAATCATTGGGAAGCCTTGTATTATGATTATGGTTAATCTGCTGGGGGTGGGGTAATGGCCCTGTGAATGGGAGAAGTATAGTTTCTATTATTAGCAACTTTGTACATACTGATACCAACAGTAAGTTTATAAAGGTCATTTAGTTTTAGAATATTTAAGTTTCTGAACATTGGAGAGGTGTGAGATCGTCTGTTATCATTGTCTGAGAGAGTTCGTAAACATTAAATGGCAATGTAGCTGATGTTTCGTTTGGCAGAATTGGTTCAAAAAAGAAAGTATTTGGTGTGGGTTGTGGCATATATTGTTGGGAGTGACTCTTCTGATTCTGGAATGGCAGCCGCCGTATTGCTTCCTAGTTTCAAAAAGAAATTGTTTAATAAATTGGGTATGTCTAGAAATTCTGTCCTGTGTTAACGAAGTTACGGGATTTGTCTTTTCTTTTTTGGCTTTAACTAGGACCTTTAAAGCAGAGCTGGGCATTTGCGGCATATTTTGCGGTACTGCGGTACTTGCGGTACCACCGCACTACCACCCCGGGCCCCCATAACGCAGTACCGCAAAGGATCGCTGAAAGTACCGCAGTACCGCTACCGCATTCAAATTTCCGCGTACCGGTTTGGTACCGGTTTGGTAGTGCAGCAGTACCGCAGTACCGCAATATGCCGCAAGTGCCCAGCTCTGCTTTAAAGTATTCCATAATCCTTTAGGATTCGATTTTTGTTCAGTAATTTTAAAACAATAATGGTCCGTTTTTGCGGTTTTTATGAGCGAATTTAGTCCGTTACAATAATATTTGTTTGTTCATCGATAATATCATTCTTTCATAGTTTATAGAAAGAATGTTTACGGTTTATGCTTACAATGAGGGCTGGAGTGATCCACGGACTGTTATAGTTCTTTTTTGACACGAGTTTCGATTTTATGGGAAAATTAGTATTAAATATATCCATTAATGTGTTTGAGAATGTTTGAAATTTTATTTCTATTTCACAGTTACTTTCAGTTATTCTCAACCAGTCAAACTTGATATCTGTCTGATTAATTTTAATTTATTATTATAGGTGTAGGGTCTATAGTAATTTTTTATTCTTTCCTGTATTTGTAAATGGCTAATTAGTATTGTATACTGTATGTGGGCAGATGGTCGTAATATGTAATAGAAGTATACCTGACGTACAGTCAAGGGGAGATCGCACCCAGATTTGGTCTAATAAAGTGGAGCTTTCTATGGTATTATGTACTCTTGTTGGCTTAGTTATAGTTAAATTAATGCCATTTGCGGTAACGAGACTGTAGAAGAAGTTTGTATTATTGTTAGAGTTTATTTTAGTGAGACCGATGTTTAGAGCTCCGCAATGATGCAGTTATTGTTGATGTGATAAGAAGTTAAAGTTTTATCTATGCTCGCAATAAACGATGCACGTTACCATTTGGTGTTCAGTAGATGCCTAATATTGAATAGGAAATATTATATATGTACACCTCAACTGCTAAGGTTTCAGAATAATCATTTATGCCTGTCAGTTACTCAATACTCTTACTATTATAATTAGTGTTTATATAAATGTTTATTCCGCTGCCTCTATTATTATTTCTACATATGTGGTGACTCGTGTAGCCAGGTATATTAAAAAATTACTTATTATCATTTAACCAGGTCTCGGTCAATATGATACAAGTGAAATTATATTTTAACAATTTTAGATTGGCCGTCAACTCATCAAAGTGATTTGGAAAGTTTCTGATATTTAAGTTCAAAATAGATATGTTTCTGTTTCTGTGTCGCTTGTTCAAGAAGGTATCCACTGACACATAGTTACTATTTATTGTATTTTGACTCAATAATTTCATTCACAGATCTAAGAGTACATAAAGTGTTAATCATTAGTAATGCACCGGAGGCAGATTTTGGCCGGAACCTCCGATTTAGTGTTTTTTCCTCTGGCCGGAAGCCGGAGGTTCCGGCCAATTGATTTATTTCAGTAATTTATATGTGTTGTGTGTGTGTGGTGTGTGTGTGTGTGTGTGTGTGTGTGGTCCATCGTCTCATCTATTTAGGGTTTATATATCATAGTCCTGCTATTTTAAATTATTAAGTCTTTAATAACTTAAACTTTATAAAAGTCGACTTTCCATGCTTTGTGTGTGTGCTAATTTCTCTAAAAATTCCCATTGAAAAGAATATCCTCAGGTTATGAAACTTATGATGTCTTGCTGAACGCTGAGTAAAGTAGCCTATATCAAATCAATTATTAATACAATCACTGATCACTCATAAAATAAATTATTATTACAGTCATTGAGAACAAAATATTAATACAATCACTGATCACTCATAAAATAAATTATTATTACAGTCATCTGAGAAATGAAATATTCGGATAGGTGCAGAAATGAGGTTTTATAGTTTTATAGAATTAAAACTAAAAGTTGTCAGAATTGAGTTTGGTGTACTTGGCAGTTTAGTGAGACCTCCGGCCGGAGCAGGAGGTTTTTTAAAATGGCCGGAACTCCTGCTTGGCCGGAGCCGGAGCTCCGGTGCATCACTATATTAATAATAGAGTTAAGAAAAGAGAAAAAATGAAAACTAAGAATATACCGCATAAATACAGACGTGTATATATACAGTATATACAGTGGCTTCTCAAATTACTTGGACCATATACATATTTGACGTGGAGTGAGATTTAGAAAAGGTTTTCAAAGGATTAAGATAAGCCGTTTATGGGTATTTGCCTTTTTTCGATATGTCTAGACACACGTATTCTCAGAGGAATGATTGTTATCAAGAATTGCTACCTTCTCTGGGATTCATCATAAAAATAGAAAAATCTGGCGGTGGTCAAAGTAATTTGAGCAGCCACTGCGTAGCGACTCCCCTCATTTACAATTTACTATTTACTTTACTTTATTCAATTTCTTTTATCATTGCTCTTTCTTCTCTTTACACTCGCTTCACTGTGCTTTATAAACAGGGCGGACGGGTAGCCGTGGCCGGCATTATGATTTCGAGCAAAGAAAAGAGACCGGGAATAAATTACACACTTTTATTTACAATTTACTGACTTTTTATTTATGCCGAAATACTTTAAACGAATGGGGTAATGCGAGGGCGGAATTAGCGTTAACATTTAATCGCGGAGAGAGAGACAATTTAATATTTTAAATTTACAATAACATCGTAATACGAAAAACCACCTAAACGAGGCAACCCCAGTATCGAGACTGACTTGGGCATTTCACTGTTTCTCTAGACCCATTTCAGGTGTTGCCAACTAGCACTTTATATTCTTAATTTCAAACAAACCATTATTAATTTCGGTACTTTCCTGTTATCCCGGACTCCAAACTATTTTCCAGTTGCCAGACTTCACTTTTGACACAGAATATTTTCGTTAAAACTAACGAAAATATCACGACTTAACTTAACCCTACCAACTAATTAGGTTAATTGAATGCCCGGTTAGGTAAACTGTACGCCCTTGATAATTAATTGGTTAGGTTAAGTCGTGATATTTTCATTAGTTTTAACGAAAATATTCTGTGTCAAAATTGAAGTCTGGGAACGTCAAAAAGTCTAGGGTCCGGGATAACAGGAAAGTACCTTAAATTCTTATAAAAAAAACATTTAATTTTTATTAGACATTATTATCTTATCTTTACTAAAAACCAATACACTACAACTGTGTGTATATATATATATATATATATATGTATATATATATATATATATATATATATATTTGCTTGTACCTTGTGGGGAATGGACGTGCTGTGTCTCTCTCTGTATTAACACCCAAATAAGAAGGGAATAAACTACTCAGCGGTTTATTCTGTTTACAACCGAAAGTGTATAAAGTATCAGTGAAACCGTGCATATAAATTTATAAAGTGAAATTCATTAAAATTAAGAAAGGGCAATACAGTTTACATAAATTATCACCAGTTTTAACGTATATATTTAAAACGTAATACGGTTGGCATTCGAGAAATTTTGAAACAAGGCAGGAAAAAGGTCATAAAAACGCAAAGGTCAGAAAACCCTCGACCATCGAAAGGAAAGAAACTAGAAAGAAAGGAAAAAAAATAAATAAAGAATTTGTGTGGGTATTTCTTTTTACGATAATTAATGAATAGCATGGCCACGGGTCCAAATTCTCACTTAATCTGTAATTTGTATAATCTGGAAACAACTGAAAAAGCTGCAATCCGATGCAATTTCTGTCAAAAACTGCAAGACTTTATCTGAATGAATTGGGATGATAAGGGAAATAACTTTTCTCGAATGCGAAACAGATCGTGGGGATTAATTTTCTGTGTGGCGCATGTATACAGACGGTAAACTCCTTTGCGGTATTTAAAGAAATGGAGAGAGCAGACTCGAATGTTACAAAAAAGAATGAAATAATGGGGACACAAGAGTCCGGAAATGTCTCAACGAAAAACCGGATGGATGAGAGAGAGGACGAAATAACGAATAACAGTATAATAACGAATAACAATATAATAACGAATAACAATATAAACAATATAATACGGAATGAAGACAGATGAAAGAAAAGAAATAAGTAAAAGTTGCGAGGTAGTAAAACTGTCCAACAAGAGAAATGATAAAAAGATAATAACTAAAAACATAGGAAATAATCAGCAAAAGAAAAATAATGATAATACCAAAATTAAGAACTTTGAAAATAATAAGAAAACAAGAAGTAGAAGCGTAGAAAATACCATATGTAAATACTACGCAAAAGGGAACTGCAGATATCGGGTTGGGCAATGCATCTATGCACATCCCACATTAAGCAACACACAGTACACAAGTGGATATTGCAAATTTGATAAGAAGTGCAAGTACCACCATCTTACGGTCTGCAATACCTATGCAAGATATGGGAGGTGCAAATACGGACAAAAATGCAGTTACCACCACCTTCAAAGGAACGCAACGGGTGAACAGGAAAAACGAACATCAAAGAAGGGTACCAATTTTTTAGACGTAGCCAACGCAATTCAGCTGCTAAATACTATCCAGCAAATACAAAGTCAGCTGACAAATATAAGAATCCGAGAGCCGGACAGAAAGCATGCACAAAAACACTTCATGCGTTATCGGGACAACAGGTACCGACAAAGATAAAAAGAGGCAAATTCTCGGAGGACCACAAGGCAACGAAACCGGCACCACCATTGGAAAACGAATCTGAACCACCTGTATGCGAAAACGATAGAGAAAAAATAAAAATAATCCTAGCCAACATTCAGGGCCTTAAATCAAGTCATTTCCCAGACAAAGTTTTATACCTGAAAGGACTCATGCAAGAAGCCGGAGCAGACTTTGCATGCCTCACGGAAACTCATTTAAAGGACTGCCAGGCGAACTGTGAAAACTGTGAGTCCTCTGTTGAAAAAAAAGAAATACAAGTTGATAACTATAATATCCTCGGAGCTGACAGAACAGTGAGACGTAAAGGAGGATGTGCTATTTACACATGCGAAAGGCATATGGCAGAAATGACAATAAGTACCTCAAACAGCTAGGTAGAACGTGTAGCAGCAAAAATTGAAAAATTAAACATGGTACTAATTGTAATGTACAGACCCCCAAACACGCCAACCTCAAAATTTTCAGATTCCATTACAGAGATAAAAAACTGGGTAAAAGATCTACACTCTCCAACTCCAAATATTTTCCTCTGTGGTGATTTTAATTTCCTATTCATGAAATATAAAAGGATAGGAAAAATGTATGTATACACCAGGACAAGGGGGGCACACGGGAGGACCAGGAGCAGGTAAAAATGCTACTAACTCTAGCTGATGAATTTATGTTAGCGCAAGAAATAACAGAAAACACAAGAAAAAACAACCGCTTAGATTTGGTATTTACAAACAGCAGCAACCTAATTGATAATGTAGAAATATCCCCAACTATAATATCGGACCACAACACCATTGAAATAACAACCAATATAAAAGCAACAGGAAAGGAAAGAACACGAACAACAGAAAGAAGCAAATTCGAAATTTTTAATTTCCGCTCCAAAGCTATAAACTAGGAAGATGTTGCTTCCAGCATGGAAGTAATAGATTGGAAAAAACATTTTCGAGGCCAAAACAACGGAAGAGATGCTAATGACTTTAGAGGAGAAGACGTTAGAAATTGTGGAAGGACATATCCCAAAAATAAAACATAGAGGAAAGAGAAGCAGGTTCGAGAGACAAAAGAGGTCACTGTTCCGAAAGAGAAAAAGAGTGACTGCAAAATTAAGTAACTGTAAAGCTAACAACATCAGAAAAATATTAAATGATAAACTGCAGAGTATCGATTGCGTCATACAGGAACTAATTGAGAAGCATACAGAAAAAGAAGAAGACGACGCTGTAGAAGCAATAAAGGTTAATTCAAAATACTTCTATAATTTTGCAAAAAGGGAGTCAAAAAACCATACGACTATCGGACCTTTGAAAAACCAAGACATTGCTTTAGCTGATGATCTAACGGAAGTATCTGAAATATTAAGAGCTCAGTACAAATCATCTTTCAGTATCCCAAAAACTGACAAATTGATATGCGATAGAAACGCGTTCTTTGAAGAAGAGCTACAAGGGGAAAGTATAACGGACTTCGACTTTACGACAGATGATATTACACAAGCTATAGGGAAACTAAAAACATACTCAGCTGCAGGACCAAATAAATGGAATGCCACACTGATCAAAAACTGCAAGAATGCAATCGCTGAGCCCCAATATTGGATATGGAGACGATCACTAGACAGGGGAGAAATACCGGGCATCCTGAGAACGCGAACATAGTCCCAATATATATAAAGGAGAAGATCGATCCGAGGCGAAAAACTATATGCCAGTGTCGCTTACATCTCATCTCACTAAAATATTTAAAAGACTAGTTAGACAGAAAATCTATGACGTTTTGGAAACTCGGAAAAAATTCAATGATAACCAACGTGGGTTTCGGTCAGGCATATCATGCCTGTCACAACTAATGGAACACTACAACAACATTATTGATGTACTTGAAAGTAATGAAAACTATGATGTAATTATAATTTCCTTAGTGAGCGGCGGTAAATCGTTACAGCACAAGGAGTATCTTCATCAGAATCAGTGGTCCTCAGCTCAGTATCACAAGGAACAGTATTAGCTCCACTACTCTTCATAATCATGCTAACTGACATAGATGAGGACGTTACCAGAGACAGCACAGTAACATCCTTTGCTGATGAAACAAAGATCAGTAGAAAAATTAGGAGCCCAAAATATATAGGATCTCTACAAACCGACATGAACAGAATCTTTAAGTGGACGGAAGACAACAATATGAAGTTTAACACTGAGAAATTTCAGCTGTTACGGTACGGAAAAAGAGAAGACCTAAAATCCATGGAATATTATACCCCAAATGGACAGGAAATTCAGAGAAATTCTAGAGCAAAAGATTTAGGGGTTGTAATGACTGATGATGCGAAATTTGAAACATAAAATAAGATAACAGTAAACAGAGCAAAGAGAATAACGGGGCAGATATTGAGAACCTTTAAATGAAGGGATAGGAATGTAATGATTCCTCTACTGAAAACACTGATCATCCCCAAATTGGAATATTGCTCGGTCCTAACATCCCCATATAAAAAAGAAGACATTAGACAGCTGGAAGGGATTCAGAGAAGCCTCACAGCGAAGATCAAGGGGTGCAAAGAACTAAATTACTGGGAAAGGTTACGCGAACTAAACCTATATTCACTGGAATGGAGGAGAGAGATACACCATTAGTCCCTAATCTTACTCTGAACCCTATAACTCCCCAAACAACGGTGGAAAGTAGAAAAGGAAGACAAAAGGAGAGACAGGGAACATCATTAAACCTGAAAGAAAATAGTTTTGTTGTGAGAGGACCAAAACTGTTTAATCAGCTGCCCAAAGACCGAAGGAACACGAATGGTGTTGCAATGGACATCTTCAAACGAAGATTAAACGCCTGGCTCAGAAAAATCCCCGATGAGCCGGGCGTACCTGGCTATGTGAGGTGGAGAGTACAAGAAACTAACTCACTACTTCACCAGGCCAACTCGAGAGGAGGGGCGACAAGCTTGATCTTCGTGAAATGAGGAATGATCGCGCGGAACCTTTGAAAGGTTATATATATATAATATATATATATGGATAAAATAAGATAAAATAAAAATTAAAAAAACCGGTTGTAGTTCAAGCAAGAATGAAGAACCTCATGTTATATATGTATCCACGGAGAGATTGTAGGGTACTTTTCCGTTACACCCCTGCAATTTCTTCTTTCCCAGTTAAGTCAACTGTACGCCTTTGACAATTGGTTAGGATAAGTCGTGATATTTTCGTTAAAACTAATGAATATTTTAACGAAATACTACCGAATATTTTAACGGAACTATCACTTAACCTAACCAATTATCAAGGGCGTACAGTTGACCCAACGGAAAGAAGAAATTGCGGGGTATAACGAAAAAGTACCGTTTGTAGAGTTGAAAGTTTTAAAATTATCGATTTATTAAAACTTAAAGTCAGACATACACACACACACACACACACACACACACACATATATATATATACACACTGTGTGTATATATATATATATATATATATAAAATGTATGTTATTATAAAATCTTAAAATTGGAGATTATAGAATTTGAAGGATTGTGAAATAGCAAAATGATAAGACAATAAGGATTATAAAATTTTAAGTTCAAAAGTTACGGTATTATATAAGCTTAAAATTAAAATTTAAGTTAAATTTAAAAATTATATAATTTTTAAAATCTTCAGCTTAGCAATTACAGAATTTGAAGGACAGTGAGGAATAGCAGAATTAGAGGATCCGAAGGATTATAAAGTTATAAAGTTTTTAAGATTGGTTTATTTAACAGGTGGGTTATGCCGAAGGCATTTCTATATGTAGGTGCTGCTGAAAGCTGCGGAAGTCATTTTGAGTATGAATCGATATTCTTTGTCTTTCCTGCGTCTTACGGGCGTATATTATGCCGTCACGTATATAGCAGGAATAAAGTATTTTTTCTTTTTTAAGCTTTAATAGTTTGTTAAAAATTTATTTTCTGTATTCACAGAGTGATTCATTAATATATATATATATATATATATATATATATATATATATATATATATATATTAGGTTTAATATTTATAATTGCACTTCTTATTTCAGATTTCCACAGTCTGTCACTCAATTTGAATTTTATGATTCTTTTGTCTGTTTCATTATTATTTTTTCGCACTAGGTGTGCTTCCGTCACGACATTTTTAGGAATGTTTGTTTGGAGTTTGTCTCTGAGGGTGTTTCTAACAATTTGAGTGGGATTTTCGTTTGGTGAGCCTTGAGGGAGTCCTTGTCCGGTGATAAAGTATAAATCCTTATGGTTTTGCTGTTTGAAGTCGCTGCTTAACCTCTCATTTTCTTGTATTTGCGTGTGTAGTCGATCTTCTAGTAGATATTCTCTCATTAAGAGCGTTTACACACTGCTTTAGTTCTTCGTTTTCTTTTTCTAGTTTGTTTATTCTCTCATTCTTTTCTGTTAGACAGTTTAAGATTAAGGATAAGTAGGATTTCATGTATAACACCAATTGTTTATTATCAGTACTACAGGTAAACGCCTGGCATTCCTTCTTTTTACTTGTTTGAAACTCGTCAATCCGTTGAGGGAGGGGGATCTCTCCGGGGAAAGCAGCGCTTGTTGAGGAGGGAGAAGGCATACTATCGCTTGTTTCTTCACAGAGACTCCTGGGGATGGGGTAGCAGGGGATGCCTGTTGTTGTTTTTGTTGTTGTTGTTGATCTTTGTTGCTTCTCTTTGTCATTTTTTTTTATTCACTTGAAGCTTAGATACGATGTTTTATTATTTTTAGTGCAATATTAGAACATTGTATTAGACCAAGAAAGTAAAAGTAATATATTCTATAGAAGAAATAACTAAAGGCTACACAAGAGACACCTGATCAGGCTGCTGCACACCATGAAGGTGGTAATATAGGTATAACTTGTTCCATGGGCATAAAAGCGTTATATTTGGTTTATTTGTTCCGTCTATTTCAGTTATATAAATTTGTACACGTGAAAAGGAAAATGGACTAAGATTTCTGATCGGGTTTATAATATACAGGGCGTCCCAAAAAAATGTATACACACTTTAAATAATTATAAAGGCAGTGTTTATTAAAATACATTTCATTTTCAAAATGTAATAGAATCTACAGACATTATTTAATTGTTTTGTCAACGCCTGTTTTCAAACTGACGTCCGTTCTGGTCCAGGCACTGCTGATAACGCGAAGCAATGGAATCGCAAACATCACGAAACATTTCGTTTGGTATTTGTGTGCATTCTCGTTCAATGGCTGCTCTCAATTCAGCGACTGTTGCAGGTTTTATAGCGTAGACTTTGTCTTTTAAGTATCCCCATAAAAAAAGTCTAGTGGTGTGAGGTCTGGTGAACGCGGAGGGTATTCTACGAAACCCCTTCGTCCAATCCACATCCACATCGTGCCAAGTACCACTCGCAATACTCCACTCTTCGGTCCGGATCATCTTCATTAATAGCATGGACTAATCTTGGAATGTAACTTTTCCATTGACAGCGCTTCAAAATGCGTTGGACAGACGATTCTGAGATTCCTACCTCACGACTCGCTTGCCGCACAGATTTTCTTGACTTTGGTGGTACGTTTCCAGTGCTCTTTCTTGCTTTGTGGGGCTTGTCGATGTCCGTGGTCTTCCGGAACGCTTCTTGTGGACATTCTGAACAGTTCCATCGGCTTCAAACTTATCTCTAATTCGAGTGATGGTAAGTCGCGTTGGTGGATCTGTTTGAAACTCCCTCCTAAACTGTCTTTGCACTTCAACTGCGTTTTCACACTTCCAGTAGCATTTTAGAATGAATTTCCTTTGTTCAAAGCTTAGTCTGACTGCCATTATTAATTCTAATGGGTTTAACTTGGAAAGAAAGAAACATCAATTGAGCTATCAGCTGTTAAAGTGTGTATACATTTTTTTGGGACGCCCTGTATATATAACCTTTTGTTAACCTTTGGTTAGCTTCCGCCCGAATTGTTCATTCTGACGAAGGTCAAGCTTTCCACTCCACCTTAGACCTACAGTTTAACGTGGAATCCGAACCACGCCCCATCAGCAGCCCAGCGTCTTAACCACTAGGCCACCTAGGGTACCCATTTATCTACCAACCACTTTCTTTATTGTGTGGAAGGATGAACAGCTGGGTTTTGCTGCGTGCCGGCTGCCATCGGGTCTTGAACCCGGGGCCGATGGATTCGTAGTCAGCGACGCTAACCACTACACCACCGAGGCGCATGCATATATATATATATATATATATATATATATATATATACACACACCATAGTATAACAGTGGAGAACAGTTTTAGAGAATAAAACAACTGAGAAAATGCTAACAACCTTGGAAGAAAAGACGCTGAGAATTTTAGAAAAATATATTCCGAAAGCACAGGACAAAAGGAAAGAAGAACTGGCTAGAGAGGCAAAAAGGGAAGAATATTCCGCAAAAGAACGAGAATGGAGGCGAAGTTAGCTAATTGCGGAGACAACAATGTGAAGAAACTAATACAAGAAAAACTGGAGAGTATCGATAGGGAAATACAAACCCTGTTTAAGAGCCATACAGAGAAGGAAGAGGAAAAGGCGGGAGAAACAATAAAGGAAAATCCAAAATATTTCTATTGCTATACGAAAAGGAAAACAAAAACGCGAGCCACTATCGGGCCCTTAAGGAAAGGAAATAATGAACTAACGGACGATCTAAAAGAAATATGTGAAACATTGAGAGCCCAGTATGAATCGGTCTTCAGTACCCCAAAAAGTGACTAAGCGATACATGACATAGATGCAGTCTTCGAAGAGAAATTGCAAGGAGAGTGTATAAGAGACTTTGATTTTACCCCAGAAGATGTAGCGAGAGTTATAGGACAAATTAAATCACATTCAGCTGCAGGTCCGAACAAATGGAACACATTATTGATTAAAAGCTGTAAAAATGAAATAGCTACACACTTATACTGGATATGGAGAAGATCTCTAGACACTGGGGAAATACCGAGCATCTTGAAAAGAACGAACATTGTCCCTACATATAAAGGAGGCGATAGATCTCAAGCAAAGAACTATAGACGTGTTATTGACGGCCCACCTCACCAAAATATTTGAAAGAATAGGTAGAGAGAAAATCCATGACTTCTTGGAGACACTGGGAAGATTTAACGAAAATCAACACGGATTCCGATCAGGAAGATCATGCCTATCACAATTTATAGAGCACTATAACAATATCCTAGATGCACTGGAAGGCAATGAAACCTACGATGTCATATACACGGATTTTTGGTATAATAGCACATAAAATGAAACATAAGGGAATAACAGGCAAAGTGAGAAAATGGATCTACAACTTCCTCAGAGAACGTCTACAGGTCGTCAAAATTCAACGTATATCATCATCAGAATCAGAAATACACAGCTCAGCACCACAAGGTACAGTACTGGCCCCACTCTTGTTCATTATCATGCTAACAGACATAGACAGTGGAGTAAACAGCAACAGTATAGTAACATCCTTTGCGGACGATACAAAGATCAGCAGAAAAATCAGCGATGCAAATGAGGTGGCCTTGCAGAGGGACACGAACAAAATATACAAATGGTCAGAAGACAACAATATGACATTTAACACCGAGAAATTTCAGCTCCTGAGATATGGTAGAAATGAGGAACTTAAACAGACTGCATATTATGCTCCAGATAGACAGAAAATTCAGAGAAGCACGAAAGCGGTGGACTTGGGGGTAATAATGACCGATGTGGCCAAATTTGAGACACAAAATCAGATAGCAATAAACAAAGCAAAAAGAGTCGCGGGACAGGTACTAAGAACGTTCAAAAGGAGGGATAAGACAGTAATGATTCCCCTGCTGAGAACACTGATCGTATCAAAACTTGAATACTGTTCAGTTTTGACGTCCCCATATAAAAAGGAAGAAATTAATAAACTAGAAGAAACGCAGAGACATTTCAAAGCCAAGATTGATGGCTGCAAAGAACTCAACTACTGGGAAAAACTATGTAAACTAAACCTATACTTCCTGGAAAGATGAAGAGAGAGGTACACAATAATCTACATATGGAAAATGATCGAAAAATTGGTACCAAACCTCAAACTAAACCCAATTACCATCCAAACAACGCTGGAAAATAGGAAAAGCAGAATGTGAAGTGCTCCCAAATTAAAGGCCCGACAAGGGACCTCCTCAACATTGAAGGAAAATAGTTTGGTTGTCAGGGGGCCAACTTTTTAACCAGCTTCCAAAGGACATCAGAAACGTTACAGGGGTCAAAGTTGAAGTCTTCAGGAGAAGACTAGATGCCTGGCTCACGACGGTACCAGATGAGCCGGGTGTACCTGGCTATGTGCGGTGGAGAGCGCAAGAGAGCAACTCTCTCCTCCACTAAGCCAGGCCTAGAGGCGGGGCCACCAGCTTGACCTTCGTGTGAAGAGAGACCAACACACGGAACTTAAACGAGGTTAACGACAGTAGTATAGTGGCAAAATGTGAGACAGCAATGGATCAATTTGAAAATTTCCCCCCATCACCGTCCTTCATGGCGGTCCTCCACCGTCCCGTCCTTCATGGCGGTCCCTCCTTTATGAGGTGTCCTTCATGGTCCTTCAAAAAAAAAAAAAAAAGGGGGAAAAAAGGAAAAAAAAGAGGGGGAAAAAAGGGGGGGGGGAAAAGGGGGAAAAAAAAATAAAAATAAATTTAAAAATAAATTTCAAAAATAAATTTCAAAAATTAAATTTAAAAAATTAAATTTTAAAAATGATTCGTCTTCACTTCCTTCAAAAAAATTTAAGAAAGGATTGAGCCTCGCCTTCCTTCTTGAAAAAGTCCTTTCATGAGACAAACAAGAACAAACATGCAAAAACATACATACATTCGAGTACTTCCTGTTCAGGCAAATTCCGCTAGACAGTAGAAATGGAAACGAATATCAGAAAGGTTTTAATAAGCCTAACCACATTGCGCATCAACACATCCAACTTTCAAATGTTAACAAATTGCGAACAATACATAAATGAAAATCAGTGATCATATTTTAAACCGAATACAAGTTCTTTGTTTAAGATCTGCATTATGAAAAATAAAATGAATATTTATCATTTTAATTTAAATAAATTAATTTCTCTCTTTTTTAAGGGAAACTGGCTTATTTTCAAACGAGATGACCTTCAAATACAATATATACATATAGTACACGCATATTTGTTTATTTACTTTTAAATATGTAGTTTTCTGTTATTTACATCGCTATATACCATTACATTCACTTTCACATGCCATCTTCTGGTATATGAATTAATAATTTTACCGTTCATCAAATTTCGTTATAAAATTACATGTGTTAAAAGAACAAGTTGCGTAACGATGCTTTAAACTAAATCACCAAAGTTGTTTTCCTCCTCTAAACATCCACTTAAATATTATTACTAATATTGATTTATTGTTATTATTACATATATATATATATGTGTACACGTGTTAAGAGTATTTAAAATAAATATATTGATTTCAATTCCCTTCGTAATAAAAGCATCTGGCAACTATTCCCCCAATCTTGCCATATTTCTCTCACAGTAATTGTCTTCAGAGTAGTTAAGTTTAACTTTCTTTTATCGACTATTAGTTGCTACTAATCTTGTTATTATTATTATTATCATTGTTTTATTATATATATATATAATATATATATATATATTATATATATAATATATATATATATATAACATCCAAATAAGTAGGTTCGGATAAAAAACTTTCTTATTAGGTGCTTTGGCAATTTTAATTAGATTCAGTATTAAAAATAAGCAGCTAGGTGTTATAAATTTATAATAATAAATAAATAAGTAAATAAATAAGTATTATTAATAGTTAAAACATGTATTACAATGTTAAACAATATTAATGGACAATATTAAGCAATATTAGTGGACATTAGTCCTAGATTTTGTTAGTATGCCAATATTAATCAAGATTTCAACTTAGTTTTAAATGAATTTACATTCACAATATTTTTTATATCACCATTTAAATCATGGCATAGTTTCAATCCAATGAAAATGGGTAGTTTTTGAGATGAAGACAACCGAGGTATAACAAGCATTGTTCTATTTCTGGTCTGATACGAATGGATTTCTTGTTGAGTTACAAAATATCTATTTACCCATTGCAAATTAATGATTTTGTTCTTACACTTGTAAATAAAAATAAAATGTGCCAGTTTGGTTATATCGTTGAGCTTTAGTAGGTTTAACTCTTTAAATAAAGCACTAGAGCGATCAAGGAAATCAGCAACATATAATAACCTTATTGCTCGTTTTTGGATGACAAAGATACCATTTAAAGCGTTGTTAGCGGAGTTTCCCCAAACAAGGGAGCAGTATGTTATATAAGGAAGAACAAGAGTATGATAAAGAGTCAATAAAACTTATTTTGGGACTACATTTCTAAATTTAAACATTATAGAAACGCTCCTTGAAATATTTTTCGCGATTTAATTTACATGATCACTCCACTGCAAATTCTTATCTAGTATTACACCAAGAAATTCTGTTATAGCACAAGCCTTTATGGCGATTTCATTAACATTAAGTTCATCAAGATATACATTTCTTTTATTAGTAAAAATTATGAAATTTGTTTTACTAGTATTTAGGAAGAGTTTATTGGCGGTCAACCATTTCATTACACTGATGAATTCTGAATGAGATATATTCTTAGCTGTATTAACATTTTTGCAAGAAAAGAGACAGTTGTATCATCTACAAACATTATGAAGTTCAGTATATTTGATGAACGTGGAAGGTCATTTATATATAATAAAAATAACAGTGGACCCAGAACCCAGCACTGTGGCACACCATGCTTGACAGGCGCTTTAGTTGTGCAAACCTTATTTACTGATACATAATGATATCTGTTGGACAACAACCAAATAAGTAGGTTTCTCCAAAAAAAAAATTCTCATTTCCAGTTAATAGAAAACTTGGAAAGGTTTTTAGGAGGCATAACTCGGGTATTTAGCATCATTGCAGGTTAACTGAATATAGCACCAGTCCTTCATGAGGCAATACCACCAAAGAAGTTCAAAGCACATCTTCAACAATAATTCAAGTAAGGATCTTTCACTACATGGTCGCTTTCGTTTATTTTAGCAAACCTGAAACTTAAATACTCTAAAATTCTGAATGCTTTATACAACAAGAGGAAGAAATCGTAATTTCTCTCAAAACTGTCCTAATTCCATTATTCTAAATCCACATATTCTCTGCGATATATATATATATATATATATATATATATATATATACACACACAGTACTTACTTATGTCTGTTGATTTTTACCCATTCTTCAACAGAATGTACAAGCTGTTGCAAGCTAGAAGTCGGGTATACGAGGAAACTGTATTATTATTATATTATAGTAGTAGTAGTAGCAGGGGTAACAGTAGTTTAAAACTTATCCTCACTTCTACACATCTCTCTTTCATAGCAAGCCTAAATCACCTAAGCTATCCGCTGAAGCAGGAGTCACGCCAAACTATTTTACATCGAAAGCATTCTAACATCTACATAATAACAGAAATGAGCCCGCATATACAATATACGAGTTTACCCATTTGGTTAACACCACAATGCTTTTGTATCACTCATTACCTATCTGTATTACCTAAAAATTAGCTAGCTAGTTGTCAACTAGCGATCAAAATAATGTAATGTGCAAATTTTTAGTTTGGAACCGAGCCTTAAAAGCTCGGTCCCAAACGCACAGTCACACACACACACGCACACATTCTTTCAGAAAAGGGCATATATATATGTACACACACACACACAAGCACCACACACACACACACACACACACACATATACACCACCCCAAATTTTTAGTGTTCCGTTCGATGATTCATCATTTCACGAAGGTTAAGCTTGTTCCCCCACTCTCTCTCTCTCTCTCTCTCTCTCTCTCTCTCTCTCTCTCTCTCTCTCTCTCTCTCTCTCTATATATATATATATATATATATATATATATATATATATATATATATATATATAAAGATGTATACTTAAATAATTATATGTATTTATATAAACATGTAAATATAAAATATGCATAATATAAAGATTTTATACAAAGTAAATGACTAACAATAAATAACGTATTATGAATCAAACTGTGGAATGACATCTCGATCTCAAAGGGTTTTAATTTACATTTCCCTCAAAAACTGTGATTAATAGAAGAAAACGTGTTTTCATTTTTGTAATCAGGGTAAAAAGAACATAAGAATCACACACACACATATATATATAATATATAATATATATATATATATATATATACACAGTACTTACTTATGTCTGTTGATTTTTACCCATTCTTCAACAGAATGTACACCATTTTTCTGTTGCAAGCTAGAAGTCGGGTATACGAGGAAACATTATTATTATTATTATTATTATTAGTAGTAGTAGTAGTAGTAGTAGTAGTAGTAGCAGGGGTACAGTAGTTTAAAACTTATCTTCACTTCTACACATCTCTCTTTCATTGCAAGCCTAAATCACCTAAGCTATCCGCTGAAGCAGGAGTCACGCCAAACTATTTTACATCGAAAGCATTCTAACATCTACATAATAACAGAAATGAGCCCGCATATACAATATACGAGTTTGCCCATTTGGTTAATACCACAATGCTTTTGTATCACTCATTACCTATCTGTATTACCTAAAAACTAGCTAGCTAGTTGTCAACTAGCGATCAAAATAATGTATGGGCAAATTTTTAGCTTGGAACCGAGCCTTAAGCTCGGTCCCAAACGCACAGTCACACACACACACACACATTCTTTCAGAAAAGGGCATATATATATGTACAAGCACACACACACACACACACACACACACACATATATACACCATCCCAAATTTTTAGTGTTCCGTTTGATGATTCATCATTTCACGAAGGTTAAGCTTGTTCCCCCCCCTCTCTCTCTCTCTCTCTCTCTCTCTCTCTCTCTCTCTCTCTCTATATATATATATATATATATATATATATATATATATATATAGAAAGATGTATACTTAAATAATTATATGCATATTATATATAAACATGTAAATATAAAATATGTATAATATAAAGATTTTATACAAAGTAAATGACTAACAATAAATATCGTATTATGAAGCAAACTGTGGAATGACATATCGTTCTCAAAGGGTTTTAATTTACATTTCCCTCAAAAACTGTGATTAATAGAAGAAAAACGTGTTTTCATTTTTGTAATCAGGGTAAAAGAACCTAAGAATCACCCATATTTAGCAAATGGAGAAAAACTTTGTTGATCAATGTTATGATGTGATAAATATGTGCATTTGTACATTGTGGCAAGACCATAGTTCATGTGACAAATATTAATAATACGAAGAGTCGCTAGATTACATTTGACAGCTCAAATACTAAGGATAGAAATGGAATTAACAGGAAATAGTACAACAATGTCGGATGTAAGTACAGCCACAGTCAGACGTCTTTATATCATGAATCCCATAGCTTACGAAGATATATATATATATATATATATATATATATATATAGTTTTACAATCATGTTCTAAATCAATTATTCAGCCGTTAATGTTCTCATATTTGCTGAAATAAATTTCTAATAATAAAATTTTTATAAGTTTCTACATCTCAATTTTGTGTTTATGTACAACACTTTTTGGGAACAGTTGGACGGAGAAAACCATATATAAAGATTTCACATGATTCCCCGACTCATTTATATATATATATATATATATATATATGTTAAAATTTGAATACACACATATGAGCGTGTAACAACATAGTATGAGCCTTATCAAGCAATTATACGACGCTGGAAAAAATAAGTAATTAGATAAATATAAATGAAAAATGTAGACGGAAATGGAACGATTTGAGAATCTCCCCGTCAAGAACCACTTACGAATTTATGAGTTATACATCTACTAGAGTTTCTGGTAGGATGATGGCTTCATACTCTTTTACAATGTATATTTGAGAATAAAGGGGGATCATTCTAGCCTAAACATCCAAAAACCGTACAGCAGAGATCACCCCTACAAACAGACGACATTTTGTAGAGGCCTAAACTACATGAACAAGCAGGAGCCCCAAATAAAAGTTCACATACTTCATGCTCGTAGAACCATGTAGTTTTTATAATGCTAATACATGAATGATAATTTATCAGACTGTTTTCGCGACTCTTTCTGTTTTACCCTAAATTCTTCCACGTGTATAACTATACTGTATGTTGTGATAAACATTCTCTGACAAACTTTTCAATGCATACATCCTATCGCTGGATGCATGTAAAACTCAAATTCGCACGCTTTTCACACATCTCTGTTGCATTATCACCCGGCTGTAGCATTTAGGACAGCGTTTTTCATGGATTAATGCGAGACCCCAGTGCATCCTCAAAATCATATTGTCAGAATTTACGAGTATATATAAACATAAGAACAAATAAATTCCATATAGGCCACTGCTGATCAAAATAATAATCAAAACACTACAAATACATAATGTTGTGAAACCTATAATAAAATAAGTTTACAAAATAGTTGCTAATTATAAGCCATCAAAATTTCAATAAAATTAAGCATGTACGAATTACTTCTCAAACTCTAAGTTTTAAACATTGCGTTTCATGGCATCATGCATCTTCTACAACACACACACACACACACACACATTAGCTTTCTGAGTTTGGTTCGAGGTCTGTGAGCCTCACCAAAGGTACACCTTTCTTAATGCACGAAGGTCACATTCATACTGAATACACCCTGGTGTAGGATTTATATTATCATTATGAAATGAAGTTCATTCCTAACTATGGTCTCAGAGTTAGATAATTGTTCTCAGTAGTAGCTAGGTGTTAGTAAAGCTATTTATATGTTAATGAACTTCCTGATGATTAGATATTCTGTATTGTATATTTTGTACCAAAATATATTTTCCCTATCTCATCTATCTGAACATGGCTTATAACAGGGTTTGATGAAACCTTTATATCAGATTTTGTTCGTGATTAGAAAGTGGCGTTAAAATACTCGTAGCTAAAAGTAAAAAATCTGGAAAATATTTGTGAAGGAATGTTCATAGGAAATTTCGATATTGTAAAGTATTAAAGTGTATATATATATATATATATATATATTATGCAGGAAGGAAGAGCCAAGGGCAAATGTTCGCAAAAGCGCCCCTCCCATAGAAGAGAGCCAAAATCAACGTCCGTGATTTTCGAGAGGCCTAGGCACGATGCGTTTGAAAGATGGGGGTCATAGACAGGAGGAAAGGCGGATTGAGGAAGATTTTTCCAGAGTTCACTGGTTGAGTAGATGAAAGACTGAAAATGCCGATTAACCCTTGTATTAGCTAGTTGAATAGAAAAGGAATGAGAAAGTGTAGAAAGTCTGGTACTGCTTGCTCTCCTTAAAGGAGGAGGCATGAAGTTTTAGAATTTAGAAGAGCAATGTCCGTTACGATAGCGATAGTGAAGAGAGAGTGAGGTAACATTGCAGCAAGAGAGAGAGAGAGAATGAAGACAATCAGTAAGAGGCGGGGAACTGATGAGACGAAAAGTCTCATCAGTTCCCCGCCTCTTACTGATTGTCTTCATCTTCTCTCTCTCTCTTTGCTGCAATGTTACCTCACTCTCTCTTCACTATCGCTATCGTAACGGACATTGCTCTTCTAAATTCTAAAACTTCATGCCTCCTCCTTTAAGGAGAGCAAGCAGTACCAGACTTTCTACACTTTCTCATTCCTTTTCTATTCAACTAGCTAATACAAGGGTTAATCGGCATTTTCAGTCTTTCATCTACTCAACCAGTGAACTCTGGAAAAATCTTCCTCAATCCGCCTTTCCTCCTGTCTATGACCCCCATCTTTCAAACGCATCGTGCCTAGGCCTCTCGAAAATCACGGACGTTGATTTTGGCTCTCTTCTATGGGAGGGGCGCTTTTGCGAACATTTGCCCTTGGCTCTTCCTTCCTGCATATATATATATATATATATATATATATATATATTTAATACTTTACAATATCGAAATTTCCTATGAACATTCCTTCACAAATATTTTCCAGATTTTTTACTTTTAGCTACGAGTATTTTAACGCCACTTTCTAATCACGAACAAAATCTGATATAAAGGTTTCATCAAACCCTGTTATAAGCCATGTTCAGATAGATGAGATAGGGAAAAATATTTTGGTACAAAATATACAATACAGAATATCTAATCATCAGGAAGTTCATTAACATATAAATAGCTTTACTAACACCTAGCTACTACTGAGAACAATTATCTAACTCTGAGACCATAGTTAGGAATGAACTTCATTTCATAATGATAATATAAATCCTACACCAGGGTGTATTCAGTATGAATGTGACCTTCGTGCATTAAGAAAGGTGTACCTTTGGTGAGGCTCACAGACCTCGAACCAAACTCAGAAAGCTAATGTGTGTGTGTGTGTGTGTGTGTTGTAGAAGATGCATGATGCCATGAAACGCAATGTTTAAAACTTAGAGTTTGAGAAGTAATTCGTACATGCTTAATTTTATTGAAATTTTGATGGCTTATAATTAGCAACTATTTTGTAAACTTATTTTATTATAGGTTTCACAACATTATGTATTTGTAGTGTTTTGATTATTATTTTGATCAGCAGTGGCCTATATGGAATTTATTTGTTCTTATGTTTATATATACTCGTAAATTCTGACAATATGATTTTGAGGATGCACTGGGGTCTCGCATTAATCCATGAAAAACGCTGTCCTAAATGCTACAGCCGGGTGATAATGCAACAGAGATGTGTGAAAAGCGTGCGAATTTGAGTTTTACATGCATCCAGCGATAGGATGTATGCATTGAAAAGTTTGTCAGAGAATGTTTATCACAACATACAGTATAGTTATACACGTGGAAGAATTTAGGGTAAAACAGAAAGAGTCGCGAAAACAGTCTGATAAATTATCATTCATGTATTAGCATTATAAAAACTACATGGTTCTACGAGCATGAAGTATGTGAACTTTTATTTGGGGGCTCCTGCTTGTTCATGTAGTTTAGGCCTCTACAAAATGTCGTCTGTTTGTAGGGGTGATCTCTGCTGTACGGTTTTTGGTGTTTAGGCTAGAATGATCCCCTTTATTCTCAAATATACATTGTAAAAGAGTATGAAGCCATCATCCTACCAGAAACTCTAGTAGATGTATAACTCATAAATTCGTAAGTGGTTCTTGACGGGGAGATTCTCAAATCGTTCCATTTCCGTCTACATTTTTCATTTATATTTATCTAATTACTTATTTTTTCCAGCGTCGTATAATTGCTTGATAAGGCTCATACTATGTGTTACACGCTCATATGTGTGTATTCAAATTTTAACATATATATATATATATATATATATAAAATGAGTCGGGGAATCATGTGAAATCTTTATATATGGTTTTCTCCGTCCAACTGTTCCCAAAAAGTGTTGTACATAAACACAAAATTGAGATGTATAAACTTATAAAAATTTTATTATTAGAAATTTATTTCAGCAAATATGAACATTAACGGCTGAATAATTGATTTAGAACATGATTGTAAAACTATATATATATATATATATATATATATATCTTCGTAAGCTATGGGATTCATGATATAAAGACGTCTGACTGTGGCTGTACTTACATCCGACATTGTTGTACTATTTCCTGTTAATTCCATTTCTATCCTTAGTATTTGAGCTGTCAAATGTAATCTAGCGACTCTTCGTATTATTAATATTTGTCACATGAACTATGGTCTTGCCACAATGTACAAATGCACATATTTATCACATCATAACATTGATCAACAAAGTTTTTCTCCATTTGCTAAATATGGGTGATTCTTAGGTTCTTTTTACCCTGATTACAAAAATGAAAACACGTTTTTCTTCTATTAATCACAGTTTTTGAGGGAAATGTAAATTAAAACCCTTTGAGAACGATATGTCATTCCACAGTTTGCTTCATAATACGATATTTATTGTTAGTCATTTACTTTGTATAAAATCTTTATATTATACATATTTTATATTTACATGTTTATATATAATATGCATATAATTATTTAAGTATACATCTTTATATATATATATATATATATATATATATATATATATATATATATAGAGAGAGAGAGAGAGAGAGAGAGAGAGAGAGAGAGAGAGAGAGAGAGTGAGGGGGGGGAACAAGCTTAACCTTCGTGAAATGATGAATCATCAAACGGAACACTAAAAATTTGGGATGGTGTGTGTGTGTGTGTGTTTCTGTGTGTGTGTGTGTGTGTGTGTGACTGTGCGTTTGGGACCGAGCTTAAGGCTCGGTTCCAAGCTAAAAATTTGCCCATACATTATTTTGATCGCTAGTTGACAACTAGCTAGCTAGTTTTTAGGTAATACAGATAGGTAATGAGTGATACAAAAGCATTGTGGTATTAACCAAATGGGCAAACTCGTATATTGTATATGCGGGCTCATTTCTGTTATTATGTAGATGTTAGAATGCTTTCGATGTAAAATAGTTTGGCGTGACTCCTGCTTCAGCGGATAGCTTAGGTGATTTAGGCTTGCAATGAAAGAGAGATGTGTAGAAGTGAAGATAAGTTTTAAACTACTGATACCCCTGCTACTACTACTACTACTACTACTACTACTAATAATAATAATAATAATAATAATACAGTTTCCTCGTATACCCGACTTCTAGCTTGCAACAGAAAAATGGTGTACATTCTGTTGAAGAATGGGTAAAAATCAACAGACATAAGTAAGTACTGTATATATATATATATATATATATATATATATATATATATATATATGTGTGTGTGTGATTCTTATGTTCTTTTTACCCTGATTACAAAAATGAAAACACGTTTTTCTTCTATTAATCACAGTTTTTGAGGGAAATGTAAATTAAAACCCTTTGAGATCGAGATGTCATTCCACAGTTTGATTCATAATACGTTATTTATTGTTAGTCATTTACTTTGTATAAAATCTTTATATTATGCATATTTTATATTTACATGTTTATATATAATTACATATAATTATTTAAGTATACATCTTTATAATATATATATATATATATATATATATATATATATATATATATATAGAGAGAGAGAGAGAGAGAGAGAGAGAGAGAGAGAGAGAGTGGGGGGAACAAGCTTAACCTTCGTGAAATGATGAATCATCGAACGGAACACTAAAAATTTGGGGTGGTGTATATGTGTGTGTGTGTGGTGTGTGTGTGTGGTGCTTGTGTGTGTGTGTGTACATATATATATGCCCTTTTCTGAAAGAATGTGTGCGTGTGTGTGTGACTGTGCGTTTGGGACCGAGCTTTTAAGGCTCGGTTCCAAACTAAAAATTTGCACATTACATTATTTTGATCGCTAGTTGACAACTAGCTAGCTAATTTTTAGGTAATACAGATAGATAATGAGTGATACAAAAGCATTGTGGTGTTAACCAAATGGGTAAACTCGTATATTGTATATGCGGGCTCATTTCTGTTATTATGTAGATGTTAGAATGCTTTCGATGTAAAATAGTTTGGCGTGACTCCTGCTTCAGCGGATAGCTTAGGTGATTTAGGCTTGCAATGAAAGAGAGATGTGTAGAAGTGAGGATAAGTTTTAAACTACTGTTACCCCTGCTACTACTACTACTATTAATATAATAATAATAATACAGTTTCCTCGTATACCCGACTTCTAGCTTGCAACAGCTTGTACATTCTGTTGAAGAATGGGTAAAAATCAACAGACATAAGTAAGTACTGTGTGTATATATATATATATATATATATATATATATATATATATATATATATATATATATCGCAGAGAATATGTGGATTTAGAATAATGGAATTAGGACAGTTTTGAGAGAAATTACGATTTCTTCCTCTTGTTGTATAAAGCATTCAGAATTTAGAGTATTTAAGTTTCAGGTTTGCTAAAATAAACGAAAGCGACCATGTAGTGAAAGATCCTTACTTGAATTATTGTTGAAGATGTGCTTTGAACTTCTTTGGTGGTATTGCCTCATGAAGGACTGGTGCTATATTCAGTTAACCTGCAATGATGCTAAATACCCGAGTTATGCCTCCTAAAAACCTTTCCAAGTTTTCTATTAACTGGAAATGAGAATTTTTTTTTGGAGAAACCTACTTATTTGGTTGTTGTCCAACAGATATCATTATGTATCAGTAAATAAGGTTTGCACAACTAAAGCGCCTGTCAAGCATGGTGTGCCACAGTGCTGGGTTCTGGGTCCACTGTTATTTTTATTATATATAAATGACCTTCCACGTTCATCAAATATACTGAACTTCATAATGTTTGTAGATGATACAACTGTCTCTTTTTCTTGCAAAAATGTTAATACAGCTAAGAATATATCTCATTCAGAATTCATCAGTGTAATGAAATGGTTGACCGCCAATAAACTCTTCCTAAATACTAGTAAAACAAATTTCATAATTTTTACTAATAAAAGAAATGTATATCTTGATGAACTTAATGTTAATGAAATCGCCATAAAGGCTTGTGCTATAACAGAATTTCTTGGTGTAATACTAGATAAGAATTTGCAATGGAGTGATCATGTAAATTAAATCGCGAAAAATATTTCAAGGAGCGTTTCTATAATGTTTAAATTTAGAAATGTAGTCCCAAAATAAGTTTTATTGACTCTTTATCATACTCTTGTTCTTCCTTATATAACATACTGCTCCCTTGTTTGGGGAAACTCCGCTAACAACGCTTTAAATGGTATCTTTGTCATCCAAAAACGAGCAATAAGGTTATTATATGTTGCTGATTTCCTTGATCGCTCTAGTGCTTTATTTAAAGAGTTAAACCTACTAAAGCTCAACGATATAACCAAACTGGCACATTTTATTTTTATTTACAAGTGTAAGAACAAAATCATTAATTTGCAATGGGTAAATAGATATTTTGTAACTCAACAAGAAATCCATTCGTATCAGACCAGAAATAGAACAATGCTTGTTATACCTCGGTTGTCTTCATCTCAAAAACTACCCATTTTCATTGGATTGAAACTATGCCATGATTTAAATGGTGATATAAAAAATATTGTGAATGTAAATTCATTTAAAACGAAGTTGAAATCTTGATTAATATTGGCATACTAACAAAATCTAGGACTAATGTCCACTAATATTGCTTAATATTGTCCATTAATATTGTTTAACATTGTAATACATGTTTTAACTATTAATAATACTTATTTATTTACTTATTTATTTATTATTATAAATTTATAACACCTAGCTGCTTATTTTTAATACTGAATCTAATTAAAATTGCCAAAGCACCTAATAAGAAAGTTTTTTATCCGAACCTACTTATTTGGATGTATATATTATATATATATATATATATAAATAAAACAATGATAATAATAATAATAACAAGATTAGTAGCAACTAATAGTCGATAAAAGAAAGTTAAACTTAACTACTCTGAAGACAGTTACTGTGAGAGAAATATGGCAAGATTGGGGGAATAGTTGCCAGATGCTTTTATTACGAAGGGAATTGAAATCAATATATTTATTTTAAATACTCTTAACACGTGTACATATATATATATATGTAATAATAACAATAAATCAATATTAGTAATAATATTTAAGTGGATGTTTAGAGGAGGAAAACAACTTTGGTGATTTAGTTTAAAGCATCGTTACGCAACTTGTTCTTTTAACACATGTAATTTTATAACGAAATTTGATGAACGGTAAAATTATTAATTCATATACCAGAAGATGGCATGTGAAAGTGAATGTAATGGTATATAGCGATGTAAATAACAGAAAACTACATATTTAAAAGTAAATAAACAAATATGCGTGTACTATATGTATATATTGTATTTGAAGGTCATCTCGTTTGAAAATAAGCCAGTTTCCCTTAAAAAAGAGAGAAATTAATTTATTTAAATTAAAATGATAAATATTCATTTTTTTTCATAATGCAGATCTTAAACAAAGAACTTGTATTCGGTTTAAAATATGATCACTGATTTTCATTTATGTATTGTTCGCAATTTGTTAACATTTGAAAATTGGATGTGTTGATGCGCAATGTGGTTAGGCTTATTAAAACCTTTCAGATATTCGTTTCCATTTCTACTCTCTGGCGGAATTTGCCTGAACAGGAAGTACTCGAATGTATGTATGTTTTTGCATGTTTGTTCTTGTTTGTCTCATGAAAGGACTTTTTCAAGAAGGAAGGCGAGGCTCAATCCTTTCTTAAATTTTTTTGAAGGAAGGTGAAGACGAATCATTTTTAAAATTTAATTTTTTAAATTTAATTTTTTAAATTAATTTTTTAAATTTATTTTTAAATTTATTTTTTATTTTCCCCCCTCCCCCCCCTTTTTTTCCCCTCTTTTTTTTCCTTTTTTCCCCCTTTTTTTTTTTTTTTGAAGGACCATGAAGGACACCTCATAAAGGAGGGACCGCCATGAAGGACGGGACGGTGGAGGACCGCCATGAAGGACGGTGAGGGGGGGAAATTTTCAAATTGATCCATTGCTGTCTCACATTTTGCCACTATACTACTAACGACATGTTATAACAACAAAAACCAGAGGGTCATAAAGAATCATATAAAATATTGAAATTGCTGTTGCCATTTCTCAGGTGTCGTCAATGGAAGGTACTACGTTGTAAAAATAAAATCCATCTTATCATATATATATATATATATTATATATATATAATATATATATATATATACATTATAACTGCAAACACGCAGTATAATTAACGTAAAGAACGACGCTTTGTATAGGAGAATTAACCGCGCAAGATGAGAGCGAAAGAACGAAACAAATGAAAAATGAGGTTACCTCATTTTTTTCATTTGTTTCGTTCTTTCGCTCTCATCTTGCGCGGATAATTCTCCTATACAAAGCGTCGTTCTTTACGTTATATATATATATACTTTGTATAGGAGAATTAACCGCGCAAGATGAGAGCGAAAGAACGAAACAAATGAAAAAATGAGGTTACCTCATTTTTTTCATTTGTTTCGTTCTTTCGCTCTCATCTTGCGCGGATAATTCTCCTATACAAAGCGTCGTTCTTTACGTTATATATATATATATATATATATATATATATATATAACACACACACACTCTTTCTCTCTCTCTCTCTCTCTCTCTCTCTCTCTCTCTCTCTCTATAATATATATATATATATATATATATATAATATAATATATATATATATATATACACTGTATTTGTACGAGACAGTACGTGAATAGATATTAAGATATAATTAATCTTTGACAAATTTTTATCTCTTCATTTTAATATAGAAAAAGTAATTATAAGCAAAAGACAGGTATAACTGCCTCTTCATATGTATTTAGCAGCTATTTATATTAATGTGCCATTTGAAAGCTACAAAATAGGTTGTTTCACACACACACGCACACACACACACACACACACACACACACACACACACATTTAGCAAGAGTTACAAGAAGAAGATGAAGCCTGAAAGACCTTTCGGTTTACTCGGGGAGGTTCCTATTGTTAAACTAAGATATTTTTTAATTATTCTAGCAGTAGTAGAAAATTGGATAGAAAAGCATAAGGCTCTCTCCCCACATTCCGCTCTCTCCCCGCCAGAGGCGGGTACGGAAAAAGGTTGAAGAAAATACCATGACCCTGGAAAAGTAGCCAAGGAAATTTTACAGGAAAGAGCTCTACAATTACGTACGCTATGCACACACAGAAATCGTACACTAAATAGTAGATAGCACCGTTGTATAAACTAACATAATATATTTGTGCTAATCGTATATCAACTACTCGGTTTCGTCACAAAAACCTCGAACATATCGTTTTGAGTTTAATTTACAATTCTATTTACCGAGGTATCAGGCCAACAAAGACCCCATGACCCACTCCTGGCTAGCCCCAAAAGGACTAAGGGAAAGGTAAAGGTCAAACTTTCCATGTCTACACCCATGTACGCGAAAAGCCATAACGCCGGCAAAGTGATGAAATGCTTCTACAGGAAAGGGGGGGTAAAACAGGAATTGAGAATGGGAATCAGATTTATCACACTATGTCCTCACCCGTCACGTGCACCCAGCCACCCAAGAGAAAGAAGAGAGAAAAAAAGTGTCGGCAGGAACACAACTCTACCTTACCTAACCCGTGCCACGCAAATTTTTTTTACATATTTTGTTCGTTAGGAAATTATGTATTTTTACAGAGAGGTATCTTCTCTATTCTTAGTTAGACATGTTAATTATATATATATATATATATATATATATAATTTGTGCTGTGTGAGCACGTTTTCTGTAATTTGATGTCTGTTATGTGTATGTGTCTACCAACTTTTTGAATGTCGCCGAGTTTCAACTTGGGTCTCCTGCTGTGAAAGGTGTTTATGCAGCAAGTGGTATATTAAGTCGTTCGTACTTCACGGTGTTGTGACACCACGAGAGTAGATAAAATCTCTTTCAGGCGAGGAATATCAGTGGGAGGGCCCTGTATCTATCCCCGTGTACTTGTCCCTTATGGAGAATGAAAGTTTTTCGTAATGTTAATGGCATGTAATAAAAAAATGGGTTGCTCAATGGTTGACCATGCTATGTGGGCACAATACAACCAGAGACGTCTCTCTAAATTGGAGGAGGACTAAGTGTAGGAGTAAATTTTTAAACAAACTCCCGCAAGGTTACGTTATAATACTATTTTCAAAATACTTATTTAATCGATTCTTAAATTATGTTATATATGGAGACAGTCTTATACCCTGAGTGTATTCAGAACTTTGTCCAGATTGTTTTCAAGCATATTTACACTTTGACTTGAAACAACCTCCGAGGGAAGTTGGTTCCAGATATTAACTATTTTATAAGCGAAGGAATCACCACAGATGGAGGTATTAAATGTTTTTAGTTCCAATTTAAAGCAATTTCTTCTTGTCGGATTGGTATTACGTGAGAATAATTTCCTGTAGTCTTTCCTGTCTATTCCATTGAGCATTTTGAAAACTGGAATGACCTGGCAGCGCAACCTCCTGGTCTCTAAGGTAAACAGATTTAAGCGCTCAAATCTACGTTAGTAGTTTTGAAGTCGAGAGAGAGAGAGAGAGAGAGAGAGAGAGAGAGAGAGAGAGAGAGAGAGAGCATTGAGAAAATTAATAATTTAAATTCACTAAATTCTGCGTTTGGGAGGCTTCTACAAAATTGTGTTGATAAAAACAGTCAGAAAGAGAAGTCTGCTAACAGTTTAATTTCATAGATATTACATTGCATATCGTCAGTATAACTGTAGAAATTCGAATAAGTTTCAAAGTATCAAAAGAAACCAAACGAAAAATGAGGTTGGGAATAACAAGTATATAATTACTTTAATTGTGAATTATTTACATATTACTTCTTGCTTTATTAGATTTCTCATTATTTATTAGTTTTCCGTTACTTATTCTTATTTTCAATATTATTTCGCTGTTATTCATTCTTTCTCTTAATTTTTAACTTCCTTTCTTCTTTCTATTCTAGATTAATAATAATAATAATAATAATAATAATAATAATAATAATAATAATAATAATATTATTATTATTATTATTATTATTATTACTATTTACTTCTAGTAATGTTTTATTGATTTTTATAATTTTCTCTATGACATACTTTGCACACACTTTGACATGTAGATCTGTGAATGAAATCAGTGAATCTCAAAATACCATAAATAGCAACCATTTGCCAGTAGATACCTTCTGAAAGGAGCGATACAACAACGGAAACATATCTTTTTAAACTTAAATATTAGAAGCCTTCCAAATCACTTTCATGAGTTGATGGCCATTGGCCAATCTGAAATTGTTCCAATATAAATTAATATGTATGAAATTGACCGAGACCTCGTTAAATGAAAATAATAAGGTATTTTTTAATATATTGGGCTACTGGAGCCATCATGTATGTAGAAATAATAACAGGCGGCGGAGTAAGCATTTTGGATCACCTGAAGATCAGGCCCCCCCCCCAGCCTTCTTTAGTTAGCTTTATAAGGCTAACCAACAAAAATATCACGACCTAACCTAATCAATCGTTAGGTCAATTGTACGCCCTTGGCGACTGGTTAGGTTAGGTCGTGATATTTTCGTTAGTTAGCCTTATAAAGCTAACTAAAGAAGGCTGGGGGCCCTGATCTTCAGGTGATCCTATTCAATATTATGCATCTACCGACCACCAAACGCTAACTTGCCAATATTATTTCAAACATAGCTAAAACTTTAACTTTAATTTATTCAACAATAATTCAATAATTTGCATTATTGCCTGAGACGTAAATATCGATCTTGCTAAAATAAATTCTAATAATAATACAAATTTTTTCTACAGTCTCGTCACTGCAAATGACTTTGATTTAACCATTATTAAGCCAACAATGCTACATAATATTATTGAACACTCAAATTTATTAGACCAAATTTTGGTTTGGTCTTGCTTTGACAGTGTCAGGTATACTCTTATTACTCTTATCACACTAGTGTGATTATAAACAAAAAAAAAATGGAAGCGTTACTTAGTGATGAATTCACCTACACGAAAGTGAGATCGACCCCCCCCTAAAGCGCCTTTCTGCTGAATTCAACAAAACTATCAGGAACTTATTAAAAGATGTCCCGGCGATTGACCCTAAAAGATTTCTACAGATTAACCCCAAACTCCCCCACATATACGGCTTACCCAAAACCCATAAGATTAATATACGACTCCGTCCCATTATTTCACATTGGGGTTCCTTTAGTTACAGGTTATCTAAATTTCTTGCAGATAAATTGTCCCCATTAGTTGGTAAATTTTCATGCTCGCACATCACTAATTCCTGTGACTTTATTAACAAAGTTATGTCCTTAGATTTAAAGCGGGGAAGAATGATCAGTTTTGACGTTGAGTCCTTGTTTACGAAAGTTCCCATTGATGATGTACTTAGTTTTTTAGATAGAAAATTGCCAACATGTAACGTAGAACTAGACATGCCCACATCTGTATTTTTAGAACTGATAAAACTCTGAGTCACCAATAATGCCTTCTCCTTCGGTGAAGAATTTTATTTGCAACGTTTTGGTATGGGAATGGGGTCCCCTTTATCCCCAATACTGAGTACATTATACATGGAATATTATGAGTCGGAATTGTTGCAAACCCTTTAATAAAATGCCCTTCTGGTGTCGGGAGAACGGGAGCTAACCTAGGTGCGAATTTCTTAATGGTCTCTGGATTGTTTCCTTCTCACCTTTTTCATTCGTTTTTCGGTTTTTAATTTCTGTATAATAAACAACAATGTAATAAGCAATGTAATAATAAATTTATAATTTCTGTAATAAATAATAATGCAATATTAAATGTAATAAATGTAATAATAAATGTAATAATTATGTAAAAAAATAATAGAATCTGTATGTATAGAACAAGAAGATAGTTTTAAATTTGTGCGAATGTACTTATAAGCGGGACCCTTTAATAAAAATGCCCTTCCGGTGTCGGGAGAACGGGATCTAACCTAGGTGCGAATTTCTTAATGGTTCCTGGACTGTTTTTCCTCTTTTTTTGGTTCATTCGTTTTTCTGCATCCACCCGAAGAGGATACCAGTGGGCATCGAAACTGTTGTGGAAATAAACTCTGTCTATTAGAGTGGGTTTTTATTACCATATACGGCTTACCCAAAACCCATAAGATTAATATACGACTCCGTCCCATTATTTCACATTGGGGTTCCTTTAGTTACAGGTTATCTAAATTTCTTGCAGATAAATTGTCCCCATTAGTTGGTAAATTTTCATGCTCGCACATCACTAATTCCTGTGACTTTATTAACAAAGTTATGTCCTTAGATTTAAAGCGGGGAAGAATGATCAGTTTTGACGTTGAGTCCTTGTTACGAAAGTTCCCATTGATGATGTACTTAGTTTTTTAGATAGAAAATTGCCAACATGTAACGTAGAACTAGACATGCCCACATCTGTATTTTAGAACTGATAAAACTCTGAGTCACCAATAATGCCTTCTCCTTCGGTGAAGAATTTTATTTGCAACGTTTTGGTATGGGAATGGGGTCCCCTTTATCCCAATACTGAGTACATTATACATGGAATATTATGAGTCGGAATTGTTGCAAACCCTTTAATAAAATGCCCTTCTGGTGTCGGGAGAACGGGAGCTAACCTAGGTGCGAATTTCTTAATGGTCTCTGGATTGTTTCCTTCTCACCTTTTTCATTCGTTTTTCGGTTTTTAATTTCTGTATAATAAACAACAATGTAATAAGCAATGTAATAATAAATTTATAATTTCTGTAATAAATAATAATGCAATATTAAATGTAATAAATGTAATAATAAATGTAATAATTATGTAAAAAAATAATAGAATCTGTATGTATAGAACAAGAAGATAGTTTTAAATTTGTGCGAATGTACTTATAAGCGGGACCCTTTAATAAAAATGCCCTTCCGGTGTCGGGAGAACGGGATCTAACCTAGGTGCGAATTTCTTAATGGTTCCTGGACTGTTTTTCCTCTTTTTTTGGTTCATTCGTTTTTCTGCATCCACCCGAAGAGGATACCAGTGGGCATCGAAACTGTTGTGGAAATAAACTCTGTCTATTAGAGTGGGTTTTTATTACCATATTTTGACCTTCACCTAGAAAAGTGAAGTTTTTTGCATCAACTGCCATGTATTGGTTTTTAAATAGGAAATTTAATAATGTTTTTGGAATGTAGTAAACTGATTTAATTGTTTGAAGTTAACATATGTAAAACATAATTATTTGAAATATAAAACGCTAGTTGGCAACATGGAGAGAGATGAGGCCGAAATCATACCCAGAAGTCATTCTTGGGCGGGGTCTGTTACGAAAAGGAATGTTTGGTTTGGTTTAGATGTAATTGTGATTTAAGTTAATTAGAAGCTCTCTTCACGATCCGTGTTAAATTATGAACGTGCGCTCACTTTCTTCCGCTATTATTACTGTCGTAATTAAAGTAAATCAGCAAATAGTGAAATCGTCATTATTTCCCACTCTCTCGACTTGCTCAAAGAAAATGTCGGCTGCAGGCACCATGTCTCAGTTGAGAACAGGCCGCACTACCCGCCTTCCTCGTATAAAGTTCAGAAAAGGAGTGTGAAATAAGTATCAAAAGTAAAAATAACGCAGATAACGTAATATTAACCTCTTAACGCCTGAAGTTTTTGTAGGGTTAAGTTATAACTGTGTGTATGGGAAACGGTACAATTTCGACCCAGTGGTTCAAAAGAGGTTAAAGAAAAGTAAATAAAAATTAAAGACATTTCACAACACAACACTTTATTAACTGCTGTTAATGTACATCACAGTTCCATGCATATATATATATATATATATATATACGGTATGTATGTGCGTGTATATGATAATGATAACGTTTATTGGCAAGAGACAAATCCCATAAAAAGTACAATATTCATCAAGGTAATAAACGAGAGAACTAATTAAATAATAAACTAACGTAAGGACTGTGGTAATAAAGAAATAACAGTAATACACGTAATGAAACGAGCAGTAATAAAATTAATAATAACAGCTACCCAAAGCTGGTACTAAAAACATGTAAAAAATATAAAAATACTGTAAAGCTACAAACAAACACTTTCATTCTAAGAAGTCTACAGTCTAGAAGTCATAAAGCAGAACTGATGAATGCCTTGGACAGTTGGATTATCTGAGTTTTGAATTCTTCGCATTGGATTGTATTGAGCGCATCTTGTTACCTCAGGGGGGCTCGAAACGTTGCGGTCAGCGAACATGTGTGTGTGTGTGTGTGTGTGTGTGTGTGTTGTAACTAGTAAATGTTACTAAACAAAAAATTGCAGGCCCTTTTTCAAACATTACAGAGGCCTATTTTATATATATACACTCTATTATATATTATGAATTATGTTACATATATATTAAATATTATATATTATATAATAATGTCATAACAAATATCTAAAAGTCGTAAAACTGTCACTTGTATTCTTTTCTGAGTAAAGTTTGAATCATAAAAAAATTAATATGCAAAATTCCCAATCTTAAATGTAGTATAATCGCAAGTTATATAAATTATATTTTGAAAGTTTCCATTATATTGCGCCGTATATGTAATGTTAGGCCTGTTCAAAAATCAACTTTTTCTTATTTTCATAGGTTTCTGTACATTTTCCCATGCTTTTTGACCTGCAAAAGCCGGAAATCACAACTATTTTGACCTAGGATGTTGGGAAGCATTGCCGCATGGAGCTTTAAATTTTCTGCCTTGAAATCGGCCAAAGCGCCAATTCCGGGGTCCCTTGAATTATGTTTTGCGCTTTAACTTTTGATCTAAACAAGATAGAGCAACAAATTAGGTATCAAATGAAAGAGCATAAAATTAATAAATAATAATAATAATAATAATAATAATAATAATAATAATAATAAATAAATAATAATTAATAATAATAATAATAATAATAATAATAATAATAATAATAATAAATAAATAATAATTAATAATAATAATAATAATAATAATAATTATCTATCATTTTTCAGGAAACAACAGAAACTCAATCAGAATCTAGAAAACCATCTACAAGTTACAACTTCACAATGGCATTAAGCAAGGAAGGAGCTGAGGGAGCTCCGTGGGCGCACAGTTGATATCTCAGAACCTCCACGTACTGTCCACAGGCAGGTGTCAACTGGGCCATCTACCAGATCTCTCACTGAAACTTTTATCAGTGGTTCCCTGGAGGAAAAAGAGGAGCATTTGTGCTGGAATAGACAGCCTGTTCGATATAGAGCTCCAGATGCAATCCAGGAAATACAGAACAACAGACTGTTATCCAGAGAGAAGAAAGATGAGGATATCAGGCTCTACGAAGACCAAAAGACTGAGAGGAAAGGTCATATGTCTGGTCATGACAAGATTTTTGAGACAAGATCCCTGCAGCAAGCAGCGAGGAATGAAAGACTGCAGCATAGACAAGAACAAGGTAAAACTAATTACTTTGAACGTCACAAAAAGTTTTAAGTTTTACTCCATTGCGATATTTAGCATGTACTTAACAATTACTGTCTTAACATGTTGTACTATTTACAGCTGCAGCAGAACAAGAGGCAGTTGTTCATGTGAATGACATTACCTGGGGTGACTCAACTGACAACGACGCTAACACAGAGGACATGGATTACCATCAGCCTCGTCCTGGATGTTCTCACCATCAAGACACTGTGACTAGTGTGACTTTGACGTTTCCAAGGAAGGTCATGGAATGTGATGTCATCTGCAATACAGCTGATCGTCTTGGTTTATCAGACAATCAAGTTACTGCCATGGGTTTCTGCCACCTTGAAAGCTGGAGGGGCTGATCTGGATAACTTCGTCATCTCAACCTCAACAACACGTCGCAACAGAATGCTGTCCAGGTATAATATCAGCCAGAGTCACATGTCCAAGTTTTGTGAAAACCCCCCACAGTACGCTGCCTTACACTGGATGGAAAGTTGCTCAAAGATGTCTTGGGCAGTGAACCTGGAAGTACCTCAGAGACTTTAGCTGGTGCTAGTGTCTGGTCCACCTTCATACACTGAAGGAAAGTTATTGGGAGTACCTGTCATCGACAATTCTTCTGGCACAGCTCAGGCTGAGGCTTCAATGGATTTACTGGAGACATGGGAACTTACGGATAATGTTACTGCCCTTGTTTTGACACTACATCCAGTAACAGTGGAGTTCACAGAGGAGCTGCCAAACTGCTAGAGAAAATGCTGAACAAAAAGGTGTTTTATCTGGCCTGTCGACATCACATCCTGGAAATCCTAGTAGGAGCAGTTTGGGAGAAGCTGTTTGGGAAGGTGAAGGGGCCAGATAATCCCTGGTTTGAGCATCTGAAGGATGTTTGGACGGACTTGTCCAAGGAACCCAAAGATGCTGGCTATCAACAGCAAATGGCTGAAGGAAAAGAAGAAGAACAGTGAAGAAATACTCCAGACATTCTAACAGCAGAAAGGCTTCCAAGAGCCGACTACAGGGAAATGGCTGAACTGACAGTCATTGTTCTTGGAGGAACGCCTCCTCGAGGTATTCACTGGAGTCGACCAGGCGCCATTCATCAGGCCAGATGGATGGCCAGAAACCTGTACTCCATGAAAATGCTGATGTTTGCAGATCAACTTGAGTACGACGAAGACACTGTATCAAAGCTGGAAAGACTCAACACCTTCCTTGCGCTGTTCTACACTCCTGTATGGATGATGTCAATGTCTGCTGCAGATGCTCCCGTGAATGATCTAAGTCTAATCCATGACATGTTGAAGTACAAGAAAACTGACCCAGAGCTTGCTGATGCAGTACTTAATAAGATGGAAAACCACAAATGGTACCTGGCGCAGGAAGTCGTGCCATTTGCCCTGTTCAGCAGTAGATTGAGTGACACATTGAAGCACGACATTGCTGCCCAGTTACATGCCACTGAGAAGCCAGACAGCTTCAGAACAGGAAAGCCTCTATTCCAGAGAGTCACAGCTAAGACCACCCTGGTTGATCTCATTGGCCCAGAATCACATTTCCTGCTGGACACACTGAACATTGGATCCGAGTGGCTTCTTGAACCTGTCACGTCTTGGCCACAGAATGAGGACTACAGAAAAGCGTTGGACTATGTTAAGAATCTGAAAGCGGTGAATGACATTGCTGAACGTGGTGTCAAGATGATGAGCGACTTTGCAAATGTCATAACAACAGATGCCAAGCAAAGGGACTATCTCCAAGCTGTGGAGTTCAACAGACGCCGCTTTGACAGCTTCAAGAAACAAACTCTCAACAACTGACTGTGTAAATGTCATTATGAAATTAATCATCATGTAATGCTTTCACTTCTTGATCGATTAGACTTGTGACAAAATGTTAATCTCAAATTTGTGTCATGAATAAGGCGCCTTGTCTGCCTTGAGTGTGAGAAAACGAATTTTGTGATATTTCTGAAATCTTTGTATGTACCAATGTGCCATTTCTTGTTCCAAGACTATCATAATTGTATAAGTTAGAAAGAGGATTAAAACACTTTAATTTGGTGCCTATTTTGTTGCTCTATCTTGTTTAGATAAAAAGTTATAGTGCAAAACATGATTCAAGGGACCCCGGAACTGGTGCTTTTGGCCGATTTCAAGGCAGAAAACTTAAAGCTCCATGCGGCAATGCTTCCCAACAACCTAGGTCAAAATGGTTGTGATTTCCGGCCTTTTCAGGTCAAAAAGCATGGGAAAAAGTACAGAAACCTATGAAAATAAGAAAAAGTTGATTTTTGAACAGGGCTAATGTAATGTGCCTAATTTACCTCTATTTCTGTTACTTTAACATTGTATTATTTTTCATTTATAATAATAGAAATTAATTATTATTGGTATTTCATCATGTATTGTTTACCATTTTGCTCATCACTTTTTCTTCCATTATTTCTAAGATTATCAATTTTCATTTGCAATGATAGAAATTAATTAAATTCACCTCTATTTTATTTTCTATTATTTCTATTTATTTTCTTATTTTCTGTTGTACCTAAAAATTTAAATGAATTTTAAGAGTTTTGCCTGTAAAGCTCTCATGTTTCCCAATGGCATATTCAGATAAGAATGCTCTGATTAAACTTCCTGTCACTAAAATATAAAATTAAACGTTACTGCCAACATTGTGTAAACCTAAATATGGATTTGATTTGTAATATAATATATTCTTTCTGAATAAAGATTGTTTTTTTTGTTTGTTTGTTTGAAATAATGAAGAAAATGCTAAATGCAAACAAACGAACGAAAAACTTTACTCAGAGAAAGAATACAAGTTACAAAGAGTGTTACAATATTTTTGAATAATTTTTTTTTGTATAATTTAGATGTACAAAATGACAATGGCATTAGTATTAAAAAGATTTCAGGCAAAATTAATGCGATTCAGTTTATTTATTACATAAGAGAAGTAATAATAATAATAATAATTGTAAACAAAAGTGTTTCATTATTTCACACAATTTTGAATAAAATTATCAATTTTATATTTAGTAGCAAATAAATTATGCTCAATAAAAAAAAAAATTAGAATAGGTCATTAAATTAAAAATGCTTAATGAAATTAGTACGAGTATATTTTAGATAGTTAATTATAAAATAGGAACTTCATTACTATGGTAATAATGACAGTAGTGATATTAGACATTAGGAGGAACAAATGAAGTACTTCTTTAGTGATTTGCGAAATACATTCATTTATGAAGCGTGTCTAATATTTATTTGTATTCCATACATCTGCTCCTTTGAAAGAGAATGCATTTCCCGCAGTTTCCATTGTACAGTTTGGTTTGCGTATAAAATCTCTGGGCAGTGTAGTGTTAAAATGATAATGAATTTGATGGAGAGGAGTGCTCTTTGAAAAAGTAATTTATGTTGATTTTTGACAACTTTGAACATATTGGCAGCACATTGAGTCGGTAAAAGTATTTAGTTTTAAAATATTTAGCTCTTCAAAAATTGGTGAAGTGTGACTTTGTCTGTTATCATTATTTAAGAGGGTTCGCAGACATTTTTTATGAATGACTTCGAAAGTATGTTTCGCTTATTTCTTTGAGCTACTCCATGTTGTAATGTAATATGATAAATGTGAATGAATAAATGAATAATACAGGGCAAGGAGTGCGTTCTGAGGAAGTCTTTTTTCAGTTTAATTAATATGAATAGAAATTTTGATGTTTTGGATTTGCTATATTTCACGTGACTTTTGAATTTTTGTCTAAATTAATGCGAAGCACTTTAATTTCACTCACTCTTGCAAGAGTAGTACAGTATTTCCAATTTTTACTTGATAGTTTGTATTTACATTCATATAAAATTACTTTGTACTGTTCAATAAAAGTTTATTAGCACGCATTATTAGCACATTAGCATACACATTTCCTAATTGTCTGTCCGTTTCATTTATCAGAAAGCCTAAACTATGATGGGAAGACGTAAGTGTGGTGTCATCTTTATTTTTTATAGGAAGGAGGGGGCCAAGGGCAAACGCCCGCAAAAGCGCCCCCCGCCTACCATAGAAGAAGAAGAAAGCCAAAATCAAGGCCGGGAGTTTTCGAGATGCCTAGACACTCTGCGTTTGAAAAGTGGGAGGTCATAGATAGGAGGAAAGATGGATTGAGGAAGATTGTTCCAGAAAGATTGAAAATACCGATTAACCCCTGCATTAGAGAGTTGGACAAAAAAGGAGTGAGAAAGTGTAGAAAGTCTGGTGATGCGTGCTCTCCTTAAAGGAGAAGTCATATAGTTAGAGAGTTCAGAAAGCATTGTCCGTTATAATAGCGATAGTAAAGAGAGAGTGAGGCAACATTGCAGCGAAGAGAGAGAGATTGAATACAGTCAGTAAGAGGCGGGGAATTGATGAGACGAAAAGGCTTTGATTCCACCCGGTCAAGTACGGCTGTGTGGGTTGAGCTACACCACACATGAGAAGCATATTCCATACAGGGGCGAACAAGACCCTTGTACAGAGACAGCAACTGAGTGGGGATGAAGAAACTGCGGAGGCGGTACAGCACATCTGACCTCTTAGAAGCTGTTTCAGAAAGAAGTATATGTGATCTTCCAGGAAAGATCACGAGAAAAGGAAACGCCAAGAATGTTAAGAGAAGAGGAAGGATTGCATTGTGTATTGTTGAAAGTAAGGGAATAGTCGTGTGGAAGATTGTGACGAGTAGACAGATAGAGAAACTGAGTTTTAGAGGCATTGAAAGCCACAAGGTTTTCTCTGCCTCAATCAGAGATAGCAGAAAGATCAGAGGTCAGGTGCTCCATAGCCGTCCTACGTGAATCATGGAGAGACTGTTGAGAGGGACGCTTTGTGAAGCGGGTGGAGAAGTGAAGAGTGGAATCATCGGCACAGGTGTGAATAGGACAGGAAGTGCGAATTAAAAGATCATTAATAAATAAAAGAAAAAGAGTGGATGAAAGGACAGAACCCTGAGGAACACCACTGTTAATAGCTTTAGGAGAAGAACAGTGGCCATGTACAGTTGCCCGCATATGCAGTGTTCCTCGCCTCACAGACGACTCCGTACATGTGGTAACGCCGCAGTGATAGTCAAGGTACCCCAATTGGGGGGAAGGTGGGGTGGAGGGGGGGGAAGGTGGGGTGGAGGGGGGACAAGTCCAACAACATATAACACAGCCATATACTGTATATCTAAAGGACAACTGAATGTGCAGTCATTGACATACAGGTAATTATATTGTAATGTCTGTGTTCATAAAGATAAACAATTAATATGATCGTGAACAGCATTGAACTCCATGTAGTTTATTAGTCCTATACAGTAACTAGCAGAGCGTTCCGGCGTTGCCCGCGTGTAAGTTGAACGCTATATATTATATATATATAATATATATATATATATATATATGTGTGTGTGTGTGTGTGTGTGTGTGTGTGTGTGTGTATGTGTGTGTAAAAGAACAATGAATAATTCCTATGTTCATATATTTTTATATTCACTCGTATGAGTCTTATATCCATGTATATAATTCTTATATCCATTTATATAATTCTTATATCCACTTATTTACTTCGTATATTTATATAAACATATATTTATATCATCCTGTATATCCTTATATATTTATATTCATATAATCCTCATGTTTACCTAATCCGTGTATTTAGATAATCTTTATATAAACCCTTATATTTATTGTCTTCATACAGTACTTATGTTTGTATAGTTTTTATGTTCGAATGTTCATTTTTACATGAGGAACCAAAGTCGCCGGATGCGAGTTTGGATAGAATTTCGATTTCTGCTTTCTATTTTTTTTTCAGTGTCACAACCATGCGACCTACCATTTCTATGGTTTAGTCGTATCCATATTTCCATTTTTCATTTGTTAGAGAATTTATTATAATTATGGGTGGCTTGCATCTAACCCTCATCCCGAAATTTTATTAGATTATGCATGCACATTGCATATAGCATGATTGGAACCCTTAGTTGTACTTCTTTATTCATTTGCTTAATTCTTCCTCAAATGTACCCAATTCCTTAATATTTACCGTATATTTATATTTAATTAATCGTTTCAGTCACGCTTTGTCTCTAATTTGTTTCTTCTAATTTCTCCCAATTACAAATTAAATAACTATGACATCATCAAGTAGCTTAATTCCCTTCACATTTTCCCGTCATTAATTTCCCTTCATCATATCTCTAGTATACAATGTATGGTAAATTCTTTAATAATAATAAAAACTCCATTCTCTATAAGTCATTATTTATATGTTGTGTCCTGTCTGGTGTCATATAGTATAAATATTATTAGTCGACAATATTCATCCATACGTCCATATCTTATCTTGACCGTTATCCTTTATTAATTTTATTACTTATTCATTCTCCTACCTATTGTCTACCTATGCCCTATCAACCTATCAGTCAATGTTTACTCGCGTCAGTCTATGTTACGCACACAACCTACGTGTATAATACTTATGCACTCGTACATGTCCCCTGATGATCATGATTACATACATAGTTACGTACATGTAAATACGTCCACATGTATTCTTTTTACTTTTTCTTTTAATTATTTCACTTCTCGCAAGATATTCATAAATGCTTATACGAGTGTTCGAATTCCGCTGACGTCGCCAAAGCGAGCTTCTGAGTCCGACACCTTCTCTCTTGTTGCTTCTAATCATAAAACATTATTATGTGTCATGTTATATATATATATATATATATATATATATATATATATATATATATATGTGTGTGTATACCATATGTGCCCATGTTCTTTGTGTTATACTCCTAACACCCTAATTGTCTATAAATATGTAACATTGTAAAAAACTATAGTTAACTGTTTAATTGTAATTAACGATAATAATTTAATATAAGGCAATTAATGTACTTTAATGAAACTGTAATTGACGATAATAAGTAAATGTGAATTAATTCGTAATTATAATCATAGTTGTAGTAAACCAAAATTGCAATGTACTTAATAATGTACTTAGATTGTACTCAATGTACTACTCCGAAATTATCGCCATTTAGGAATGTATACTCGGCGATATTACGATTATTATTTTATTTTTTGTTATTTATTTTTTCTTTTTATTTTGGAATCTTTCAAAATTCTGATATGTGTTTAAGGGGGGAACTTAACCTTCAACTGCACTCCCCCAATATTTAGACTTATATGATGCTTGTATCTGTAAATTAAGAGACACTCCCTTGTTAGCAGCCTTTCAGCGAGGAGGTTGGAGCCCTCCTTGAGGAGGCCGAGGGCCTCCTCACTTTTAAATTCCGGGCTGAGCCATGGTCGAAAGAGGTCGAACCTCTCCCCCTGTAAAAGTCTAATCTAACTTAGAGGCTGAGTATTACCTGTACATTTTAGCAGTAAATTACAGTAAAAGAAAGATTTTTATCTTTTCCTTCGAGCCGTGCTCTCGTCCGAGAACTCAGTCTATAAAGTAGAGAAAACTAATTTCCCGATACGTTATAAGAAGAATCGGTGAACCGTCAGATAATTTAGTAAGTTTTCACAGAATCCTCCGATCCACTATAAGAAGAAGTCGGGGAGCAGTATAGAAGAAACTATTGTGAGTGACAAATCCGTTGCTGCCTCCTAACCAGAACTCCCGTCGACTTCGAACCAAGGCCATAGACGGAGGGGTTAACATATATATACAGGGGCGTAGCCAGAATTTCTTTTCGGGAGGGGCTAATATATATATATATATATATATATATATATATATATATATATATATATGTGTGTGTGTGTGTGTGTGTGTGTGTGTGTGTGTGTGGAAAAGGTTTTTCACAGGAAATAAAATTTTTTTAAATTAAAAAAATATATATTATTCTCTTCCATTGGACGGGAAACAGGGGGAGGATAAGTCTTCTGTTTAGTAGGAGAAAGAGAAGACTTTCTACAGGTGTCTGAGAGGGCACTGCAAAATTTCGATTTCCAAACCTTCTGATTAGAAAGAACAGAATCGAATAAACGTTGTCCTGTCGAGCAATGCAAATATGCATCATTCCCTTTGGTGGGAAGAGAAGAGTGGCGATTTTCTCCCGAATTCGTCAAAGACGCGTTGTTGGCGCGTGGCAAGATTTGAACCTCATTAAGACTGATACTCGAGGTCATAAGCAGAGCTTACATCATGTCCGAGGGACATAGGCGAGTTTTCAATGACCTCACGTAAATTTGCAGAAGAAGGGGGATCCCTCGGAAAATCTGTGCAATGTTCACTACTCTTCCAAGTATGAGCAGAAGTTGCGTGATTAGGGATTTCATCTGGGACGATCTCGTCACAGACCAGAAGTTTATACTGCTGAGAATACCTAAAACAGTCGGAAAAGGTGTAACGAAGAAGAAAACATCATCTGCTCCGCCGACACTGTCGACCGATGCCAGAATTTGAAAATCTTTGTTCAGTCAGAAACCCCGTTACAAGGAAGTCAGCCGTGAATCACTCACTTGTTTAGAAGAGGACCTTTATATTGTCGTCTGTTTCGACCGACCGCAACGACAAATTATATTGGGCACGCGTAGAGGAATTTTACGAATTTAATTTCTCTTGGAAACGTCATATGCTACGCATAACATTGACGTAAATCCCCACAACGAAGAGTGGAGGAATCATCGAAATTTGAAAAGACTGAAAGAAAATGAAAAAACAAACGCTCTTTCAAGACGGAATAAGAGGGAATAACGAAAAAAAAAAGAAGAAATTCGGAAACTGGAGTAAAGTTGCTTTCGGCGGATAAAGTTAACATTAGTATCAATAAATAAATAAACTACGTGAAAAAAAAAGTGTTTAACGTATTGGTTTGAAGAAAAAATTAACTTTTCTTTTATTATTATTATTATTATCATCTTTTGTTGTTGTAAAAGGGAATTTAAGTACGTGAAAAAAAAAAGTATCCCAGTTTAATGCACTGGGTTTGAAATTTTTTTTATTATTCTTTTTGTTGTAAGATTTTTGTTCTTTTGCATGCAGTGTTTTGTGTATATATAAATACAGGGTGTACATAAAGTCAGGATCTATTTTTGTGAAGCATTTGGAAATTATATGGAATTCAATCATAAAATGATAAAGTGGTAACATTTAAATAATTAAGAGTAGGATTCGACGTGACGCCCATAAGTATCCCTGCACAGCTCAAATCATTCCGCAGCATTTCTAAACACATTCTGGAGCATTTGCGAGGTTGTTATCTGCAGCAGTTCGTATACGTGTACGTAAGTTTTCAAGACTCGTAATCTTCGTCTGATAGACGTGCGATTTGATAAAGCCCCATGCAAAGAAATCTAAAGGGGTTAAATCTGGTGATCTCGCTGGCCAAGGTCTGTTGCTTCCGCGTCCGATCCATCGATTTGGAAAACGTCCATTTAGATAATCCTGAACAATTTTTGCATAGTGACAAGGAGCACCATCATGTTGATAGACGACGGGGATAGGATTGTTAGTACCGTCGTCTATCAACATGATGGTGCTCCTTGTCACTATGCCAAAATTGTTCAGGATTATATAAATGGACGTTTTCCAAATCGCTGGATCGGACGCGGAAGCAACAAAAGACCTTGGCCAGCGAGATCACCAGATTTATCCCCTTTAGATTTCTTTGCATGGGGCTTTATCAAATCGCACGTCTATCAGACGAAGATTACGAGTCTTGAAAACTTACGTACACGTATACGAACTGCTGCAGATAACATAACCCCGCAAATGCTCCAGAATGTGTTTAGAAATGCTGCGGAACGATTTGAGCTGTGCAGGGATACTGATGGGCGTCACGTCGAATCCTACTCTTAATTATTTAATAAATGTTACCCCTTTATCATTTTATGATTGAATTCCATATAATTTCCAAGTGCTTCACAAAAATAGATCCTGACTTTATGTACACCCTGTATCTAAGTGAATTTCAGTATATATTTATTGTTCGTAAACAGTTTACTGTTCGTTGTGAGTGTAAAACGATTTTTTTCTTGCGGTATTTTGGGTATATATATATATATATATATATATATATATATATATATATAATATATATATATATATATATATACAGTATATATATATATATATATATATATATATATATATATATATATATATATATATATATATATATATATATAGGTGAACTATATTTGTTGTTTGTAAACAATTTAATTTTTCGTTGGTGAGGTAAAAACGATTTTTTGTTTGTCTGTGGTTGCAGTCAATTTAATTCAACCTTTTTTTGTTGTTAGAGGAAAGGAAATGAGAGGTTTGTGTCTTTTTACATGCAGTATCTGCATATATAATTATATTGGTGAATTATATATTTTATTGTTTGTAACAAAACGGTTTCTGGAAAGTATATGGTAAATTTATGGAATTTGAGAAAAAAAATATTTTAAAGTGCGTATTTAATTTTTTTTAATTTGAATTGTCTCGTATTGTTTTAACAGAAAACGGAATTTTGGATTGATTTTCATTTTATAGTGGACTCTTAAATTAATTGTACCTAACTTGTCGTGAATATACAGGGTGTCCCATAAGTCCGGCATCATATGAAAAATAATAAAAAAAGGCAAAACAAAAGCTTTTATTTACAGAACGTGCTCAATATGTCCACCATTGTTTTCAATACACAAATTCAGACGTGATACCCAGTCAGCAAGCACACGGTGAATGATGTCAGGAGTAATGGTGTTACATGCCCCAATAATGCGCTGCCGCAAATGTTCAACACTCCTAATTTTCTCTGCGTATACCAGCGCTTTCAAGTGGCCCCAGAGATAAAAATCTAGTGGCGTGAGATCCGGGCTTCTAGCTGGCCATTCCACAGGCCCTCGACGTCCTATCCAATGACCAGGGAATTGTTGGTACAGGTATTCCCTTACTTGGGTGCTGTAATGTGCAGGAGCGCCGTCTTGCTGGAACCATGTTGCGAAATTTCTTCTTCGTTCAAGACACTTGGAAATGCTTCTTCCTTGAGCATACGTAGGTAGGTGCCTCCAGTGACATGTTCATCGAAAAAGAGGGGGCCTATGATGCGATCCTTCCAAATGCCACACCATACCATCACCCGAGATGCACCTTGTTCCTTTGAAGAGGTATACCAGTGAGGGTTGTTTTGAGACCAGTAGCGGGTGTCCTGTCGATTTACCTCACCATTTCCATAAAAAACAGCCTCGTCACTGAACAGAATGGTGGACGGGAAATTGGCATCCCGAGCATATGAATTATGGTTTGTAGAAATAGAAAAATATGAATTTCTCCTATGATGCCGGACTTATGGGACACCCTGTATATAGTTCATGCGTGTGTTTGTTTGTTTGTTTGACTCGTTTAGCGCGCGAATTTCGCGCGTTTCAGCGCATTTGATTTAGTAAAAAGGATTTTTTTTCCTTTTTTCTCTCACTCTTTCGCGTTGGTACGGGAACTTTTTTTCATTCTTTTTAAGTGGTTATTGAGTTGGAACGCAAATTGTTTTGTCTTTGATTTTATTGTGCTTTTTCGGTTTAAATTAAAATGAGTTCGTACATTTTGAGTAATATGTCGAAATCGACAGGCAAGTTTTGCATCTTCGTTTGGGATGATTTTATTAAGTGTTTATTTAAACCGAAATAGCTAATGTCACGCTTAAAGTTTTTTTCGTTTAAATTCTGTTGTATATACGATATTAGGATATTAGGGATGTTTTCTTTCTTTTTTTTTTGGTTGGCTTCGCCTTCCTCGTTTGTAAGTCCATTTTTCTTTTCCTTTGTCGTTTTTCGAAGAAAAATGGATAGATATAATTATCGGACGAGTAATATTCCTAAGGTTCCAATTTTTAAGGGGAGAGAATACAATAAATTGGTACCCCCGTACATGGACGAATGATTTGACGCATTAGAGGATATTATGTTCATTTTAACGTTCGCGATGATATCGTGAAGATTCGGATGGTTACTCACTTCTTGGACGATGAAGAGGGTTGCGCAAGGAACGTCTTGCATCCATCCTTGTTGGAAAGTTTTACTATGTGGAACGCTTTTCAGAATTATGCTACTCAAGTGTTCCAACCGGTAGGCTATAGCGACGAACTAAATGCGACTGCATTAAGGAAGACGGGATGGTCGGAAGCTTTCTGGACCCCGCGTGAAACCATCGATGACGCAGACGAAGTATGTTCGTATATTTCGGAAACGCCTTCTTGGGTTCACGAAATGGTGCTTTTTGACGAGAACTCACAAATTTTCATGAAAACTTCTGTCAACAACCAAGCGGTTGTGGCTCTTGTTGACGACTGCTGTCAGGCGAATTACATTAAACAAGACGTATACAAGAAGTTACTTAAGACGGCTACGGGAAATTTCGATTTGCGTTCTCGCTTGACCTGCATTGATGATGGTTGGGAAGAATACAGTACTGGAGAAATTATTCTTCCAATTGAGTTTGATTCAGTCCCTTATCTGACCCCATTTGTGGTCATATCTGAAGGAGACTGGGATGGAAATTTAATCCTAGGGATGAATTTCTTTATTACGCACGGTTTCTATGTGGCCGATAGAGAAGCAGGCTTAATTCGAGGAGAGAACCCACGTTTCGAGTATGTTTGTCATCCCGACTCTTCGCTCTTTTCGACGGAGGGTGAAAAAATTGTTTCAGAGAGCCCGAATGATTCCCTGGAACCAGTTCAAAATAAAGAGGAACTGCTATTAGATGGGGAAGATTCTTCATCAATCGTCAGTTGTTCCGTTCCAGTTCCGGCGAACGAGGAACTAGAAAGCCAACATACCTTTGGTAATTATGAGCACGAAGACTCGAATGTTTCACAGTAGACCCCTGTAACTCCATCGAGAGCAAGTCACCCCCTTTGGTTACAGTTAGGCAGGAACTTGAAGTTCCCAGAGTTTCGGTTATTCCAAATGAATCTGAAGACTCATCTACTTTGAGTTCCGGTTTGGTCATTTCACTTGAATCCCTATTTAAGGAAGATGACTTGATTATGTTTTTAAAGGTAGAGAATTTTCCACCCAATTCCGAAACTAAGCTTACAGTTGCCGAGAGCGAACCCGAACCTACTCCGCCGTCGGAAGTTGTTCGTACGGAAAGGCAAGCACGGAGTACACTTGTCCATCCAGTTAGTTTGTGTAGCATGCACGATACGCTGGATGTCTTCAGTACGACGAAGTACCCTATGAAGAGGCTGTCTCAAACCCCACAACGGAAACGCTCTATGAAGAGACTGTCCCAGACATCACGAGGGAAGTTCTCGATGAGGGGAATTTTCCGGGGGAAGTGGTCTGTGACGAGATCGTCCCAGATGAAGTCCCTAATCACGCAACTTCTGCTCATACTTGGAAGAGTAGTGAACATTGCACAGATTTTCCGAGGGATCCCCATTCTTCTGCAAATTTACGTGAGGTCATTGAAAACTCACCTATGTCTCTCGGACATGATGCAAGCTCGGCTTATGACCTCGAGTCTCATTGTCTTAATGAGGTTCAAATCTTGCCACGCGCCAACAACGCGTCTTTGACGAATTCGGAAGAAAAGCGCCACTCTTCTCTTCCTACCAAAGGGAGTGATGCATCTTTGCATCGCTTTACAGGACAACGTTCATTCGATTCTGTTCTTTCTAATCAGGAGGTTTGAAAATCGAAATTTTGCAGTGCCCTCTCAGACACCTGCAGAAAGTCTTCTCTTTCTCCTACTAAACAGAAGACTTATCCTCCCCCTGTTTCCCGTCCGATGAAACAGAATACTAATTTTTCTTCTGTCTCCTTGTTGGCCCTTCCTCAGGTCAAACCACGGGTTGAAAATCTTGGCATTGACCATAACCTTCCTTCTCCTCTAAATGTTCCTTTCTACCACCCTAAAACAGCTTTAGGGAACACTTATGTTCAGAATTCATCGGCTTTCTTCGTTCTTGTCATCTTAATCTGTGTTTCAAGTCTTTCCTTACCCTTTTCTATCCCTATTATGTCGCAGCCCGATAGGCCACCGCCATCCAAGGCTATCTCCATGATTGGCCCCACTCGTTTCTGACTCTTGCCTGTTCCTGAATATTCGATTGGTCACATGTTTCTGGAGCCATCTACCACTTTCATTTCAGAAGCGGAACTTCCATCACTAAGGTCACTCGCATAGCTCGAAAAGGACCGAATACACGAAATGAAGAACAGTAATCATAACGTCGGTTTATCCCATTTACAAATTGTTTCTTTAATCGTATTTCCAGTTCAAGAGCTACCACCACACGTACTCCATATACCCGTTTAGGCGATACCCGTGCATTCATGCCCTACGCACTAATTTATTGAAATACGCTTGAGACGTGGAATGATTGATGTCGGAGGCAATTAGCCACCAACGCGTACATCCAAAAACTTGAGCAATATCCACACGTAACCCTTGAAATTTTATACCTTCCAAGTTATACGTAGAGTTTAGTCAATTCCAAAGTTCTAAAAAAGTTCTCAAACGAGTCATATCCGTTCTAAACCTTGCAGAAATCGTATAAATTTCACTTAGGTACTTTTTCCAATAGTTCATTGAAATTCATTTCTCTAAATTTTTGTTCTCTTCAAGTTTGATAAAAATCACTTATGATTTAAAAGTGTATGCACACGGTGAACTTAGACCAGTGTAAAAAAGTGGACCTAAAGAAATCACTCCAAGTACTCAAGGACACACAAGTAACCGTTAATTATAAGTGTTCATTAGTGCATAAGTATCGATTTTAGTGTAAATTTTAACTGATAAATATAGTGGTTTAAGTACTAAGTAGATGTATTTTGTTTAACTATTGGGGAGGGGAGGGGAGCCATGTGGAAAAGGTTTTCCACAGGAAATAAATTTTTGTTAAAATTTAAAAAAAATATATTATTCTGTGACAATAAAACCCACACTAATAGACGGAGTTTATTTCCACAACAGTTTCGATGCCCACTGGCATCCTCTTCGGGTGGATGCAGAAAAACGAATGAACAAAAGTGAGCAAGAAAACAATCCAGGAAAGGTAAAGAACATTCTAGAAGGGCAGAGACCATTAAGAAATTCACACCTAGGTTAAATCCCGTTCACTGACACCGGAAGGGATTTTTTGACCAGGAATCTCATTAAAGGGTCCAGCTTATAAGTACCTTCGCATAAATTAAAATTATCTTCTTGTTCTATACATACAGATTCTATTACTTTTCTTTTGACATAATTACTACATTTATAAAGTAACCTACTTGATTCCCAATCTATGGCATGATTATTTTGGCTGGCGTGATAAAAATTGCATTATTAGTGTTACAACATTTGAAGGCATATTTATGAGCGTGAGCCTAGAAATCACAGCAATGCCTGCTATTTTGGTTCATGTAACGTGCAAGGCTACAATACTAAAAAAAAAGGAAATTTCTTATTCAAACTTTCAGTCTGCTATAAGACCTGTTGCTCATGGACCTGGTATACCTGTACCTACTAAACCAAATACTCTTGATAGAACTTCATCTGATTCGTTGTCTGATGACGATGGAAACGATGATATTGATTGTTTGCAAACCGAAACATCTGGTGAACCCCAGTTGTTTACACAAAGTGAACTTAATGATTTGGTAAGATTTGTGTCTCCCGAAGGATTCTTCAGAGATTTTGGGATCCAGACTTCGTGCAAAGAACATGCTTTCTCCCGGGACGTCATTTTACTGGTACAGAAATCGAGAAAAAGAATTCATCCAATATTTTCCTCAGGAAAATTCACTGGTATATTGCAACAATGTTTCGGAACTAATACTTAAGCTAGGTGCTGCAGTCTATGACCCAAATGAGTCGAGACTTTTCATTGATTCCTCAAAAAAAGTCTAAAAGGCGTCCTCCTTCACAACGGTAACTTGTATGCATCTGTTCCTGTGGCTCATTCGGTTCACTTGAAGGAAACGTACGAAAATCTTGAGCGTCTTCTAGCTAAGGTTAAATATAGCGAACATGGTTGGCTACTTTGTGGAGACTTAAAAGTGATTTGTATGTTGTTAGGTCAACAACCAGGTTATACGAAGTTTCCATGTTTTTTGTGTGAATGGGATAACTGAGCAAGAACTCAGTACTGGATAAAAAAGGAATGGCCACGCAGAGTCAACCTGACACCTGGTTCTAAAAACATTCAACATGAAAGCTTGGTTGACACGATGAAAGTCCTTTTACCTCCGCTTCACATAAAATTGGGCTTGATGAAGCAGTTTGTAAGGCCTTGGACGAAGATGGAGATTGTTTTAAGTATGTGTGGTAAATTCCCAACTCTTTCGGAAGCAAAATTGAAAGAAGGAATTTTCGTTGGTACCCAGATTAGAAAATTGACTTTGGATGAACACTTTGAAAGAACAATGAACAATCTTGAAAAAGAAGCGTGGATTGCTTTTAAGGATGTTATCAGCAAATTTTTGGGGAACAACAAGGACCTAAATTACCAAAACAATGTGAACAACATACTAAATAAGTTCAAAGAGTTGGGTTGTAATACGAGTTTAAAATTACATTTCTTACATTCACACTTGGATTACTTCCCTGAGAATCTCGGAGCACTCAGCGAAGAACAAGGAGAACGGTTTCACCAAGACATCAAAAAATGGAGAAGAGATATCAGGGAAGGTGGGACATCAGCATGATGGCTGATTACTGCAGGATGTTGAAACGGGATACTCCAGAATTATTACATAAAAGAAAAGGAACAGCGCGTACATTCGAGACTAAAAGGCATAGATTTCACAAGAAAACGCAGAACAAATAAAGATGAATATGTAATTGACGTTAATAGCCTTCTTTCCTTTTAAAGTTGTTTGCATTTGTAATTAGTATAACAAAGCGAAATAGGTACCTAATGTAAATTGAAATAAATAATATTTATTTATGCTGTTGTTTTTTTCCTTTCTAGTTTGCAGAAAATCCTTACGTGATAGAAAAAATGGACACCTTATTCGAAATCAGCGTAGTTGAATTATATAAAATAAGTTATTAGTAGGAAAACAACTCTTCGAAAGTTCTCATTCGCAGGCATGTGTAATTAAACATGTGCTGAAGGTACTTGGCATGGTGTACTTACTCATAAGTAGTGCATAGACATATCAAACCCAGGATTTTATTTCGGGGGCGGCTGAAGCCCCGTAGCCCCTCCCTGTCTACATCCCTGTCATATATATATATATGCCCAGTTAGGTTAATGAATGCCCGGTTAGGCTAATTGAATGCCCTTAACGATTGGTTAGGTTAAGTCGTGATAGTTTCGTTAGTTTTGGACTCGGTTGACTCCCCTCCACCCCACTTTCCCCCAGTTGGGGTACCTTGACTATCACTACGGCGTTGCCACATGTACGGAGTCGCCTGTGAAGCGAGGAACATTACATATGCGGGCAACTGTACAACCGCAGCTATAGATCGGCCAGAAAGGAAATTAGAGATGAAGGGACAGATAGAAGGATAGAAACCGAAGGAGGGCAGTTTGAGAATTAAAGATTTATTCCAGACTGTCCAAAGCTTGATATGTCGAACGCAATAGCAAAAGTCTCACCGAAATCTCGAAAGGAGGATGACCAAGAGTCAGAGAGATATGCAAGAAGATCACCAGCAGGGCGTTCCTTGCGGAACCCATACTGACGATCTGAAAGAAGATTGTGATAAGAGCCGTGTTTAAGAATCTTCCTATTAATGATAGATTAAATAATTTAGAAAGGCAAGAAATCAAAGCAGTTGGACGATAGTTGGTGGGTTGAGAGCGGTCACCCTTCTTTGGGACAGGCTGAATGAAAGCGAACGTCCAGCAGTTAGTTTCGTTAGTTTCGTCCAACGTTAGTTTCATTAAAACTAACGAAAATATCATGACTAAACCTAACCAATCGTCAAGGGCGATTGACATTGGGATGTAAACAAGCAATTAGTAAACAAGATAAGAAGCTATAATTAAAAGGTAGACCGCCGAATCGTAGGTAGATCTGCATACTATAGTAGTACCAATATATTTACTGTTGATTACGTTTTCACATTCACTAATTTCATTTACAGCATTGAGAGTATCTGAAGTGTTGATCATGATGTAAAGATTAGGAAATACGATAATAAAGTAATAACAGGTAATAAAAATATGTACACTGTGTATGTGTACACCACACACACACACACACAACACACACACACACACACATATATTAATATATATATTATATATAATAATATATATATATATAATATATATATTTATTTTTATTTATTTATTTATTTATTTTAGGGTGCATCGAAAGTAAAAATTTTGGAAATCAATATTGGCATGGTGTGCGATTGTTGCCGTTTAATAATAGTATTAACATGGCTGAGTTTCAATTTTTTTAAATTATATCTTCTACTGCCACGAGGGGGCTTAAGTTTTCCAAAAATATCTATAATCAAGGTATACGAGAAATAAATGTACCTTAATTTAGGTTATACAACTTTCAGCTAATTTAGGATTTTTTATCCCAAATTACCCAGAACTCACCACGTGGAGGTAGTTGCATGTCGAGTTCCACCCATGCCCACCCAACCACCCATCTATTGGAAAATAGAACTACTGAATTATGTATTGGTTTTTAGTAGTAAATTTATTCATGATCTGTCGAGATTCAAGTTTTGCTTTAATGAGTCCCATTCTTCCGCGGTAGCCACAAACAGTTGCTGGTGCTTCTGTTATTATTCTAACATATCGTTCAACTGCCTGTGTATGACACGGCATGCTGAACTTTAAAAGTGGAGTGTCATCTTGATTAATGAAAAATCTCAACTGTTCATTGCTTAGGTATTTTGTAAGCGGTGGATCTGCTCTTTCATTCTCATTCCAATTAATTAAATCTGTGTAATGTTGAGCCTCCAAATTAATATTTGGAACCGTAAAATGCCTTGTAGTATTAGAATTGGAGGCAGATCGAGCGGCATATATTCTGTGAACTTTAGATAACTGATAACTTTAGATTTATCTGCTAGCATTGCAAGCAGCAAATTCTCCGGATGAGCAAAATAAGCATTTCGTCGAATTACACTATCCACCACATATTTTTCTGTTTCAGGAAGAAAACGTGAATTTTTTACGAGTCGAAAAAAGTGCCGTGAGCCATGACTGCATGAGGAATTTTTTTTTAATATTAAACCAAACTGTTGCATACACATCAATTACATATTTTACTGACAACCTAAGCTTCCTGGATGGATTATCAATTCCGATGTAAAGTCGCAAAATCCTGTTTGCCGTTGTTAACCAGCGAGAATGATTCACTGGACCACACCAGGGTCACATAAAGCCAGATCTCTTGAACAATGACCCGAGACTACTGCTTTGTACATTTCATATAAGTATTTCTGGTCTGTACTAAGATCATCAGGATTATCAATGTTTGGTAATGGCTCTTTAATCTCAACTGAATTAAATTTTACTAAAGGCAAAATTTCACAGTTCTGCAGTTTCTTTCCAAGAGGACCAGAAAAAGAATATGGTCCTCGAGTTACTCCTTGAAGATGCTTAATTAGATGACGCAAAGGTAACTCATTTGCGTGCATTAAACAAATAAACCAATGAATAGGTCTTCCTAAATGTACTTAAAAAAGCCGGATAACTCCAGCTTTTATTCCAGTATTCACATATGTGCCATGACAGCCAACTGCGACTAAATGTCCAGGTGAAATTTTATTTTCTTCAAGCCACTGAATGACAGAACTTTTAATTCCATCTGACCAATGAAATATGACCAATGAAAATTGATTCAGGGTCACTAACCGAAGTAATGTGCTCTTCCGTAACTGCACGGTTACAATGCTTTTGCCCACTTTTAGCCACAACTTGAGTTTTATCTTTTCTACCATCAAAGTAAAGAGATTCAATAGCATCTGATTTATCAGAGATCATTATTTTTTGTCGATATCTCTCTCTTTCACGTCGTACCTTGTTTTTATCGACAATTTTAGTTTTATCATTTTCGTGAATGATACCTATGTCCTGCAAAACAGCTAACGTAAGTGCTGCAACAGCTCTATCCGAAACACCATACCTGTCAGCTTCTCTCTACCGTTGGAAGAGGTGTCCTCATTTGTTTATTTATTTTAGGCGGTTGTAGTTTAGATGTAGAAGGTGCAATATCAGATTCTTCTGAGTTGGATACCATTGAATCAGCTTGGTCTTCCGGTGCAATTGGTATTTTGTCAGATAACTGATAACTTGATGTCATCACTGATGACATTTAAGATGACGTAGCTCTTAAATACTTTGAAAGACGTGCTTCATTTTGATCTCAACGCTGCTTTTTACTTTTCAATTCTCTTGGTTTTTTACATCGATGCGCCCAATAAACATTTTTCTATCAGAACGCTGGTCATTCAGAAATGTTTTTTCTTCTTTGAGAACTTTCTTCTCAGCTGGACAATGACAGATAGTGCCTTCTTTGCATTTGCAAGCAGCAATATCAAATAGTTTTTTGGCTTCATCCCTAAATTTTTTTAACTTTTCTTAGTATTTCTGTAGCAGCTTTTGAGCAACTTTTTCGCACATTCAAAGGACAATGGATGAACAGTTTGTACACTTTTAGGTTGAAGTTTGCTCAGTAAACAATACTTCATGATGGATTCATAATCTGGCAAAACATTTAGCTTCAATTCACTTGGATCTCCAAATATAGGGCAAACAACAAATTGTCTAGTTTCTCCCACTGTAGTGCTAAAACAAACAAAAAAATTGTTGTATTTATCAGTAATATATTTAAATGAATTACACTGATCAAAAGTAGATACGCAATATATACAGGGTCTGTCAAAAAAACTAAGCCAAATTCAAACCTTTATTAAAACAAAACCATTTATTTAATTAAGTTGAATTTTTTACACAATAAAGTATAGGTAATCACTAATCACCTATTATCCTTTAAATTTTTATGACGATATCTTCAGAATTGTTAATTTTATTAATAATTAACTAAAAAGTGAGATTCTCCTACTTAACAAGAAAAAATTTTTTTTTACGATATACTGTAGATAACTTTTAGTTTAATAAAATTAAAAGAACTGTTCAATATGATTCCCTTGCATTTCTCACTTTTTTTTAATCTTGGTCTGAATTCGTCTATTGCTCGATTTATTTGTTCTTGGGGGAGCTCTGCCCATTTTGCGATAATCAACTCACGCAAATGATTGACATCCCTTATTCTGTTCCTATACACTCTCTCTGCCAAGTTTTCCCATATTCCGTAGTCTACAGGGTTTAGGTCAGGGCTGTTAGGTGGCCAATTATTCGGTTCCAGAAATTCAGGCACATTCTTTTTCAAATATTCGATGGTTGTTTTGGCAGTATGTGATGTTGCACCATCTTGTTGAAAAATAAAGTAACCTTGACTAGCCAAGCTTCTCATTTCTGGAAGCATTTTCTCAAGCAGGGTATTTGAATAATATTGAGCATTAATTTTCACTCCTGGCTCAATAAAAAATATTGAAGTTTTTCCCAACTTGGACACTCCAACAGAAACCATGACGCTAGAAGAAAAGTGACTCCTTGTTGCGTACAGTCTTTCATCTTGGATTTCATTTTTCCTCGCAACATCAGAATAAACGCGGTCATTCTGAATTTCTTGATGGCTCTACCGTAAAACGTTTTTCATCCGTAAAAAATGTCTTGGAAAGTTTATCTTCAGTTATTATACGTAAAATACGTTTGGATTTCTCCAACTCTTTTCTGACAGTTTACTTCTGACAATCTTTGTCCATGCACTCTTTTAAATGGTTTAAATTGCAGATCAGATTTAATAATCCTTCTTACGCTTGATTCTGATATTTCTAGTTCTTTTGATATTTGAGCAGGTGTCATGTGGCTACCAGGTCGATCCTCTTGGCTAAGGATACGTTCCTCCACTTTCTGAATATTTTCATCTACTCTAACTGATTTTGGTCGCCCACTACCAACCTTCCTTTCAATGCTTCCTGTTTCATCGATAGTTCTCAATAAGTAATCTAAACCTGATCTAGTCCATCCTTTAAATCGAATTCAGAAAGTAATTTCCTTGCACTATAACCTTTTTCAACTCTATAATGCTTTATAATTATTTTATCTTCATGTGAGAATGGCATATTTAGAGGTATTCACGAAAATTTTAAATCTAAACAAATTCTGAAAAAGAGGAAAAGAAGATATTACATAATAAGAAAAACTGAAATTTTCGCAACATGTAGAAATAACCTCATAACTCCTAAAATATTTAAAATAAAGTTATAAAATTATCACAGATTATTTATGAGCCTTTTATTTATTTAGTCTAAAAAAATATTTGAAATCTCTATCAGATTGTGCATTTTATAGAGATTTCAAATTGGCTTAGTTTTTTTTGACAGACCCTGTATATATATATATATATATATATATAATATATATATTATATATATTATATATATATATATATATATATATATATATATATACAGGGTGGGCCGAAAGTCTGGATCCATAGGAAAATATTATTTTAATACATAAATTACAACAAATGGTAAATACTTAAAATGAATATCAACTTTAACTCGTAAATGCGTATCCGTGATACTGTACAGTGGTTCGTACTCCAGTATAACAACAAATTATAACAAATGCTCAAATTGGCGGCCTCTGACATCGAGACACTTAGGGATGGAATTTATGATTTTTAATAATCCTTCGAATTGACGTTCTCGAGATGCGTGTTTCATTTGATAATCTTCTTGTTGACTTTACTGGACTATTCGTTAAAGTTTCACATACCATTGCAGAGGTATTTTCATCAGTTTGCTTTTGGACGACCAGAACGCCGTCGATCATGTACTACACTTCCTGTTTCTTTGAAACGTTTAAACAACTTGCCAACAGTCGCATGTGTTACTGGATGCTTAGAATGATTTCTATTGAATTCGGTAGCAACTTCTCTGTGTGTAGCGCCCTGTCTTGCGTACATGAGTACAAGTTCTACCCGGTCTTCTGTTGTTAGATTCGAAGCCATTTCTGGGCTGAAATAAAAAAGTATTTGAGTATTTATATTGGAGTACGAACTACTGTACAGTATCACGGATACGCATTTACGAGTTAAAGTTGATATTCATTTTAAGTATTTACCATTTGTTGTAATATATGTATTAAACTAAATATTTTCCTATGGATCCAGACTTTCGGCCCACCCTGTATATATATATATATATATACATTCAACTGCAAAGAACACGCAGTATAAATAACGTAAAGAACGACGCTTGTATAGGAGATATTCCGCGCAAGACGAGAAAGAGAAAACAACAAATGAAAAAATGAAGTACCACCTGGGAATCGAACCCGGGATCTTCCGATTGCCGGTCAGACGCGAGAACCACTACACCATGGACTTCACTCTTCCAAATGCCGTAATTCCTCTACATACTCGCAGAAACCAAGTCTCTTTGTGAGGAAAGTTTTGTTTTTGAAGTGCCCGCAAATATCCCCCCATTTTACCCCGCAGCCAAAGTCGAGAGGACCAATCAGTGAGAAGTATACAGCGTGCCACATCCCCCATCCCCCGCCCCCAGAGTAACGGAAAATTCTTTCCTTCATCCAGCTTGAGTCATCCCCCACCCAATCAGGGGCGTACCTAAAGTATTTGGCACCCGGGGCGGATTCTTCCTTTGGCACCCCCCATAAATAATTTTAAAATTTAAACACAGAAAAATATATTATGTTTGCAAGTAGATTTTTAAACAGTACAGTACTGTCATAAGCAAATTGAAAATAAGAAAAATGCAGGACATTAAAAATTCAGTGAACAGGTAATACTGCATTTTATTTTATACAATGACGTACGCGCCCAATCCGTATATTTATTTATGGTATTGAACGCCCGTTCTCTGACTTTTAATTTTATCTCTTATTTTCGTTCAGGATTATTCGGCCTACCCAAGACGGATGGCCCTTTAAATTGATAGGTTAGGTTCCTTCGGCTTTCCACAAGCCTACTTTGAACGTTAATTTTCCCCAGCTAACAAGAGGGGTCTATCACAAGGTATTTAAAACAACACACGCCCTCTTATAAATTTTATTAAATGTTACTTGACACAGTACATGCATTTAATATTTTATGCTGAATTACATCTATAAAATTTCAGACAATACAATAATCTTAACGTCAAAGACAAAGTTCACAGTTTGATGAAGTTAAATCGATACATTGATCAACAATGATAATCTAAAGCAAAGATGAACAGTTAGCGGAATGAAATAATTTATAGCTCGAGGGGTTTTATCTTTTAGTGCAACAAAATAAATAACAATAAATGAAGTGGTCGGAATTCGACCCAGATATTCAAAGGATAAATTACAGTACTTACTAAAGAGTAGGAGACAACTTTCTCCCACTTGTGCTGCGCACGGACCGTAGATTTACGGCCGCTACAAACTTGCAAACTCTACAATGTTAATACCGGGACTTCTTCTGAACCCAAATGGACGGATTCAGGAAATTAGGGCCCAGACGTACCCTATTTCTTATTTAAGTGGAGCTAAATTACTTAAGAGACCATTCACAAAACTCTTGGTCCGTTGGTTAACATTAATTAAGTTACAATCAAATTCTCGGTTAAGGTCGCTAACCTTCAAGTGAAGATTCTCAAATTTCCGCGTAAACGAATTTCATGAACTATAAGTTCTTAATTTTTACTTTAGTGACAATTGATTCTTTCAGTTTTAAGTTTTCTTACTTTTACGCGCCGATTTCCGCGTAAGCTAATGACATGGTACACTTTCCGTTTTAAAGTTTATTACGCCACAAGTCTACAGGGTGTTTGTTTAACCACAGTTAACTTCAAGGAGGAACGACTACAACTGACTTAACAATTTTGGAATTTACTTTAAATTTGAAGGACCCCGCCTTCCAATATTCTGCAAACCTATCAAATCATTTATTTTCCTAAGATCGTCCCTCCAGAAGGCTATTACCCATACAAGAGGAAAGAAGGCGTCTTTACTACGTTTCCCAGGATCCTGGGCCCCCTGATTGGAGCTGGACCTGATTTCCGAGTATAGACCCCTCCTTCTTCCCACGAAATACATTTAAATACCGTTAACAGATTCGAAGCCCTAAGTTTATGACCCCCTCGTGGTTCAACTTTAGCAGCGTCTTCGAATCTGTCTTACAAAAGTCACACCATCATGCAAAAGAGATATTAAAATCTTCGACCTCGCGAAAGGGAAACCACGCATTTGCACGCACGTCCAAATCCGTTGGATTACCCTTCTCGCTGGGGTCGGGTCTCGGTGATAAACCTCTGTCCCCACGTGGCTTGGCTTTATTACTTCTCTGATAATCCGAACTAAGATAGAACAACTTTAAACAATCTGAAACACTTCGGATTTATTCGTTCATGAACGTTTAAAAACCAAACCACACTGCGTTCAGAGATGTACACCACGAAATCTTAAGATAACATCCTTCACTTATTTTATAAAAGATCTCTGCCTGCAACTTCATGGTTACGACATCCCTCCCCTCCTTTCATTTTGCACTCCGATGCAAACTTTCTTAACTAGGGTCGGGTATTATCACTTTACAAAAAACTTTCCATTTACTTGTCCCCTTGATTGGGACACTATCACTGATAGATTTTATTTGTCCCCTTTATTGGGACACCAACACTGACACACTTAATTTTAGTCACCTCGGGTTCCTCGTAGTGTACTCGAGGTCGGGGCCTAAGAGCATACTGACGCTCAAACGGTGGCCCTGGGAAAGCAGCCTGTCTGCTTTCTCCGGGGGACCCTATTCCCATAAGGTCCCCGCGAGGAGGTAGTTCGGAAGCACCTGGCGGCTCCTGCTCGCCACTCGGTCCTGCCTGGGGCAGGAGGTGCACTCCGGTTCACCTCCACGGGTCGATGTTCCTCCGTTCCCTGGGCGAAGCTCTCGGGGAGGAAGTAGCTCGGAGGCGCCCGGCGGATCCCATTCCGCCACTCGGTCCTGCCAGGGCAAGAAGCGCCCTCCGGTTCACCTCCCCTAGTCGATGTTTCTCCCTGTCCTGGGCGAAGCTCTCCGTGAGGAAGTAGTTCGGAAGCGCCCGGCGGTCCTCGTTCCGCCGCTCGGTCCTGCCAGGGGGCGGGAGGCGCCTTCCGGTTCACTTCCCCGTGTTGATGTTTCTCCGGTGTCGAGGGCGAAGCTCCCGAGAGGAGGGGCGGTGGCCCTTCCCCCATCTCATCCCCTGCGTCGTCCGCCCCGCCTTGTCGCTCAACGTCCCATGGGCATCGATGCTGCGGCGGATGCGGTCTCGATGGATCACTATCTGATGTCCAGTGATCATGTGACGCAGGAGATAAGTGACTGGAGTCTTCTGTTCGATGATGTATGGACCCTCGTACCGGGGCTCCAACTTGCCTCTGCCCGGTCGCGGGTAATCAATGTACACCAAGCCATGGGGCGCCTTCTCTTCGAACGGCTTCAATTCCTTGATTCCGTTAGCCTTTCTCGTATCTCCGCATGAACTCTTCCACTCGGCGGTATATTTCGCTCAGACTCCTCTTTCGGTCTTCGGCGTATTCCTCTGGGTTGTACGGGCTCACGCATGCCTCCTGTGGCATGCGAAATAGCTTTGAAGGTACGTTGGGGGTTCGCCCGTACATCAAGAAGAATGGAGAATGTCCCGTGGCTCGGTGCACTCGGATGTTCAAGGACAATTCCACGGTGTCGAGGATTTTATCCCAGTCTCGTCCCTTTCTTTACAAAGTATGCGGAGTTTGATGCATAACTCTTTATTCCGACGTTCGACCTCCCCGTTGCTTTGGGGCTGGTATGCGGCGGTCCTTTGGTGTCGTACTTCCCAAACCCTGAAGAGCTCCTGCAAGGTAGAGTTCCAGAACTCCTTGCCTTGGTCGGATACTACTGCTGAAGGGGCACCCAGTTTGCACCGTATCAAACGATGGCACTTGTCCGCCACCTCCCGGGCCGTCTTGTCCTTTATTGCTGCCAGTATGGTGAATTTGCTGAAACTATCCACACACGTGAGGATATAATGGCTGCCTTCCACGGTCGGAGGAAGGGGACCAACTAAGTCCACGTGCAGAAGTTCCCAAGGACTGTGGCCTCGCACACAAGGCATTGTTTCCACAGTCACTTTCCGCGTCCTTTGTTCCGCGCGCACGTGTCGCACGCTTGGACTACCTGCCGTACCTGTTGAACCATACCTGGCCAAAATAAAGGTCCCGTAGGATTTCTGTAGTCCCGGCAGCTCCCGGATGAATGCTCCTGACGTCAGTGTGGGCTTTCCAAATGAGCTGCTCTCTCAACTTTTTAGGAACTACGATGACCTCTCTTCCGTTCGCATCGATGTAAACCAGCAGGTTCCTCACTAGTTTGACTCTCGACGGCTGGATGGGCTTGGTTACGGACCAGCTGAAAGCCTTTCCTTCTTCGATGGCTGCTCGAATTGCCGCTATTTCAACGTCCTTCTACTGTTGTTTGCCGATTACCTTGCGATCAATGATCGCTTTGTTCGGATATTGCGTTCACAAACTCCTTCGTCACTCCAGGCGGGCGGGACAACCAATCGGCCACTCTGTTGAGTTTGCCTTTCACGTACTCGATGAGAACGTCGCAGTCTTGCAATGTCATAACCGAACGCTCTAGTCTTCCATTTGGGCTCTCGGTGTCCTTCCCTCAGAAGCCACTTCAACGGCTTATGGTCCGAACGGACGATGACTCTCTGCCCAAATATAACATTGCTTCAATTCCTTTCTGTTGGTTGGCCTCTTCTTTGGATTGTTGGGGCTTCACCCCGTTCCTGGTGACCACATGGCCTAATTACCCCACCTGGGACTGTAATAACTGACATTTTTCCAACTTTACCTTTAAGTTGGGTGCGTAGGCTATCCAAGGCTCGTCGTACCCTCTCGTCATGTCCTTCTAAAACCTTCCAAGGACAATGAGGTCATCTAAGTAAATCTGTACTTCCTTGTCCAGTTGCTTCGGCAAAATAAATTCATTACTCTTTGGAACACTGGTGGACTATTGGACAATCCAAACGGGACCACCCTGAACTCGAAATGACCGCTTCCCGTGGGGAAGGCAGTTTTCGAGATGCTATCGTCGTGAATGGCCAACTGCCAATATCTCCGAGCGTAAATCCCTGCTCGAGAAGTAATGAGTCCCGTGCAACTTGGCCAAGGTTTCCTCAATGATGGGTACTTAATATTTGCCTTGCTGCCATTGACGTCCCAAGGTCTATAGTCTACACAAAGCCTCAGGGCCCTACGCTTCTTTTCTTCAATCGCTTCCCCTTTGGATCCTGTGGTCACTCTTCGTTCCTAGTGATCACTGGTCCTGGTACTCTACCGGTGACGGTAGTAGTTAATCTTTTCTTTCCCTCGTCGGTCTTCTTCCCTTTGAGAGCGACGGACATCGGTGAACATGCGTCTTGAGGTGTTTTCAATCTCTTCTTAGTCACTTGTGGAAATTTGGCTCTTTCTCACCGTGACACTTGTTCCATTTTTTCGTTTCGGGCGAGGAATCAAACGGCTGTTCCGACGAACCTCCCCGTTCTCGTTGCCTCAACCACCATGCCGATGTCATCTTATCTTCAAGGTAATACTCTTTAGTCGTCACTTTATTTCTCAAGATACTTTACCGCCTCCTTGGAAAGGGTTAACTTCCCGTTGAGATTTCCGCTCTGTGATACTTGCAAACCACGCTGAGCCTCACTGCACATTCATTGCAGCGTAGAGTAGACGTCCAGGGGAAACCATACCCCAAATTTTCTTCTTCGTCTATTCCCTTTTCCTTTAACTTCCCTTTGGGGATTCTGCTCGACAACTTCTCCAAGTATCCTCGAGCCTCACCGCATATCCCATGCAGCGGAGAATAGACGTCCAGGGGAACCCATATCCCCATTTTTCCACGATTACCAATGGAAACGACCAGGTGGAACGGCTATGCTGTATCACTCCTTGATCCAGCATTTCTGCTATTTGTCGCTTTACCTCCTCCTCGTGTGTAATAGGTATCCTGTAGGGTCGCCTAAAGATGGGAGGATGGTCCTGGGTTTCCAACTTCATTGGCATCAGGTTATTTAACCCAATGGCTCGCCACCCAGTAAGAAGACATCTGAATAATCCCTTAGCCACTCTTCGACGATTTTCCTTTCTTTGTCGGAAAAGGATTTCCAACCAAGGACATGGGACTTGAGGCTTGTCACTCGTTCTTCGAAGTCCTTCTTCAATGCTTGACTTCCTTTCACCGTGACATTCGTTCCAATTTGGGGTGAGCGTCGACTACCCTCCCAATTAGCTCTGCCTCCGTCACTATGCCCACGACGTCTCTTTTTTCGCCAAGGTATTCTTCGTCATCCTGATTGATCATCAGTAACCTCATCTTCCTCTGTGGGATCCTGCTCGGTAACATTTTTTAAGTTTCCCCGAGCTTCACTGCACATCCCGTGCAGCGGAGAATAGACGTCCAGGGGAACTACGTCCCCGGGTCTCTGACTTCCCTCGTCAGAATCACGGCGGCCACCTTTAGTGTTTCGTGCGGGATTGCCTCTACCAGAGTCACCCTCGCACTTTACTGTCTACTCCCTTTACTTGGATGGTTACTGTTTCATTCAGTGACTGTCCTCTTCCGGTGGTCTACCTGGGTTCGTACCTTTGTTTCGTCTTCATATCCTCCGAAACAACACGCCTATAGTCAAGTCTTGCTGAGCCTCTGGAATTATACAAACACAAAAGAATTCTTCAACCCCCCTTCCCATAGTCAAACTTACTTCTACTCCCTTACATGAATGGGCGGGGGCCGTGCAACTTGTACTGAGAAGTTGGCCACTGTCCAAGAAGGCTCCCGATGTTCTTGTGCATAGCTTATGTCAATGTGACGGAAGCTCCACCATCGCTCAGCGCGGTGGAAGCTTGTTGAGCGACGAGTACTGGTAGGGTGATCAGTCCTAGCCGACGGACTCGCCGCTACTTCCTCTGAAGCTATTCGGGAGGCTTCTCCTTCCAATCCTGTCGAAGGTTTGCTCGATGGCACGCCTCTTCCCAATTTCGCATTTGCTGACAAATCTTGCACTGGCTCCGGCCACTTTCTTCCATTGTTTCCTCTTTGGAGTTTCTGTCTTCATTTGACTTGGTTTGTTTTCTCTTCTGGTTTCTGATGGGGTTGTAGTCACATTCTTGAGTTGTGTTATTCCTCCTGTGACCAGTGTCACAGTTCTTCCTTCTGGGCTCTCCTCTCTTGCTGGACTTGTCTCCGTCGTTCACCTCCACATCCTTGATGTTGTCCTCCTTTGTGGCTGTTCTTTCTGCTGAATCTTGTGAGTTGTAGTCCCAGGATGTGGGAGGATTTTGCAGTTTCTGCAGTCTTCGGCTTCTGTCATGTGGCGTTTCTTCTCTTAGGACCTCTTCATCTCTTAGTCCTAAGCTTGGGTTGTTTACCGAAAACTGGGTTGATTCCATCCAATATTCCCGAAAGGATGCTCCTTTGATGCAATTACAAGCATACTCCGGCATAACGGTCTTCAACGCGTCCTTAGGTATGCCCACTTTAATACGTCTCCTTGTGGGATTAGCCTGAACCAAGGCATTACCTGCACTTAATATTCTTGTGGCAATTGGGTTGACTGTCTCACCTTTTTCCTTCCTGACGGCGTTTGGGCTGGTTTCTGGGTTCTCTTGTGCCCGTTCGCCCACAAACTTCGGCGAACTTCCTTCCAATGTGTGTCCAAAAGTCGTTTGCTCAGGACCCCTTACTGCCTGTTCACGTTGCAAAGGTAAGCTAGTACTCTTTAATACCTGTACGACGGTTTTTATATTCTGCTGCCGGTCTTCGTCGGTGCGGTGTTTCTCGTCTCTTGTGGTGTGTGCACTTCTGCAAGGATTCTTTGGGATGTCTTCTGGGCTCTCTGGTCTCCACCCAATCCTTTCTTGCCTCGCAAGTTTTTCTGTACTGGGAGGAACTAGAGAGATTCTTCGGGGACGAACCCCCGATCTTCGGTTGTCCAAATACTCCCATCGCGGAATAATCATTACAAGGTCTTCCAGTTTCGACCTTCTTCGATTTATTTCTTTTTCTAATTCCCTGCATTCATTTATTAACCGAATAATTTTGGCCAAATTTATGCTTTGTAAATTTTCCAAACTTTCTGTACTTATTTCGTTTAAGTTCGTTGTTTCGGAATCACTCATGTCACTTACGCTTTCCTCATTCGTTATTTCTACGCTCTTTACCGACATTGCGAAAGTTATTTGTTTGTTAAAAAAACCTTTATAACTTTAATCCCTGTTAACGACCCTTCTTACTGTTCTCAATTATTTTACCGAATCATTGTTGCAATTAATTCATATAATTGCTGTTACAATTATTTCATAAAATCACTGTTACGGTGACTTCATATAATCGTTGTTACAATTATTTCATAAAATCACCGTTCCAGTTACTTCCTACAATTGCTTTATTGTTACGCAAATTTATTTTAACAAAAGAGTTACACTCTTGCGATAAATACCTTGCAATAGAATAATCCCACTTCTGACACCAAATGACGTACGCGCCCAATCCGTATATTTATGTATGGTATTGAACGCCCGTTCTCTGACTTTTAATTTTATCTCTTATTTTCGTTCAGGATTATTCGGCCTACCCAAGACGGATGGCCCTTTAAATTGATAGGTTAGGTTCCTTCGGCTTTCCACAAGCCTACTTTGAACGTTAATTTTCCCCAGCTAACAAGAGGGGTCTATCACAAGGTATTTAAAACAACACACGCCCTCTTATAAATTTTATTAAATGTTACTTGACACAGTACATGCATTTAATATTTTATGCTGATTACATCTATAAAATTTCAGACAATACAATAATCTTAACGTCAAAGACAAAGTTCACAGTTTGATGAAGTTAAATCGAACATTGATCAACAATGATAAATCTAAAGCAAAGATGAACAGTTAGCGGAATGAAATAATTTATAGCTCGAGGGGTTTTTATTTTTAGTGCAACAAAATAAATAACAATAAATGAAGTGGTCGGAATTCGACCCAGATATTCAAAGATAAATTTACAGTACTTACTAAAGAGTAGGAGACAACTTTCTCCCACTTGTGCTGCGTACGGACCGTAGATTTACGGCCGCTACAAACTTGCAAACTCTACAATGTTAACTACCGGGACTTCTTTCTGAACCCAAATGGACGGATTCAGGAAATTAGGGCCCAGACGTACCCTATTTCTTATTTAAGTGGAGCTAAATTTACTTAAGAGACCGTTCACAAAACTCTTGGTCCGTTGGTTAACATTAATTAAGTTACAATCAAATTCTCGGTTAAGGTCGCTAACCTTCAAGTGAATATTCTCAAATTTCCGCGTAAACGAATTTCATGAACTATAAGTTCTTAATTCTTTTTACTTTAGTGACAATTGATTCTTTCAGTTTTAAGTTTTCTTACTTTTACGCGCCGATTTCCGCGTAAGCTAATGACATGGTACACTTTCCGTTTTAAAGTTTATTACGCCACAAGTCTACAGGGTGTTTGTTTAACCACAGTTAACTTCAAGGAGGAACGACTACAACTGACTTAACAATTTTGGAATTTACTTTTCAAATTTGAAGGACCCCGCCTTCCAATATTCTGCAAACCTATCAAATCATTTATTTTCCTAAGATCGTCCCTCCAGAAGGCTATTACCCATACAAGAGGAAAGAAGGCGTCTTTACTACGTTTCCCAGGATCCTGGGCCCCCTGATTGGAGCTGGACCTGATTTCCGAGTATAGACCCCTCCTTCTTCCCACGAAATACATTTAAATACCGTTAACAGATTCGAAGCCCTAAGTTTATGACCCCCTCGTGGTTCAACTTTAGCAGCGTCTTCGAATCTGTCTTACAAAAGTCACACCATCATGCAAAAGGAGATATTAAAATCTTCGACCTCGCGAAAGGGGAAACCACGCATTTGAACGCACGTCCAAATCCGTTGGATTACCCTTCTCGCTGGGGTCGGGTCTCGGTGATAAACCTCTGTCCCCACGTGGCTTGGCTTTATTACTTCTCTGATAATCCGAACTAAGATAGAACAACTTTAAACAATCTGAAACACTTCGGATTTATTCGTTCATGAACGTTTAAAAACCAAACCACACTGCGTTCAGAGATGTACACCTCGAAATCTTAAGATTAACAATCCTTCACTTATTTTATAAAAGATCTCTGCCTGCAACTTCATGGTTACGACATCCCTCCCCTCCTTTCATTTTGCACTCCGATGCAAACTTTCTTAACTAGGGTCGGGTATTATCACTTTTTTCACAAAAACTTTCCATTTACTTGTCCCCTTGATTGGGACACTATCACTGATAGATTTTATTTGTCCCCTTTATTGGGACACCAACACTGACACACTTAATTTTAGTTAACCTCGGGTTCCTCGTAGTGTACTCGAGGTCGGGGCCTAAGAGCATACTGACGCTCAAACGGTGGCCCTGGGAAAGCAGCCTGTCTGCTTTCTCCGGGGGACCCTATTCCCATAAGGTCCCCGCGAGGAGGTAGTTCGGAAGCACCTGGCGGCTCCTGCTCGCCACTCGGTCCTGCCTGGGGCAGGAGGTGCACTCCGGTTCACCTCCACGGGTCGATGTTCCTCCGTTCCCTGGGCGAAGCTCTCGGGGAGGAAGTAGCTCGGAGGCGCCCGGCGGATCCCATTCCGCCACTCGGTCCTGCAGCGGCAAGAAGCGCCCTCCGGTTCACCTCCCCAAGTCGATGTTTCTCCCTGTCCTTGGGAAGCTCTCGCGAGGAAGTAGTTCGGAAGCGCCCGGCGGTCCTCGTTCCGCCGCTCGGTCGGTCCTGCCAGGGGCGGGAGCGCCTTCCGGTTCACTTCCCGTGTTGATGTTTCTCCCTGTCCTGGGCGAAGCTCTCCGTGAGGAAGTAGTTCGGAAGCGCCCGGCGGTCCTCGTTCCGCCGCTCGGTCCTGCCAGGGGCGGGAGGCGCCTTCCTTCACTTCCCCGTGTTGATGTTTCTCCGGTGTCGAGGGCGAAGCTCCCGAGAGGAGGGGCGGTGGCCCTTCCCCATTCATCCCCTGCGTCGTCCGCCCCGCCTTGTCGCTCAACGTCCCATGGGCATCGATGCTGCGGCGGATGCGGTCTCGATGGATCACTATCTGATGTCCAGTGATCATGTGACGCAGGAGATAAGTGACTGGAGTCTTCTGTTCTGATGATGTATGGACCCTCGTACCGGGGCTCCAACTTGCCTCTACCCGGTCGGGGTAATCAATGTACACCAAGCCATGGGGCGCCTTCTCTTCGAACGGCTTCAATTCCTTGATTCCGTTAGCTTTTCTCGTATCTCCGCATGAACTCTCCACTCGGCGGTATATTTCGCTCAACTCCTCTTTCGGTCTTCGGCGTATTCCTCTGGGTTGTACGGGCTCACGCATGCCTCCTGTGGCATGCGAAATAGCTTTGAAGTACGTTGGGGGTCGCCCCGTACATCAAGAAGAATGGAGAATACCCCTGGCTCGATGCACTCTGATGTTCAAGGACAATTCCACGGTGTCGAGGATTTTATCCCAGTCTCGTCCCGTTTCTTTACAAAGTATGCAGAGTTTGATGCATAACTCTTTATTCCGACGTTCGACCTCCCCGTTGCTTTGGGGCTGGTATGCGGCGGTCCTTGGTGTCGTACTTCCCAACCCTGAAGAGCTCCTGCAAGGTAGAGTTCCAGACTCCTTGCCTTGGTCGGATACTACTGCTGAAGGGGCGCCCAGTTTGCACCGTATCAAACGATGGCACTTGTCCGCCACCTCCCGGGCCGTCTTGTCCTTTATTGCTGCCAGTATGGTGAATTTGCTGAAACTATCCACACGTGAGGATATAATGGCTGCCTTCCACGGTCGGAGGAAGGGGACCAACTAAGTCCACGTGCAGAAGTTCCCAAGGACTGTGGCCTCGCACACAAGGCATTGTTTCCACAGTCACTTTCCGCGTCCATTTGTTCCGCGCGCACGTGTCGCACGCTTGGACTACCTGCCGTACCTGTTGAACCATACCTGGCCAAAATAAAGGTCCCGTAGGATTTCTGTAGTCCCGGCAGCTCCCGGATGAATGCTCCTGACGTCAGTGTGGGCTTTCTAAATGAGCTGCTCTCTCAACTTTTTAGGAACTACGATGACCTCTCTTCCGTTCGCATCGATGTAAACCAGCAGTTCCTCACTAGTTTGACTCTCGACGGCTGGATGGGCTTGGTTACGGACCAGCTGAAAGCCTTTCCTTCTTCGATGGCTGCTCGAATTGCCGCTATTTCAACGTCCTTCTACTGTTGTTTGCCGATTACCTTGCGATCAATGATCGCTTTGTTCGGATATTGCGTTCACAAACTCCTTCGTCACTCCAGGCGGGCGGGGCAACCAATCGGCCACTCTGTTGAGTTTGCCTTTCACGTACTCGATGAGAACGTCGCAGTCTTGCAATGTCATAACCGAACGCTCTAGTCTTCCATTTGGGCTCTCGGTGTCCTTCCCTCAGAAGCCACTTCAACGGCTTATGGTCCGAACGGACGATGACTCTCTGCCCAAATATAACATTGCTTCAATTCCTTTCTGTTGGTTGGCCTCTTCTTTGGATTGTTGGGGCTTCACCCCGTTCCTGGTGACCACATGGCCTAATTACCCCACCTGGGACTGTAATAACTGACATTTTTCCAACTTTACCTTTAAGCTGGTGGTGCGTAGGCTATCCAAGGCTCGTTGTACCCTCTCGTCATGTCCTTCTAAAACCTTCCAAGGACAATGAGGTCATCTAAGTACATCTGTACTTCCTTGTCCAATTGCTTCGGCAAAATCAAATTCATTACTCTTTGGAACGCTGGTGGACTATTGGACAATCCAAACGGGACCACCCTGAACTCGAAATGACCGCTTCCCGTGGGGAAGGCAGTTTTCGAGATGCTATCGTCGTGAATGGCCAACTGCCATTCTCCCGAGCGTAAATCCCTGCTCGAGAAGTAATGAGTCCCGTGCAACTTGGCCAAGGTTTCCTCAATGATGGGTACTTATTTAGTCATCCTCAATGATGGGTACTTATTTTTCTTGCTGCCATTGACGTCCCAAGGTCTATAGTCTACACAAAGCCTCAGGGCCCTACGCTTCTTTTCTTCAATCGCTTCCCCTTTGGATTCCTGTGGTCACTCTTCGTTCCTAGTGATCACTTGGTCCTGGTACTCTACCGGTGACGGTAGTAGTTAATCTTTTCTTTCCCTCGTCGGTCTTCTTCCCTTTGAGAGCGACGGACATCGGTGAACATGCGTCTTGAGGTGTTTTCAATCTCTTCTTAGTCACTTGTGGAAATTTGGCTCTTTCTCACCGTGACACTTGTTCCATTTTTTCGTTTCGGGCGAGGAATCAAACGGCTGTTCCGACGAACCTCCCCGTTCTCGTTGCCTCAACCACCATGCCGATGTCATCTTATTTTCACGGTAATACTCTTTAGTCGTCACCTTTATTTCTCAAGATACTTTACCGCCTCCTTGGAAAGGGTTAACTTCCCGTTGAGATTTCCGCTCTGTGATACTTGCAAACCACGCTGAGCCTCACTGCACATTCATTGCAGCGTAGAGTAGACGTCCAGGGGAAACCATACCCCAAATTTTCTTCTTCGTCTATTCCCTTTTCCTTTAACTTCCCTTTGGGGATTCTGCTCGACAACTTCTCCAAGTATCTTCGAGCCTCACTGCATATCCCATGCAGCGGAGAATAGACGTCCAGGGGAACCCATATCCCCATTTTTCCACGATTACCAACGGAAACGACCAGGTGGAACGGCTATGCTGTATCACTCCTTGATCCAGCATTTCTGCTATTTGTCGCTTTACCTCCTCCTCGTGTGTAATAGGTATCCTGTAGGGTCGCCTAAAGATGGGAGGATGGTCCTGGGTTTCCAACTTCATTGGCATCAGGTTATTGTAACCCAAGGGCTCGCCATCCAGTAAGAAGACATCTGAATAATCCCTTAGCCTCTCTTCGACGATTTTCCTTTCTTTGTCGGAAAAGGATTTCCAACCAAGGACATGGGACTTGAGGCTTGTCACTCGTTCTTCGAAGTCCTTCTTCAATTGCTTGACTTCCTTTCACCGTGACATTCGTTCCAATTTGGGGTGAGCGTCGACTACCCTCCCAATTAGCTCTGCCTCCGTCACTATGCCCACGACGTCTCTTTTTTCGCCAAGGTATTCTTCGTCATCCTGATTGATCATCAGTAACCTCATCTTCCTCTGTGGGATCCTGCTCGGTAACATTTTTTAAGTTTCCCCGAGCTTCACTGCACATTCATTGCAGCGTAGAATAGACGTCCCAGGGGACTACGTCCCCGGGTCTCTGACTTCCCTCGTCAGAATCACGGCGGCCACCTTTAGTGTTTCGTGCGGGATTGCCTCTACCAGAGTCACCCTCGCACTTTACTGTCTACTCCCTTTACTTGGATGGTTACTGTTTCATTCAGTGACTGTCCTCTTCCGGTGGTCTACCTGGGTTTCGTACCTCTGTTTCGTCTTCATATCCTCCGAAACAACACGCCTATAGTCAAGTCTTGCTGAGCCTCTGGAATTATACAAACACAAAAGAATTCTTCAACCCCCCTTCCCATAGTCAAACTTACTACTACTCCCTTTACATGAATGGGCGGGGCGGTGCAACTGTACTGAGAAGTTGGCCACTGTCCAAGAAGGCTCCCGATGTTCTTGTGCATAGCTTATGTCAATGTGACGGAAGCTCCACCATCGCTCAGCGCGGTGGAAGCTTGTTGAGCGACGAGTACTGGTAGGGTGATCAGTCCTAGCCGACGGACTCGCCGCTACTTCCTCTGAAGCTATTCGGGAGGCTTCTCCTTCCAATCCTGTCGAAGGTTTGCTCGAGGCACGCCTCTTCCCAATTTCGCATTTGCTGACAAATCTTGCACTGGCTCCGGCCACTTTCTTCCATTGTTTCCTCTTTGGAGTCTCTGTCTTCATTTGACTTGGTTTGTTTTCTCTTCTGGTTTCTGATGGGGTTGTAGTCACATTCTTGAGTTGTGTTATTCCTCCTGTGACCAGTGTCACAGTTCTTCCTTCTGGGCTCTCCTCTCTTGCTGGACTTGTCTCCGTCGTTCACCTCCACATCCTTGATGTTGTCCTCCTTTGTGGCTGTTCTTTCTTCTGAATCTTGTGAGTTGTAGTCCCAGGATGTGGGAGGATTTTGCAGTTTCTGCAGTCTTCGGCTTCTGTCATGTGGCGTTTCTTCTCTTAGGACCTCTTCATCTCTTAGTCCTAAGCTTGGGTTGTTTACCGAAAACTGGGTTGATTCCATCCAATAGTCCCGAAAGGATGTTCCTTTGATGCAATTACAAGCATACTCCGGCATAACGGTCTTCAACGCGTCCTTAGGTATGCCCACTTTAATATGTCTCCTTGTGGGATTAGCCTGAACCAAGGCATTACCTGCACTTAATGTTCTGTGGCAATTGGGTTGACTGTCTCACCTTTTTCCTTCCTGACGGCGTTTGGGCTGGTTCCTGGGTTCTCTTGTGCCCGTTCGCCCACAAACTTCGGCGAACTTCCTTCCAATGTGTGTCCAAAAGTCGTTTGCTCAGGACCCCTTACTGCCTGTTCACGTTGCAAAGGTAAGCTAGTACTCTTTAATACCTGTACGACGGTTTTTATATTCTGCTGCCGGTCTTCGTCGGTGCGGTGTTTCTCGTCTCTTGTGGTGTGTGCACTTCTGCAAGGATTCTTTGGGATGTCTTCTGGGTCTCTGGTCTCCACCCAATCCTTTCTTGCCTCGCAAGTTCTTCTGTACTGGGAGGAACTAGAGAGATTCTTCGGGGACGAACCCCCGATCTTCGGTTGTCCAAATACTCCCATCGCGGAATAATCATTACAAGGTCTTCCAGTTTCGACCTTCTTCGATTTATTTCTTTCTAATTCCTGCATTCCTTTATTAACCGAATAATTTTGGCCAAATTTATGCTTTTAAATTTTCCAAACTTTCTGTACTTATTTCGTTTAAGTTCGTTGTTTCGGAATCACTCATGTCACTTACGCTTTCCTCATTCGTTATTTCTACGCTCTTTACCGACATTGCGAAAGTTATTTGTTTGTTTAAAAAAACCTTTAAACTTTAATCACTGTTAACGACCCTTCTTACTGTTCTCAATTATTTACCGAATTATTGTTGCAATTAATTCATATAATTGCTGTTACAATTATTTCATAAAATCACTGTTACGTGACTTCATATAATCGTTGTTGTTACAATTATTTCATAAAATCACTGTTCCAGTTACTTCCTACAATTGCTTTATTGTTACGCAAATTTATTTTAACAAAAGTTACACTCTTGCGATAAATACCTTGCAATAGAATAATCCCACTTCTGACACCAAATGACGTACGCGCCCAATCCGTATATTTATTTATGGTATTGAACGCCCGTTCTCTGACTTTTAATTTTATCTCTTATTTTCGTTCAGGATTATTCGGCCTACCCAAGACGGATGGCCCTTTAAATTGATAGGCTAGGTTCCTTCGGCTTTCCACAAGCCTACTTTGAACGTTAATTTTCCCCAGCTAACAAGAGGGGTCTATCACAAGGTATTTAAAACAACACACGCCCTCTTATAAATTTTATTAAATGTTACTTGACACAGTACATGCATTTAATATTTTATGCTGAATTACATCTATAAAATTTCAGACAATACAATAATCTTAACGTCAAAGACAAAGTTCACAGTTTGATGAAGTTAAATCGATACATTGATCAACAATGATAATCTAAAGCAAAGATGAACAGTTAGCGGAATGAAATAATTTATAGCTCGAGGGTTTTTTATCTTTTAGTGCAACAAAATAAATAACAATAAATGAAGTGGTCGGAATTCGACCCAGATATTCAAAGGATAAATTTACAGTACTTACTAAAGAGTAGGAGACAACTTTCTCCCACTTGTGCTGCGCACGGACCGTAGATTTACGGCCGCTACAAAACTTGCAAACTCTACAATGTTAACTACCTACGGGACTTCTTTCTGAACCCAAATGGACGGATTCAGGAAATTAGGGCCCAGACGTACCCTATTTCTTATTTAAGTGGAGCTAAATTTACTTAAGAGACCGTTCACAAAACTCTTGGTCCGTTGGTTAACATTAATTAAGTTACAATCAAATTCTCGGTTAAGGTCGCTAACCTTCAAGTGAAGATTCTCAAATTTCCGCGTAAACGAATTTCATGAACTATAAGTTCTTAATTCTTTTACTTTAGTGACAATTGATTCTTTCAGTTTTAAGTTTTCTTACTTTTACGCGCCGATTTCCGCGTAAGCTAATGACATGGTACACTTTCCGTTTTAAAGTTTATTACGCCACAAGTCTACAGGGTGTTTGTTTAACCACAGTTAACTTCAAGGAGGAACGACTACAACTGACTTAACAATTTTGGAATTTACTTTTCAAATTTGAAGGACCCCGCCTTCCAATATTCTGCAAACCTATCAAATCATTTATTTTCCTAAGATCGTCCCTACAGAAGGCTATTACCCATACAAGAGGAAAGAAGGCGTCTTTACTACGTTTCCCAGGATCCTGGGCCCCCTGATTGGAGCTGGACCTGATTTCCGAGTATAGACCCCTCCTTCTTCCCACGAAATACATTTAAATACCGTTAACAGATTCGAAGCCCTAAGTTTATGACCCCCTCGTGGTTCAACTTTAGCAGCGTCTTCGAATCTGTCTTACAAAAGTCACACCATCATGCAAAAGGAGATATTAAAATCTTCGACCTCGCGAAAGGGGAAACCACGCATTTGAACGCACGTCCAAATCCGTTGGATTACCCTTCTCGCTGGGGTCGGGTCTCGGTGATAAACCTCTGTCCCCACGTGGCTTGGCTTTATTACTTCTCTGATAATCCGAACTAAGATAGAACAACTTTAAACAATCTGAAACACTTCGGATTTATTCGTTCATGAACGTTTAAAAACCAAACCACACTGCGTTCAGAGATGTACACCTCAAAATCTTAAGATTAACAATCCTTCACTTATTTTATAAAAGATCTCTGCCTGCAACTTCATGGTTACGACAACAAGAAACACAGGAAATCCAGTCTCAACGCTCAGCCTATTCTTCAAAGGCAAATAGAGAGGATTCACACTCTCTGCTTTCAAGCCTTAATTTCTGCAAATTGATCAATGACCTCATCAAAATTCACCTTCTTTGCATATTCATTTTCAATTGAAAGTAAAGTCAGATTTGTCAGTCTTGTCTGACTCATGGTCGAGCGAAAGAAATTTTTTATCAATTTCAATTTGGAAAAACTTCTTTCACATGAAGCAATAGACACACAGACAGTCAAAAAGAATCTCAAACACAGTGACAAGCTTGGCAAAGATTCACAAAAATCCCATTTCACAATGAACTCCAGAAACTGCTATGCTGTCCATTTCTTTGCCTCTTCAACGCTGATTTTGACAGCTTCCAAATGCCTCCGAAGTCGTCCAATTTCCACACTGATATCTTCATCAGAGAATTCATCGAAAATCTGAGTCAAATTTGGAATATGCTTCCGAAGTTCTTCTGTTGCTGAATAACAGCGAAGATTGACAGAATTTGATCCATTGCCTTAGAAGGCATCTCCAATTCTTGATGAAAGCGATCAAGACATTCAAACATAGCCCTTTTTACTTCCTCTGGCAATGTGAGGCCAGCATCATTTGCCATCTCTCCTGGCATCCTTTTTCGGAGCTTTACTCTCCCTCTTCTCTCCATAGAAATGTCCATTTCCTCACACTTTGTAGTTGCATAATGAATGACCCTCTCCACAATTTCATTGCGCTGATCTTCAAGAAACAGTTTTAGAGCTTGGAACTTCACAATGCACTTTTCAAGGCTGATTCCAACTGTTTGCAAATACTTTTGTGAGAGATTAATTTCTTCCAGGACTTCACACCAGAAAGAAAGGTAACTCAAAAAAGAGAAATCACATACAGCAGACAGCAAAATCTGAGATGATCCTCTTGTGTCCACATTTTCTTTGGGATCGCACAGTACTTCAAGGGTTGAGGTCAGCTTTTCAAAATTTGCCTTCACTGGTTTCACAGTGTCATAATGAGCACTCCATCTTGTTTGGGAAAGTCTTTTGACTGTCATGCCTACATTCTCCATCAGCACTTCCCATCGATGAGTTGAGACTGAAAAGGAATAGACTCTCTCCAAGGTTCTCAAAAAAGTCACACATGAAGAAACACTTCCAAATGAGTGCACTCCGCAAAGGTTCAGAGAATGATTTGCACAAAGCACAAACAAAGCCTTGGGATTAATCTCTCTGATCTTTGATTGAACACCACCATGAATCCCAGCCATAGTTGCAGCGTTGTCATATCCTTGACCACGGCACAGGTTTATGTCCAGTCCATCTCTCTCCAGATGTCTCAGGATATCCCCTGTGAGCTCAGCAGCAGTCTTTCCGGCAATAGGGAAGAAGCCCAAGAATGATTCCTTTACTTCAACTTAGTCACATTCAATATGGACGTATCTGATCACTTCACACATCTGATCAGTGTGGGACACATCAGGAGTGCTGTCAAAAGGAATCCCAAAATACTTTGCTTTCTTGATATAAGCCACTATTTTCTCTTTGACGTAATTCCCCAAAAGGCAAATGAACTTATTCTGAATCTTTGGAGATAAATACGAAGCCACTCTCCTCCCAGATGGAATAGAATGCTTAATCCTTACAAAATGTTCTTTCAAAACTGGATCATAATTTGACAGCAACTCTACCAATTCCATGAAGTTTCCTTTGTTTGCTGATGACATGTCCTCTTTGTGACCACGAAAAGGAAGATTCTGGTGAGCCAGAAACAAGGTTACGTCCAAGAGGCGATGTAAAATGTCCCCCCATTTCTTTCTCTCCTTGCCCATTGTTGCTTGATGAATTTGATCAATGGTTTTTTGAAGCTTCAACCCTGCTCCCAAGGTCTTCCATTTCTCCAGGCATGAGAGATGCTGCTCAGAAGCCTCATGGTCAGACACCTTTGGGTGTAGCTTCCACCATGCTTGAAACCCAGTGACAAAGCTGGATGTTCCAATTCCTTTGTCATCAAGAGCAAACAGTCTGCAGCAAAAACAAAACAAACTTTCTTTTGATGGAGAGTAAACCATCCATGTTCTCAAAACTTTCTCGCCATTTGGCAGAGCCTTATAGAACCATGCAGTGGTCAGCTGTCGACTCTTCCCTTTGGATTTCTCTCCTTGTCTTTGAACTGCACTGAAAGGTCCATCCCTACTTTGGAAGGGTTCACTTCCCCTCTTAATAAGATCAACTCTCAAGTCATTTGGAACCGGGATTGGCCAAGCAGCGACATCAGAATAAATTGAAAATCTATCCGTCTCCTCTTCTTCATCAGTATCTTCCTCCTGTTGGTGTGGACTTCTGCTGGCATCTCCTTCCTCTTCATCAGTTTCACTGCTTTTAAAAGATGAATTCCTATCCTCCAATCCTTGCTCTCTCTCATTTGAATCCTCTTGTGAAGATGCTTCTTGTATTTGCCCTTCAGATTCACCAGGCTGAATATCTTCAGGACTTTCTCCTATTGCACTTGATGTTGAAGACGTCACATACTTCAAAATTGATCCGGACATTGCCTGAGCCACCTCTTCTCTTGCCTTCTTCATTTTTCTTTGTTGGAATCCACTGGGTCGATTTCACTTCATAGTGGGTGTTTTCTGCAAAATTTTAAAATCAAAAGGTATAAAGCATGAACATGCATAACAAGCATGAACTCTTATGACTTGAAATACATTAACTGAACAAATTGTCTGTTATTATTATTATTATTTGGGTGGTGGGGGGGGGCGTTAAGTGCAAACACGACTCCTGAAAAAGCAGAAAACTATGAGCATTACTCACAAATGACTAGACCACTGAAAAAATGAAAATTAACAGTATATCCAGTAAATAAAGAAGTTAAAAAAATCACGACATCACGAAGACGCATTTATTATAACATCACGACGATGCATTTACCGGGTATTATAACATCACGACGATGCATTTACCGGGTATTATAACATCACGACGATGCATTTATAAACACTTAAACATCACTATGATACCACATTGTCAAAAATTACTGGACACTAGTATAAGTACCATGATATTGTTATAAACACCAGCACTTTATGCTTTATCATAATTATTTAATGAAACATACCTCATGTATGTGGAGTCACAGTGTCAAGTGAACAAGACTTGGAATGTCAGTTGCAGCCAGCTGGCTATGCTCAACAAACTGATGACTAAAACGTCAACAAACGTTCGCCTTTCGCTGTAATTTTTATCAAATATTTAATTTTTCGTTTGTAAATTTTGTATTGCCAATAAAAATAAAAATTTATTTTATAGTGGAAATTAACATTAAGCTGCTGTAATAGTTTGAACATTTTAAAAAAAAATTCTTACTTTGGCGAATTTTTCATTTGGTTTGAAAACTTGTACTGGTATTTCAACTCTCCCGATGGCACATCCCTCCTGGCTGTCACCCGGGGCGGACCGCCCCCCTCGCAACCCCCTTAGTACGCCACTGTGTGTAGTGTTCCCAAATTAAAGGCCCGACAAGGGACCTTCTCAACTCTGAAGGAAAATAGCTTGGTTGTCAGGGGTTTGAAAACTTGTACTGGTATTTCAACTCTCCCGATGGCACCCCCCTCCTGGCTGTCACCCGGGGCGGACCGCCCCCCTCGCAACCCCCTTAGTACACCACTGTGTGTAGTGTTCCCAAATTAAAGGCCCGACAAGGGACCTCCTCAACTCTGAAGGAAAATAGCTTGGTTGTCAAGGGGCCAAAACTTTTCAACCAGCTTCCAAAGGACCTCAGAAACGTAACGGGGGTCAAAGTTGAAATCTTCAAGAGAAGACTGGATGCCTGGCTCAGGACGGTACCAGATGAGCCGGGCGTGCCTGACTATGTACGGTGGAGAGCGCAAGAAAGCAACTCGCTCCTCCACCAAGCCAGACCTAGAGGCGGGGCCACCAGCTTGACCTCCGTGTGAAGAGAGACCAACGCACGAAACAACATAAGGTTCATAAGGTATACATATATATATATATAGTATATACACAGATATACATGCCCTGCGATTGAAGTTTTGCACAACAAACTAAAAAATAAAACAATATCACACACAGCTATCTTAAGCTTTGCTAAACTGTTCTTGATTGGCTGAATTAGGAAATGGGCGGACCATACAGATCACGCGATATGATGACTCATTTAATGCAGTAGCTTTTATCTGAGAATTAATATATATAAAACAATAATTTTTATATGATTGGTAAAATAACCCGAATCAAGTCATTAATTCAATAATTTCACTCGGTGGAAAACTGATGCTGTGTTATCAAACTTTCGTCGGCGTGTGGTAATTGAAGATATAATCAGCGGATGTTCATACTACACACGATGAATACGTATGTTTAGGGTGACCAGATGTCCTGCATTTTGCAGGACTGTCCCGCATTTAGAGTTTCTGTCCCGCAAAAAACATTGACCAATGTGGGACAATGCAATGTCCCGCATTCTTGTATTTATGCAATTTTCGTACAAATGAAATGTAATTTGTATTCATTATCGTAGATCTGGCATCTGCGCATCCCATCATAAACGTTTTAAAACGTTTTTGAAACTTCCAATACGACAGACCTCGACGGCCGACGCTCGTCAGTTAAAATTTTGAATTATAATGGTGTTGACGTGTTATTTAATTGTCAGAGTACCCATACATTTTAAAAATGTCTTCAAAAAGAAAGTGCACTTTCAATGAAGATTTAGAAAAAGAATATCCTTTTATTAAAAAAGCAAAGAGTGAGAGCATGGTGAAATGTATTAAATGTTTTTCTACTTTTTCAATTGCAAGTGGTGGGAAATGTGACATTAAACGTCATTTAAACTCTACTAAGCATAAACAAGCTGATGCCTGCGCTTCATCAAGTAGGCATTTGACAACGTTTTTACAGAGTAAAGATTTTGATGAAGATAAAAAAAGTGCAGCAGTAGCTGAAGGAAATTGGACTTACCATTCAATCAAACACAACCTATCTTTTCGATCTACAGACTGCACTTCAAAACTAATCAGAAGATGCTTCAATAAGACATTTTCTTGCGCTCGTACTAAAACAGAGGCAATTTTAACTAATGTCTTTCAACCTGATGTTCTGCAATCATTAAAAGACGACCTTTCACTTTCCAACTGCATAACAATTTACAGTGATTGTACGAACCATGGAAATGTCAAAGTATACCTTTTATTGGTTAGGTATTTTTTACCGACAAAGGGAGTTAAGGTAAAAATCCTAGAGGTGACAAGTTTAGCTGGAGAGACATCTGAAATAATATTCAATTTCATACACAGAACTTTAGATTCTCATCAGCTGACAAATAAAATACTGGCATTATGTGCTGACAATACAAACACTAACTTTGGGGGGGTCATCAAGAGGTGGCCAAAATAATGTTTTCTTCAGGCTACAGCAAAGTTTGGGTAGAAAATTAATTGGTGTCAATTGTCCAGCCCATATTTTGAATAACCATGAAAAGTTCATGTGACTGTCTGCCTATTGATGTGGAAGTGATAGTTGTGAAAATCTACTCATTCTTTTACATTTATACAGTCAGAGTGGAAGAACTGAAAGATATATGTGATTTTGTTGGCGTGGAGTTTCAAAATATATTAGGATACGGTAAAACCAGGTGGCTGGCTTTGAGGCCAGCCATCGAAAGGGTTCTTCGGCTATTCAAACCTTTGAAAGTGTATTTTCAGTCTCATGAAAAATGTCCTACTATTCTCAGACAGTTTTTTGAGAACCCTTATGCTGAGGCATTTCTGTATTTTGTACACAATCAGAGTTCATTATTCCATGATTGCATCTTAAAAGTTGAATCTCAAAAAGCTTCCTTGCCAGAAATAGCCTGTATTCTTAAGGACTTAAAGCTAAAATGAACTGAAAGAAAACAGGAGTCATTTTTACCCTTAACTGTGGATAAAATGTTAAAGGATTTAGAGAGACAAGGAAAGAATATAGAAAGTTTAAAAAATACAGCTTCTTCATTCTATGCTACGTGTGTAGAATATTTGAATGAGTGGTGTCAGCATTTTGAAGAAGTAAAAATTTTTAATTGGATTCTTCTTCGCAACTTAATCTCCTGGAGTGAAGTTAAAGAAAGCATCGAATTCATTCTTGAAAGGAAGTCCGATTTCCCTTTAAATGACAGTGAACTATTTGATGAAGTAACTTGTGTAAAAATTTTGTAACATCAGAAAGAATTAAAGAATGGAATGACATGGAACTGGAAGTTGACAGTAGGTGGGTAGAAATATTTACACATTTCAAGAGTCAGAAAATTCCCTTTGAAAACATTTCCAAGGTAATAGAATTCTGTTTGAGTTTACCTGGATCAAATGCTCCAACAGAGAGGGTATTTTCCATAATGAATAACTTTTGGACAGAAGAAAAAAGTCGGTTAAATATAAATACTCTAAAAGCAGCGTTATTAACGATATGTAATTACGAGATGAGTTGCCTTGAATTTTGTGAATATCTGAACAAAGAAATACCTCTCCTTAAGAAAATACATTCCAGTGCCAAGTACAATTAAATAAAATGTTTTTCAATAAATTAGGTAAGTAAACTATATAAAATTACTTTTTGGTAGTACAATTATTTGTCCGTTATATATCTTTGAAAGATAAAGTGAAATGCCTATAGAGTGCTGCAAAATGCTTTTAAAAGGTATTGGTTGACCTGTGGAGTGTTATCGAGATATCATACGAGTATATTAGTGTACCAATGGATCCGTCCCACATTGGGATCGCAAAAATCTGGTCACCCTAGGTATGTTAAAATTTTGGCAACGATTGCACACCCTGCCGATTGGCAGAAAGAGAAACCAATTACTGTTTCTAACATTTAATGTTTAAGCATTGGCATTTTGAATGGTATCAGATACAGAAATGACAAATTATGCGGTTCGGAAACCGTCGACGGTATTCTGCAACAGCAGCTGTTGCACTTCCATCGCAAAAACCGTAGACATACACCATATCTGCATATTCGGCATGTGTGAAGGTGTGTGGCATTCTTAACACTGCTTCAAACACCAAACAATGTTACTCACAACAGTCAGCTGTCGATTGGCTTATGTTACATGCTTACATTACAGCTTACATGGTTCAAGGTTATAGGGGAGGGAAGGGGGAGGAAGAGCTGCGCGCGCATCAGATTCCAACAGCTCTATCTCCGTAACCATTCAGAATTAGACACATGTTCATATGGACTTTTTTCTCACAATGACCAATACTATCACCTCCCGAAGTATTGACCTTTCCTCCTGAAACACCCTGTATATAACATTATATGCAAAAAATAAAAAACCAGTTGTTATAAAGCAGAACGTAATATTACAGTATATACCGGTATGTATCCACAGCGAGACCGTAGAGTTGAAAAGTTTGAAAATTATAGAATTATAAAAGCTTAAAATTAGAAATTATAGAATTAGAAAATCTTAATTTTATGATTCTATAATATAATCATACGTAAATCTAATCTTAAATATGAACAAAATTTAAAGGGCTCTCAAAACACTAAAATTATAAGATTATAAGGATTATAGAATTGTGAAATTTAAAGACACCATCAATTTATAAATTTTTTTTTAGTATTATTATTATTATATATTTATAGATGTATATCGAAAGTTGTCAAAATCATGTTGATTACGAATCGACACTCTCTGTCCTAATTGGGACTTACGGAACTATACTCGTTTTTTATCGTTTTTACCATCTCGTACATAACAGGCATAAAATATTGTTTTATAGTTTTGATAATATGTGTCAAAGGTTTTTTTTTTTATTTATTCACAGAGTGATTCTTTAATAAATATATTTGGTTTGATTTTTATAACCGCAATCGTATTTCTCATTTCCAAAGTCGGTCATTCATTTTGAATTTTATAATTCTCTCGTCAGTGTCATTATTATTTTTACCGACTCGATGTGCCACCGTAATTACGTGTTTATACCGACTTTATACCGAGTTTTTCTCTAATGGTATATTTGATGATTTCGCTAGGGTTTTTATTTGGGGAACCTCGTGGGACTCCGGGTCCCCCGATAAAATATACGTCTTTATGCGGTTCCTGTTTATGGTCACTGTTTAATTTTTCATTTTCTTTCGCTTGGTTCTGGAGTCCATATTTTAACGGGAATACGCTCTCATTAATCGCGTTTATGCGCTGTTTTAGTTCGTTGTTTTCTTCTTCTAATTTGTTTATTCTGCCATACTTTTCTGCCATAAAGTTTTGGATGAACAAAAGGTACGATTCCATATATAAAACTAACGGTTTATTTTCACCGATAAACACCCGAAATTTCTGCCGTTTGGTCGCATTAATTAAATGCTTAAAATTCGTTGGCGGAGGGAATCTCTTCAGACGCGGGTTAAGCAGCGCCTGAAGTTGGGACTGGAGAGAGAAGGCACAGCTCTCTCCATCGCATCCTGACCCTGTTCCGTCACGGAGCCTCTTGCGGGGAAGGGAAGGATATATCATTTTTGCAAAATTTCACTTGAATTGAGATAACTGTTAATAATAGTTCCGTGCTTTGAGAAGCCTGTCTAATAGGAAAATTTGACTATTTACATAGATAAAGATAATTTAATTATGAACCGATTTTTGTAAAGTTAGTTGTGCATCTGTACTCGCGTTCTTTCGTTCGTGCGTTTAAACGTGGCACTCTAGGTCCTTGGTCATGTAATAACACTGCTTGAGAAAAGTCACCAGAAAATTATATAGATTCGAATGTGCTGATTAATTCGTGTAAAACTATTTTCTGATTCAAGATAGGATATTAAATTTTGACAGGATATTCGAGAGATATTTACACGTATATATAATACAAGAAAATCACTTTTCACAGCAGCTTATGTCACTGAAAGATAGATGTTAATGAAAAGCGAAATATCACAACGTGTTCCTTACTGTCTTATGATCTGTTTACATATATGTCCTAATGTCTGTCTATTTATAATTATAAAAAACTTCGCATTAACCCCCTTTATATATAACTTCCAAATCATCGTACATCATCTTCGCATCATTGCACTCGCATTTTCCCGCCTTTTTGAGATGTGTTTAGAGTAACGTAACTTTATAATGCAGTATCCTTTCAGTCGTAAAGATGAGCTAAACCATGTTTTACTAAGCTTGCATTACATGCAATCTCGTCCACAATTATGTACACCTTCAGGCCCGTAGCCAAAGGTGGGGCGAGGTGTTGAACGACGCTGCCCCTTGACAGAAAAGGTCCACTTTTGTAACCATAGTTATAACTTATGATGTGATATTATAATACAGCTCCTAATCAGTTTGGTTTTAAAGGTCCCATTCAACCGACCTGTGTATCTATGTACTTAAAGAAACAATATCTAAATACATTGACAGTAATTCAACTATTTATAGCTGCTTCCTAGATATAAGTAAGGCATATGATAGAGTGAACCACAATATTTTATTTAAAAAACTAGAAGGCAGGAAGGTTCCCTGTACATATTAAATTTATTGAAATTTTGGTATTCCCACCAATCTTTTACCGTTAGGTGGGGCAATGTACTATCCGAATGTTTTGGTTCCTCTTGCGGGGTGAGACAAAGCTCCTTGCTCTCCCCTATGCTGTTTAATGTGTATATTGACGGATTAATTGCTTCACTTAATGAGACAACATGGGATGGTGTATAGATAACACAAGGATAAATAACTTAGTTTATGCCGATGATATGGTGTTAATAAGTCCCTCTGTTAAAGGTCTGGATCGGCTACTAAAAGTCTGCGAAATGTATTCGCAGAAACATGATATTCTTTTTAATGTTACAAAAACTAAGGTTATGCAATTTCATCCGAAAAGCTATAATCAGCCAGCTGATATTAGGTTTAAAATGGAAGGGGACGGAATTGAGGAAGTACAAGAGTTTAAGTATTTGGGTCAAACTATTATTACCAGCTCCTTGAGTGATGACTCGGATATAAGAAAACAATCTCGAAGCCTTTGTGCTAAAGCGAATATGAGTATAAGGAACTTTCGGTTCTGTACAAGTGAAGCTAAAGACACTCTCTTTCGTACTTTCTGTAGTAATATATACGAACAGCAACTGTGGGTGAATTATAAAAAAGGTTCTGGCAGAACCCTAAATTTGCTGTACAACAGGTCTTTTAGATTCTTACATAAATTACCCCCGAGATGCTCAGCTTCGCAAATGTTTGCTACCCACAATGTCCCGAGCTTCCCGGAGGTAACAAGATGTGCTCAATACAGTCTGATCAGAGAATTAAAAAATCAACCAACCCGATTATCCAAGCTATCCATGAGTCCTGCCGTTTATCCTCTAAGCTATGGAATTCTTGGTACGAAAACGTCTGTCTGTAGCTCCACTTAACTCCAACATTACTGTATTATTTCTAATGAACTGTATATATTTCTATCCTTAGTATGTGAACTGTCATTGTATTAATAATATTTGTCATATGGACTATAGTCTGACAATAAACCTTTTTATTTTCATTTCCATTTCATATAACATCATTTGGTAAATAAACACATTTTTTTGAAACTTCACAAACTACTCTAAACTACTTCAAACCCCCTCTGCAGTGACTATGTCGTTGCACTAAAAGGTCCACCTTTCTACAATTTCGACCACATTAGTGTGACGATTCGTGACGATTTTGTCTGTATACTCTCTCTCTCTCTCTCTCTCTCTCTCTCTCTCTCTCTCTCTCTATATATATATATATATATATATATATATATATACATATATATACACACCTTTGGTTAGCTTCCGCCCGAATTGTTCATTCTGACGAAGGTCAAGCGTTTCATTCCATATATATTAGGGTGTGACAGTTGCCCCAACTTTGTCCTACAATGCTGTTCAAAGTTTTGGTGTTGCATATTGACATAAAAAATACCCACGTGCAATTTTTTGAAGATTCATGCATATTCGAGTGAGCACCAGCAATTTGAAAAATAGCGATTTTGCTTATACGGCATACGCGCCTATACTGTATATGAGATTACACAACCATCATAAGGGATATTAACACAAATCATTTGCCTGTCTTAATTAAAAGCTGTTATCACTAACACAAAAAAGTTAATCATTCTTATTCTCTCATGGTACATTAAGGAGTTTTATCATATATTCACAAGGTATTATTTCTCTAGAGCAAGAAACCATGATTTCTGTTCGGAAACAGATGATCGTTTGCGCTGATTAGGAACGCGGAGTCTGTCATTTTTAACTACTTGAAGGACTTCTTGAAAGCGCTCCTCATCCCTGGCAACATTAAGAAAGTCATGGCAAAGTTTTACACCACGCTCTGCAGCCTCATTGACGACCTGAAGCTTGTCCACAACCCGTTTCATGTTCAGGTAGTCGTCATGATCCGCCCATTCACTGGCTGGACTGTGGAGAAACTGATAGGGCATACCTAAAATGGTGAAGAACCGGCTTGAGTCAGGCCCAATTAGGTCCACCAGGGCAGTGCCACTTTCTGGGACAGGGGGAAGATATGGCTTTCCATAGCCCCCATGATTGAGCCCCACTCTCTTAGTAACTTCAGTGCCTTCATGGCAAAGAAGGGCCTTCCTCATCTCTTTTGTCCTTTCTTGTACTTGGGACGAGAACAAAGCCAGTGGGGCCAACTCCTCAGTTAGGTACCAAGTGTGTCTACCGAGTGCCACACGTGCTTTGTCAACTATTGTGGCGTCATATGGGGCAAATTCAGCCAAGGTTTCGACCAAATTCAAGTCATTCAGTGGCGCACTTGCTGGAACGGGGCAAACAATCCACCATGGGACATAAATAGCGACTGTGAACACAGCAAACCGTTCTAACTTGCTGATTTGACTTTTAGTCACAACCTCGGCTTTGGGAAACTGCTCTTTGATCTGGCCTGACAAAAGAACAATCTTGAGGGTATAGAGCAGTTTAGCCATCCACCTTGCTTTGTGAAGTGCGCCGGGGTAGACCATTGTGAAGTTCACTGGCTCGGATCCTTTAGTTACAAGCAGCAGACAAAGCTCTACCAGCTCCTTGTAGTCGCCACGTGTAAATGGTTGGGCTAGAGATTCACGGAAGAAGTCAGCCATCTCCTGCTGGCGCTCCTCAAACACTCCAGGCATTGCGGGGTAGTAGTATTTCTTTTTTTCATTGTACGCCAGTTGAGAGAAATGGTTCTTGAACCTAGAAATGCAATTATTGGGATTATTGTATTTCGTACTAATCTATAATATTGTTTTAGGGGTATTAAGATTGATATGGTCGATCATTTGCTTGGTGTTAGTATATCTTATAAGTCTAATAAAAGAAATTCCACTAAATTTGTTCATCAGATAATAATATTCCTTGTTATTTTGTAAAGCTTGTGACTCACCTCTGGAAAACCATTATGTTTGGACTTGAAGAGCCCTCCACTTTCAAGCAATCCCAGCAAACACCTAGGATGACTTCGCCCACATGCCTGCGACAGGCGCACCAGAATACGGCACGCTCTAATTCCTTTTGGAGGGAGACGCAAGCAGCTGTTTTTTGTCCTGAAAAAAAAATGTAATTGTAGTTTAAGGCCACCATTTCAGGCACGTGCTTTTTGCAGATTTCTGTTAAATCATTCACTGTATTTTGGTATTAATGTCGTGATAAATTCACGCTGATGTTTGAAATAGGTTTACCTGTATTGGATGAAGTTGTGTCGAAAACCATACCAACGACATTCTGTTCACACTCCCAATCGACCAGAAGTTGTTTGGTTGCTGTTGATATCAAGTCTCCTTGAACCAGGCCAGCTTTTTGAGTCAAATGCGGAAGAGGTGGGACTCCAAGAAGCTTTGTGCCATTGACACCAAACACAAGAATGGGCAGGCGGTCATCAGTGCCTTTGGAATCCAGCGTGTCCATAAGTTTACCATCCCAGTGCACCAGTACTTTGTCTGATGGTTGCCATTCATCCATGATTTTTAAACTTATTTCTGACACGATGGAAGCTCGGTATCGGTGGGCCGTCCTTGCATTTAGACTCAGCTTTGATGTATCTCCACCACATGCAGATACAAGGGAGTACACAATTGCACTCAGCTGGGTCGGCGAGATGTTGTTTCGAACACTGCATGAAACAAGTTCTGCCGACTTCAGAATATCATGGGGCACAAAAATTGAAACTCCCTCTTTCACTGTTCTCCGATGTTTTCTCTTTGGTTCAGCAGTGCTGGCCTCATCAATGTCATCGTCCTCATCAGAGCTAATAGGTGAATCAATATCAGCCTGTACATTCTCAGCATGATCACATTGCTCTCTCTCTTGTCGCTTCTCTTCTCGCATCTGCCTTTTCTGTCGCTTCTGAACCTTTTCTGTGAGTACTTTGTTTACCCCAGAGTAGGTAGCTACTCTGTCACTTAGCATGCTTTTCATAAAGAGTATGTCAGTATCGATGGCATCTTGTTCGGCCTGAGTTTTCCCCTTTTTCGCAGCCGCCATGTCTTTCAACACTGTGTTCTTATAAAATTTCATCGTCAGGCTCAATTCTGATTTAAACTTCATAATTCCAGGATCATCAGCCCGTCTTCTATCCTCATTCTTTTTCATAAGCATCATGTAGTCTTTGTCATAGTAAGTTTTAATCACTCGGCCAATATTGTTCCCGCCTGTAATCGTCGGGACATTCGCCTTCTGGTAATGCAAAAGCACATTGTCAATGGTGGCAGATAAAGCCTGGTCCCAATGCATATCCCGAAGGTTTGCTAACAGACATAGTAAGACCTGCCTATTAGTTGGCAGTTTGCAGCCCTTTATTTCCTTTTCTTCTTCTCGTGGTACGGTGCCCAATAACATTCTGACATACTCATCATCTTGCCGTGTATCCATGATTAAATTCTCTATTCACAACATCAAATCACTGTCAAGGGAAAAGAAAAGAGCATCATTAAAATTAAATGCAATAAAATAATACGTGGAAAATTTGTGGGTCAGCGTTCCAGACCCGGAAATGAAAATCTGATAAAATGTGCTATTTTCACACTTATTTATGAAGTTCATAAGCTGAAATAGCAATACTTGCTGGTACGACGGTGCTAGCTCAAACATGCACCGATCTCCAAGAAAATTTACAGGGGTGTTTCCTAGATAAATACACAACACTAAAACTTTGAACAGCATTGTAGGACCATCTTTTGATTTTTGGAGGGCAACGGTGGTCACACCCTAATATATATATATATATATATATATATATATATAGAATATTCCTAATTCAATAACTTTTGAAACAACAGACTGTGAAGCCGGTTACATATGGCAATTCTGTTACATAGACATGAAATTATTAAACCTGAAATACTGAAACATTAAACATTGAAAAGTAGTGTTATGCAACCAATTGCAGTCATGTGAAGCAAAATTACGGCCACGCACCATTTAAAAACAGTGAAAATTCTGAACGAGTGTGTCACTCTCTTCTTTCGTGTTGATAATGTCCGTAATACTGTAATTTATGTGAAAGAAATATTTTGTAATAAACTTTTATTTTATAAATTGCTATAAAAGTTTACATTATACGAAACTGTCAGAAATGTTACGAAAGTTCAGAGCTTGAATTTAGTCGTCAAATCTAAGGCAATTCAAATGAACCCAAACGTGACGACTTTACGTTAAATTTTAAAAATCTTGCCGTCAACAAAATTTGTCGCAGGACCCCCATTTATACGTTGGTTTGACACAAAATATTTACGCGTGTGAACAGATCAGAACCATGTTTTAAAATGTAGTTTAACTATAAATAATTTGGCATCATTTCCTTCTTCAAATTGCTTGGTAGACAAATAGTTAAGAAAGTATTTTTTAATTTTTTATTTAATAAGTACAAAATCAAACTGAAATTATTTAATTGTGATTTGTTCACGTTACATCTATTGTACGACTCGGGAACCTAAATCTGATTTCTCCACCCGTGAAATAATGTGATCAGGTTTTTAATTACATTAAGTCTCAGTCTCAACTTAAAATCTCATATATATATATATATATATATATATATATATAGTGGGGCCCAATTTTAGTCGAATGAGGTGATGCTGATTAATTTGGTGCTAATGATTAATTGATATAATGATCGATTGCACTGATATGCATATGAAATTTTTTTGTCTGCTGTGAGGGTTTTTTCAACTCATATTATATAATTCGACCATGCTGAATTCGAAAATGACATTGGTTTTCCTCAATCAGGTCAGGTTTTTTCTCTATTGGCCATTTATTATAAGTCCAATTTTATCCCCAAATTTATTGATTTTTTTAGCTTAAACACTGTAGATACGAGTAATATTATAAGAACACTCGTGAAAAATGAAAACATTGTGTGAATAAATACTTTTATTCATACAATGAATATGGAAAAAAGTTTATTGAGGAAGGAATGAAGTTTTTTTGGCTTTCGGTCTGTGTTTTTCTTCGGGCACGTCTCGCTTCAAACACCAGCAATAGTCCGCCAGCATATTGATATCCCAGTTTCCCTGGTACCTCTCTTCCATTATTTTGATATCTTGGTGAAATCGTTCACCCTGTTCCTCACTATAATCCCCGCAATTTTCAGGAAAATAGTCCAAGTAGGACCACAAAAAGTGCATTTTTATGGACATGCGCGACCCATGAGCTTTGAAAGCTTCCATCAAGTTTTCGACAACGGACTCGTATTCTGGACTTCTACGCTTGCCAAGAAAATCAGTGACAACTGATTTGAATGCCTGCCAGGCATTCTTCTCAGTTGGAGTCATTGCGTTTTCGAACTGAGTATCCTTGATCAAAGTTCGAATTTGAGGACCATCAAAAACCCCAGCATTTAGTTTAGCATCAGATATATGAGGAAATTTACTCTCGAGATATCGGAATGCTGAACCCTCCTTATTCATTGATTTGATGAAATGTTTCATCAAGCCCAGCTTAATATGAAGTGGTGGGAGCAAAATTTTTGTTGGTGGTACAAGGGGCACTGAAACGACATTATGCGACCCAGGTTCAAAATTCTCTCTGGATGTCCATTCACGCTGTGCATAGTGCTTCTCATCCGCTCGGCTATCCCATTTGCAGAGGAAACATGGGTATTTCGTGTATCCCCCTTGCATTCCCAATACAAATGCCACAATCTGAAAAAAAATGAAAATATTTAAAGAATTTAGAGAATTTGTTCTATCAGATAAAAAAATCTATGCATTGGACTGTATCACTTCTGTGGGGAAGTTGTGTTCTTATACGCTCTCAAATAACCTTTGGAAAAACAACATAGTCAATAGCAATAGTTTACTTATGATATTAGTATTACCTTCAAATCTCCACAGATCCTCCAGTTATGTTGGTCGTATACGAGAGCATCCAGTAAAATTTTCATGTTATCGTAGCTCTCAGTAAGTTGTACGGAATGTGCTACAGGGACTGATGCAACCCTATTCCCAATGTTGAGAAGTACTGCTTTCAAACTTCGTTTAGACGAGTCTATAAATAGCCTCCATTCTGATGCGTTATATGGCAGGCCCAAGGATTCGATTAGCCCTCAACATTGCAGCAGTACACTAAGGAAGAGGTATTTTCGTGCACTGCAAAAAACTTGCGGAATTCTTCCTCTCGTTTCCTATACCAGGAGAATGTTGTTCCCGGAGCCAGCAAGTTGTCCTCTCGAAGTCGTGAGCCCAAGATCTCGGCAGCTAATTTGGAAAGTCCTAAATCCCTGGTAAGATCATTAAGTTTGGCCTGGTTGAGAGGCCTCGGCTCATTTGAAGCGGTATTTTGAGGTATATACGACTGGGACTGGTCATTGGCATTGGTCATTGATTCATCATCAGAATCATCGAAGTCCAGGGTTTGAGGTGGGTCGGGTATTGGAATTCCAGGACCATGGGGTACAGGTCTCATAGCAGAAGGAATGTCAGGGTATACAACAATGTGTTTATTCTTCTTGTTAACTCCTGAAAATAGAAACACAGAAACATGGATATAAAACTTGCATAGGAAATAGAAGAAGCATTCAGACAGTGGCGGCTCGTGAGGGAAGGCTGCGGTCTGTAAGATATGAAATAGGTCGATGGAGTCTGTATATTTTCTTTCTTTTTCATTCATATTGTCCCTTCGGGGACAATATGAATGAAAAAGAAAGAAAATATACAATCATTGTATATGTAAATGTAACTTGTATAACAATATGTATGTGTAAATGTATTTTCTATAACAATATGTATATGTAAATGTATGATTACCATTATGGTGAATATTATGCTATATATGGTGAATATTACATTATGGTGAATATTATGTCAAGTTTCATACGAGGATTTCAAAATATTTAAGAAAAATAAATTTATAAGCCCACCTTGGAGGTTTGTCATGCAGAAATAGCAATCTGTCACGTGATCCTTTCCTTCTCTCCAAATCATGGGAATTCCAAAAGGCAAAGATTTCGCTCTGCCTTTGCTCCATCTTCTCAAATTTTCAATGCACGTCTTGCAGCACATATGAGGGGCGAAATTTTTGTCCTGGTCCCCTAGCTTAATTCCAAAGTATGCTCTATACATTGTCTTCACAAATTTAGTGATTTGGGACTGGTTATTTGGCATGGTAACCGTCCCACATATGTAGCAGAATCTATTGGGATCATTTTTGCACGCTCTATTCATTATGAAATATTTTATCTATATGCCTGAAAAGTAAAAAAAGATATTATACAAGTGAAACAAGTGATGATAGATGTTACTGTTCCAATTCCGCTTTGACAAAATCACGAAAAATTCTATTTTACTTATGAGGCCATAGCCGGATAACCTGAGCTGATTGAGAAAAACGGATTGCAGATTCGAAATCAGCAGGAAAAACTCTATAAGAATCACTTACAAAACCCTTGCCAGCAAAATTGATGCATACCAGTGTTGTTAATGACAGGCTGGGTCAACAATTTATGATGTCCTACACTCTACAGTCTACAGTATCACCGGTTGAAAGTGGCTAATGGAGTAGGCCCACTATAATTACTGACTGAAATGATATGAATTGCTTCGAGGTCACCAGCTTGGATTACACCCAAGCAAATATTGTTAAGGTTAGAAAAATTACCTTATGGTTTTGTGTTTAATTAAGTAAATAAATAATTTATTTGTTCACAGTAATTAACGTGGCAATGAAGGTATTTACGGTGATTAACAATTACATAACGGCATTTATATCATAGTATGCTAAATATGCCTGAGGCTTAGCAAATAAGGAAATGGTTATCGAGATTAATTGTTAAATAATACACTCATTTATGATAGGCTAGAAGTTATGCATAATTGGAACATGGACAAAATGTTGCAGCCTAATAATAATTGGAAGAAATGCACGTAAGTTGGTACACTGTAAATTGATTAGGTAGGCTAGAGTTACGCAGAAGTGGAACATTGAATGGGCCTAGTAAATGATATAAAGAATGCACGTGCGTTCAGTACACGGTAAGTGAATTCGACCGTCAATAATGAAATGTTTAAATAAACCACATAAATAAACGGATGCAAAGTATTTATGGATTATATGAATGAACACAATAGCAGGATGGTACACGATTACGGTATTGGAATGACACTTGAATTGGGCCTACTGCAGTCTTAAAGAGAAAGTTAGTTTGAACAGTATTTAAAGCACTTTATGTATAGCCTGATCACGCTGCTGCGATTACGCTCTGTAGGCTTAGCGAGCATTGCTTAAGAACGAGGCACAGAGAGCTTACCGACAGTGTTGAAAATACCTCTTGAGATGAAGGGTATGCTTGAAGGTCGACCTTGTAGATTGGAAACCTGCGGTGAAGTTGACCGTTCGATGTTACGTACGCCGAGATGATCGTGGAACTGGTAGCGAGCCTCTTGTTGAGAGTTTGCTTGAGGGAACGGACGGTTCTGCGGACACTGATGTAGGCTTCACGAGAATTGCTTGATAGACGGTGACCGGCTGAGCGAACGGCGCTGGTTTCGAAGGAGTGCTTCTGCAGGCTGACGGCGGAAGGTCTTACTTGATGATAGATCGGAAGCTTTGAAGGAACAGCAGGCCGCTCTCCGGCGAAGGCCGGAGAACGGGTGACATGATGAATGTCGCTGCTGACGAAAGTAGAGACCAAAACGAGAAAATGACAAGCGACAGGTGACCGGGTGAGAATGAGAGCGTGTATCAGTAGAATCTCGCTTATATAACCTCTGTGACGCGGAACTTTCGCGCCATATCTTGAGACGCCTTCTAAAGCGTCCTTTTTGTGCCAAGGGCTTGGCTTTTCGCGGGCCTTTTGGGAAGCTACAAACGTCTTCATTGTTTCTGATTCCTTGACCACATGTGTCTTCTAAGAATTTTTGATGATGGCGTGGAAGAAAGAATTTGTTTGTCTACTTGTTAGTCTATTTCCTGTCGGTCCTCTACATATATATAACCTTGGTTTAGCTTCCGCCGAATTATTCATTCTGACGAAGGTCAAGCTTGTCACTCCACCTCAGACCTACAGGTTAACGGTGAACCCAGACCACGCCCCATCAGCAGCCCAGCGTTTTAACCATAGGCTACCTCGGGTACCCATTTACCTACCAATCAATGAGTTCTTTTTTTTTAATTATGTGGAAGGATGAACAGCTGGGTTTTGCTGAGCGCCGCCTGCTGTCACCGGGTCTCGATCCCGGGGCCGGTGGATTTGTCGTCAGCGACGCTAACCACCACACTACCGAGGCGCATATGTGTATATATATCCCTCTAAATTATGAAGTCTCGTTTTTATTTTAGTTATATTATATTTTTGCAATTTTTTAAACTCATTTCATATTCTGATAAATTACTGTGTGGCGTATCTGTAAAAAAATAATAAATTTTTTGTGTCAGAGTAGCTGAAATGATGAGCCATTTTTGTTCGTCAAATTTTAATTTTTCTTTTGCTGTATAAATTTTGTTTTGTTGATTACACTTAAATTATTCTTTACTTATTATTATCTTGATTTTGCGGGCTACGTCGTGGCTAGTGTCGTAACACCGCTTTCCGTCGATCAGCGAAGTTAAGCTGTATTGAGTCTGGATAGTAGTTGGATGGGGGACCGCCCTCTGCCTCTAGATTATGTAGCGACCCGTGGTTCGGTTCCCACTTAAAGCTGCAGGTTTCCTCCGTCATATGACCTTAGATGTTGCGAAAGAGATTAAACATTCCCTACATTGCATTAGAATCTTGTTTTTTTCTAGTTACTTCACTCGTGAAATACTTGGTTTGAAGTTGACTTAATTTTGAAACTTCTTAATGGATTATTTGAATTTTTTGTAAACTTTCCTCAAAAAGTGAGAGAGACATTGTAACGAAGGCAAAGTTTATTAAGAAAATGCTTGAAGTAAAAAGTGGCGTAAACAGTATATAAACGACCTGCCAGATGTACTCCATTCAGTTACAATTAGCATGGTCATAAAAACTGGTAGTATAGATACAAAAATGTCGATGAGGTAAATGGGGGATGGGGAGTGCCAGTGCCAGAGCGGCCACGCCAAGAAGGTGGGATGCTTTTCCCCCAAAAGTAGAGAAAATTGAATACCGAGTAACCTAACCTAACGTAACTTAAACTTGAAAATATTTTTGGTACTTACGTATTAATGGGGGCCCACCACATATTGATGATTGGTTAGGTTAAGTTGTAATATTTTCGTTAGTTGAAAATTTCTAATACATCATATTTTTTAAATAGCAATATTTTTTTAAATATTTACAATGATTTATATTTCAAATATTTACAATGATTAATACATGTTCCACATTAGAAACAACATTTGTTTCTGGAGGCCAAAAATTCTTAATAGCATTAAGAATGGAATTGAATGGATCGTGATCATGTACCAACTGTCGCCACATAAATTCAGCAAGATATGACTCTAGGTGATGGCGTGCAGTGCCTCGATGCTTTTTATTTCTCCACTTAGCTGATCCCCAGAGCCTTTCGATCTCTTGTGTGTGAGTACCAGTTTCCGGGTTGACGAAATTGTACTTGTGGTTAACTTTAAAGTGTTGAAATCCTGACTCTGCTAGATGTTCCGATATGTATGATGGTCATGAGTCTGAGTAAATTATCGATCCCTGAGCGATATTGTTTTTTATAGCCTCCATTAGGGTGGAAGCAGTACGACCAGGAACTTGAAGTAGAAAGCATTCCTTAGTTTGCCTCCAAATGCCTCCAAATATTCATTGCTGTGGAAGTTGACGACCGGCATTGTTCTTTCGTTTACTAAAGAGGCTTTCGTCGATCTCTGCAATTAAATTATCACCGCCGATTTTCTTAATTGACCGTGATTTTAGAGCATCTACGCACACTTCTCTGAGGTAATTATTCCAGTCTATAGTAGTTTTGTCCGCCATGTCCAATTGTCGGTGGCACCAATCTATCGAAGTCATTTCTTCTGACCAGCAGTAAATAAAACGGAGAGCAGTTACAAAAGGAAGCCTGATCCGATAAACCAGTTCCCAACGCGCATGTTTACTTTACTACGGCAACTTCTAATATTACAGCACCATTGAATTCTTTCCCCAAAGTACAGCTTCATCTTGACCTTTTTCGCATATACGTTCAGCAGGTAGAATTTTTTGGCTTGCAAAAAAGAGACCGCATCTTCTTCACTTTATGGTAGATCCCAAATTTTAATCATGAATAAGCCTAAAAATTTTTTTTTTTTCAGAAAATTGTATAAAAAAGTATTTTAAAAAATATTGCTATTTAAAAAATATGATGTATTAGAAATTTTCAACTAACGAAAATATTACAACTTAACCTAACCAATCATCAATATGTGGTGGCCCCCCCCCCGTTAATACGTAAGTACCATATTTTTCGTATATAATAATATATATATATATATATATATATATATACGAGACGTCATACTATGAACTTCAGCAGCCACCATTCACATATGTCTTAGGCATAACAGTGAAGTTATGGCTTCGGAAGTCGAACCCCGAACTTCAATGTGAGAGTTAAAATGCTTGTATATATATATATATATATATATATATATATATATTATATATATATATATATACAACGTATATATTGAAGTATAAAATTAGCACGCTGACCCATTGCTATTATAAGTGTAGAGTATAAATTCCACGACAACACTTTCTTAGGCATAACACTGATATTACACCATCAGAAGTCGAACCCCCAACCTCAATTTTTATGGAACAATAATTCGTTTATGCCAAAGGTGAAACTCAGACTAATTCACAGATGCATATAATCTATAATTGCTGGAATTTTCAAATATGAAGGTTCTATAGTTTTGTTACAGTGAACAATTTAAAAGCATATGTCTAAAAATAGCATGCCGAAGAAAATGAATTTGAACTTAACAAAATTTACTTAAACAAATGGTCAATGTGACCACCTCCCTGTTGGTAAACTGCCCTCAATCGCTTCTTCCACGAGGAGATGCACTTTCGAACCTCATCTAAGGTGATATCCTCCCATGCTCTACTGATTTTCTCCTTAAGTTCATCTTCGGTGAATTTGTCTTTCTGGCTGCCGTAAACCTTCACCATGAGGGAATCCCATACTGAATAGTCCATCGGATTACAGTCGGGAGACTGAGGCGGCCATTCATCCTTTTTGATGAAATTAGGAGTCTCTTGCTCTAGATGATTTTGGGTCGCTCGGCTTGTATGGGCGGGTGCCCCATCTTGCTGGAAAATGTAGGCCTCATCAAGATACAGCTGACGACAATCAGGAAGTAACCCATTATCTAACAGGTTGATGTAGCGCTCAGAGTTAACTTTAGTTTCGTTTGTGACAATAAAATGAATTCGTGTTTTCCCCTTCCATGAAATTCCCGCCGATACCATTACTTTTCTGCTGAATCGTGAGGTTTCATGATAAAGCCTGGAGGGAGGAATGTCCTTTTTCCTTGAACCATAAACCCTGTCATTTTGCCTGTTTTTGGCCACCTCCAACGTGAAATCCTTTTCGTCTGTAAACACAACTTTTTGCACGTCTTCAGCTGAGTAGCGTTCATATAGGGATTTACAGCGGGTCTTTCTACGCTGTCTTACATTCTGATCACGCCGAGAAACTCGAATTCTCTTGTAGGCCTTCAATTTCAAACGTTTTACAATCCCTTGTACAGAGGAGCAAGAAATCCCAAGGTCGTACGCAATCTGTCTCTGGGAGCGATGAGTTCCTGGTGTATTCTCCTGGGATTGAATCAGTTCCTCCACGGCAGCCTTATTTTCTTCTGTTGAAACACTTTTGGGCTGCTGCTGCCGGGTTTTCTAGCTGTTGATCCAGTATCCTTTATCTTTCTTATTAAGTTATAAACACTTTGACGAGTCCAGTTCTTTGCGGGGAATTCTCGGACAATCCTATTTCCATTCCAACCTTTTTCCTTGACACATGCTTCTATGATGGCTTTATCACTTTTACTTAACGTCATGCTGGCGGGGTTTTAGCGGAAAAATAAAAGAAAGCAAATTCACATTAGGTTTAGCCTACGCCAGCGAGTGTGTCATACTACGCTACATTAGGTTTAGCCTACGCTAGCGCACGTACGTGTCAGATGCACACCAGGCATGCTATTTTTAGACATATGCTTTTAAATTGTTCACTGTAACAAAACTATAGAACCTACATATTTGAAAATTCCAGCAGTTATAGATTATATGCATCTGTTAATGTGTGCAAAATCTCAATCGCATAAGTTTTGAATTGTTGCAGTTATTAAACTTTCAATTAAGTAAAGTTTTTTTGTGGCCACCCGATATATACTGTATATATATATATATGTGTGTGTGTGTGTGTGTGTGTCGTGCGGCTTTCCGCTCGAATGTAGGAATTTACGATAGACGGAATCCGGTAATTGGTCCTCTCGTTTGGTAGACGGAATTGTATCTGTAGAGCTTGGAGAGATGGGGGTCCGGGAGGACTCCATTTTCGATCACGTTTAACATCAACGCTCGTGGGCGTACACAACTCTCCGCAATAAATGTTAACTATCATTGCTCACCCTTATCTCGGTTAGCTACTGTACATCGTCTCGGAAAATTACCATCGAATAACTTTAACTAACCCCCTTCGTGAAGTAAGGCGTACGATTGCGATAAAAATGTATAAGGTAAATTTCACGGTGAATGGAAACAATAACGTTCACTTCTCTACATTTATTATTTCACTAATGCGCTTAAGAGGACGAGTAAATTCTGGTTAATTCCTTAAATTTACAGGGCTACAGCAGAGGGAATATTTATAAGGCGAGGTAGCGTCACTACACAAATCTCTCACAGAGTTTGTAGTCAAAGGCACAGTTACGGGGAGCGGAAACGAGGCAAAGACCCCCGCCGTCGACTCTTTCAGGATTTTTATAACCTCGGGGTAGGCGGGGTCGAGGTGGAGTGAGTGTCACCTTTTTAAGGGGTTTTCGGGAGTGGTTTCCAAGCAAGGCCTATGAGAGCATTTCACATCAAAATTTGGGCGGAATTATATTTGAAAGGTAACCCACTAAAAATGAAATATTCTCTGCCAACCTGGATGTTTACTCTCCGGGTATCAATCAGAATTGTTTCTCCTTGCGGGCGCCAGAGCAGTTCGATAGGACTAGTCGCTCGTCTAAGTGATTTTTTTATAATGAAGTTGTTTATAAACGCCTTCTTTCATTGGTGTGCGAGAGGTATGTTTTCATACGCGTATCGCATTGATCGAGGTTGGGAGGTTACATGGGGTTACAAACTTACAAGAGGTTTCAAGGGGATACGTGAGGTTACAAAACACTGCGACACTCTGTGATAATTTGACTAAGATATTTTGGTTTAACATTAGAACGTAATTCGTCAAAGACGAACTCGTTTGGACCGTAGAGTTTACTGCAACGGGATATATATATATGTGTGTGTGTGTGTGTGTGTGTGTGTATATATATATATACCTTTGGTAACCTTTGGTTAGCTTCCGCCCGAATTCTTCATTCTGACGAAGGTCAAGCTTTTCACTCAACCTTAGACCTACAGTTTAACGTGGAATCCGAACCACGCCCCATCAGCAGCCCAGCGTCTTAACCACTAAGCCACCTATGGTGGCCTAGTGGTCCAAGATATATATATATATACATATATATATTATATATATATATATATATATATATATATATATATATGATACACACAGACCGTGCATGGAACAAGGAATTCTTCTGCGATAATTAAATCCACTATAGTCCGAGTAAGTAATGGTAAATGACAAATACCATAGTTTTTCTTTTTCATGATGATGCTAGCCCGACGTGGGCAACGGGTCACTCGCAAAGAGGTCCCATAAATATAGCTTCCCTCACCAGCTATCTGCAAAGCAGACAGGATCCAGCTTTGGGACATGGATCTAGGGTTTAAAGCAGCCTAGTCCTGCTACATTTAGAACCTCAGTATAAGCAAAAGACTCGCTGTCTTCACGTCAGATTGAATACATCAAAGAAAAAGGGGTAACTATTATATTTTAGCCAAAAAACAAAACTTAAACCTTAACTGGCAGAATTGAGCGTCCACTTTTCAAGGCACATAACATGTCCGTTTCAAGATGGGAATGAACTCAGAATGGTCCCCTAAGTTTTTTATGATACACACAGACCGTGCATGGAACAAGGAACTCTTCTGGGATAATTAAATCCACTATAGTCCGAATAAGTAATGGTAAATGACAAATACCATAGGTTTTCTATGGTATTTGTCATTTACAACATAACACGGGTGTTATGTTGTATATCAAAGATAATATTGCGAACGTTATAGAAGTAAAGCACACAATTTCAGAACCGATAGATTCGACTATAGCAGAACTTAAATTGAACGATTTCAAACTTCTTGTTGCGGTTATATATAGGCCCCCTAATCAAACAGCTAATACGGACGAAGCGTTATATCGTGAACTAAAGAGAATAATCGGTAGTGAGCAGGCTTTAGTTATGGGTGACTTTAATTGCGCTAACGTGAATTACGATACAATGCAGGGAGACGCGGAAGGTAATCGTTTAGTTAATTTTCTCGAGGATAGCTTTCTTATTCAAAAGGAAGGTTGGGGAACTTACGAGGTTGGACAGTATTTTAGATTTAGTAATAACTACGGATGATAGGCTAATTACTGATCTTCAAGTAATACAACCGTTAAGCAATAGCGATCACAATATGGTAGAGTTTGTCCTCTCAGTAAGTCACTCGAAACCAACTAACTCGACTAAAATTCCTAACTTCCAGCATGCAGACTTTTGTAAATTTCGAAATAAATTGTCACACGTCAATTGGGAAAACGTAATGGGGAACTCCAACGCAAAACTAATGTGGGAATCGTTCGAAAAGTATTTAGGACTATAAATGAGGAATGTGTACCGTACAAAATTAAGCGTGCGAAAGTAAACAACAAGCCCTTGTGGTTTACTTCTAGAGTAGGAAACATTATAAAGAGTAGAGATAGGGCTTATAGGCTACATAAGTGTGATAAAGACAATTTGTGGTTACGAAACAACTACATATTTCTAAGACGTGAAGCGAAAAGTGTAATAAAAAAGTCCAAGCGCGAATTTGAAATCTCCATAGCTCGTGACGGTAAAGAAACCCCCAAGCGATTCTTTCAATACGTCAATAATAGAAATCCAGTAAAAAGTGTCTTGGGGCCTTTGAAAAATGTAAACGGATATCTAGTTTTTGAAAACAAGGAAATGGCTACCTTGCTAAACGAATTTTTTACGTCAGTTTTTACTATAGAAGATGTAACGAATATCCCTACGGTCATAGACATAATACCTTTTGATAATGGTAATATTTTGGATAATATTGTGGTTAGTGAAGGGGAGGTAATGCGCTATATTGATAAAATGAAAACGCGTAAATCACCGGGGCCGGATTCCATATATCATAATATCCCATACAACTAAAAGAATTAAAAGATAGCATTGTTGTGCCGCTAACAAAGATTTTTAATGCGTCTATTTCTGAGGGGTGCGTACCAGATAATTTCAAGTTAGCAAACATAACACCTATATCTTTAAGAAAGGCGATAAAGGTGGCGGCGGGAATTATAGGCCAATCAGTTTAACGTCTGTTGTAGGTAAGCTACTGGAATCAATAATTAGGGATCGTATAGTCGAACACTTAGAATTGCATAAACTAGTTAGAAATACGCAGCACGGTTTTAGGCGAAACAAATCTTGCTTAACTAATCTTTTAGAATTTTTCCAAAGCGAGGTTGACGTTTACGATAGTCATCGGGCGGTTGATGTAGTGTATTTAGATTTTCAAAAAGCGTTTGACACCGTGCCGCACAAAAGACTCATTGAAAAAACTAAGGCTCATGTAATCAGGGGTGTAGTAATAAATTGGCTAGAAGAGTGGTTGCGAGGTAGGAAACAGAGAGTGGTCGTTGATGGAGCGGAGTCGTGTTGGGCTAATGTAGCGAGTGGCGTTCCTCAGGGTTCTGTACTGGGCCCCTTGCTTTTTCTTATATATATATTAACGATTTAGATGTCGGCCCAGTCAGTACAGTTTCAAAGTTTGCGGATGACACGAAGCTGGGTGGTAGGGCGATTAATGACGAAGATAGAGGTAAAATCCAGGAAGATCTGAATAAAATCGTTGATTGGTCAGTCACATGGCAAATGAGATTTAACGTTGATAAGTGCAAAATTTTGCATATAAGTTCGCGTAACAGTAATTTTGCGTATAGTATGTCAGGGAAAGAGTTAACAAGCGTAAAGCAGGAAAAAGATTCAGGAGTTATAGTCACTGGTGATTTAAAAGTAGCGAAACAAAGTACAGCAGCGGTCAATAAGGCGAACAAAGTGTTAGGTTTTACAGCTCGAAATTTTGAGTACAAATCGCGCGACATTATAGTTTCTCTATATAAATCATTAGTTAGACCCCATTTGGAGTACGCGGTCCAATTTTGGAATCCGCATATGCGCAAAGATATAGACAAAATCGAACGAGTTCAAAGACGAGCAACTAAGATGATTCCGTCGCTTAGGTCAAAGTCGTACGAGGATAGGCTTAAGGAGTTAAAATTGACTACACTCGAGACTAGGAGGCTAAGGGGTGATCTAATCCAGGTTTTCAAAATTATGAATGGGTTCGATAACGTAGATGAGATAGCTTTTTCGAAATATCTCAATATAATAGGACTAGAAATAACGGATATAAGTTGACAAGTAGAAGGTTCGAGGCAGCAGTTGCCAAAAACTTTTTTACGCATAGAATAGTAAATAGCTGGAATAGTTTTGCCGGTAGAAGTAATTCGTAGCACGTCTATAAACATGTTTAAAAATCGATTGGACGCATATGTTGATAGATTGGGTATAGTTTAAGGTAGTAAAATTAAGGCTTTGTGGTGATAGATCCCACAGCTCAACACAAGTGTTGTGGGATATAGGGAGGCAGCATCTTGGGTTAGGGGATACTCTCTGTCCTTACACACCCCATTTAAAGAGATTCCTCTGCCGAGCGGTGCCCCCCATAGTACTGTGAGGTATTGAAAAACTCATGATCTTCACTTGCCCGACAAACACCTTTAAATGGGAGACCCAAAATGGGTGCACACCAGTGGCGACTGGCGTATAGGAGCGATGGAGCGATGGAGCGGTCGCTCCCCCTTGCTTGAAACGATAAATATTAATTTAACAGATAAAAAATATGTTAATTTCAAGATATTCAACAATTATTTTTATATTTTATTAAAATATTTTTTTAATACAAATTTATGGCTTCTTTTGACATATAAGTACCGTACGGAAGCACCATGTGATTGTTTATGTAGGCTACTAGAATTCTAAAAATTATAAATTTTATGAAATCGCACCCCCCATACATTTATACCACGAGTCGCCACTGGTGCACACACATTTCTAAATTACTGTACAGTCTTTACAGCCACACCTACACTTTTCCTCCTAAGTATATATATTGTAATGTATATGGTTGTAAATTTTGACTTGGTCCGCAATCGATATGGACCGTGACTTATTTTTGGTTGGCAAGGTACTGGTATTGATGGATACCGTAATGAAATTGACTGGATTCTTTGGATCTGATATATTTGCATGTCGGTTATAAATAGATATAGAGTGTAACATATTTGTGGATAGTAGTCTATTATGACTTGATCCTCTGGATCCAGAGATTCTCTCTTTAGTTTTAAATCGATAATATAATTAATTAGTTTTAAACTGATAATTATTTAGTTTTGTAAAAATTGGTCGTTACCAATGTAAAGGCAGTTTTTATAATACATTTCTTATGTTCTTATGGTTCGGAACCCACGTAAAATTGTAGGTCCCCTCCGCCACCACGGAGGACATACACAATACACAATTACGAACACAGTTAGGTAGACCAGCCATGAGTGGATCCTAGGGTCTTTGTTGGTCTGAAACATTATAACATATATTGCATTTTTGCATTCAGTATTTCACAAGAGAACAAAGGTTACAACGGAAATTATTTTTATATTACGCATTTCGAATTTCTCTTTTTTAATTGTTGGTTTCAGAAGTTCTTTTATATATTTCCGGTTTAGTAAACACGATCCTATTTGAAAACACCGCTTTGAGTATTTTATTTTAACTGATTTACATTTTTAGCTTTGAAAATTCTAAATTTCCGCTCTTATGGCTTTGTTTTCAAGTTTCGTCTTCTGGAAATTCGTGTTAAAGAGTGCTTCAACGTTAAATATGGAAATTATATTCAGTTATTTACTATAAAATGTAGTCCTTTCTTTCACTGAATTTCATTCGAAATCTCCAAAAGGATTTGATGAAATTGCGGAGATAACTTTTGAGTGTCTATATGACGAGATTCATCGCTTGAAAAGTGAGTTCGTGATCAACTTTAAAAAAACTTTTGATCTTGGTAATCGCGTTTTCCTTTCATGTAACGTTCAAACAAACTTCACAAAAATGGAAATTAAGTCACTCACGTTCATAGCCACTGGATGAAGTTCATGATCTTCCTACGCAAATTTTAAAACATTTTATTTGTGCTTTATAGATTTGTAGCCGATATAATGTGGCCATTCACTTTTTATGTTCCCACGAGCGTGCGCAGAGGCACAAACACCCACACACATACTGTACATACGTACATACACACAGACATATACGAGTATTATACATACTGTATATCCATGCTTGCATATACACACGCTTTTAATAGTACCTAATTTGAAATTTATATAGCTTTTAGTCAGTGGCGGATCTAGGAATTTTCAAAGGTGGGGGCAGACCACTTTAAGAGCGCCGTCGTATCTGTCGAAACTGTTGCGTAGCCAGAAGCACACCTCACCTCATCCGCTCCCCGACAAACAGGGTTGTCAGATATTTAGTTACACATATCGCCGAGTTTTGTTTATGTCTCAAGTTTTATCGCCAATTAAATCAAGTTGTGAATTTGGAAGAAACTAGTTTGCGTTGGGTATTAAACTGAAAATATAATATCATTCATAGTCCATGGGGCGCCATTACTTCTGATAGGGGCGCCAAAATAGGTTCCTAGAACTAAAGGGAGACAGCCCCGCGTCCCCCTTAAATCCACTAGTGATTTTAATTTTATTTCTATATATGAAACTATCTTATCCTGATGTACATGTGGACGATGTACCAAGCAAAGAATTTCCGTCTTTTAGCCCCAAAACATCAAAACTCCTGTAAATACTTTATCATAAAATTTGAATTAGTGAATTTATTGATCCTAAGAGTAATTAAAACCGGATTATGTTATGAACATGTTCAAGTTATGTACTTTTCCACGATAGTAAATATTTTGGATCACCTGAAGATCAGGGCCCCCAGCCTTCGTTAGTTAACCTTATAAGGCTAACTAACGAAAATATCACGACTTAACCTAACCAGTCGTTAGGTCAACTGTACACCCTTAACGATTGATCAGGTTAAGTCGTGATATTTTCGTCAGTTAGCCTTATAAGGCTAACTAACGAAGGCTGGGGGCCCTGATCTTCAGGTGATCCAATATTTTCTTAGTTTTTATAGATAGTTTTAATATATGGACCGAAAATTTTCTCTGGTCTAGAAAACACAAAATATTTCTAAGTTGACCCGTCAACTGGAACTTAAAGTCCTAGTTCGTTTTATAAAACACACACACACACACACACACACACACACTTTTGTGTTTGATTTTATACAGAAAGTAACGTAACTCCATCTTGTTTAACACCAAATTAAGCCTTTTTATAACTTTTATAAGGAGAGTTTCCACTTTATAGAATGTGTCAAGTTCTTACACCAACATTAATTTTGGAACTAAAGTGAGTTTGTGAAGTAGTTACTCACTATTTTATATATAAACCTTTCAAAAAACTTAGTTTTGCTTCCACGCGAATTGTTCATTCTGACGTAGGTCAAGCTTGTTGCCCCACCTTTGACCTATAGGTTAACATGGAATCTCAATCACGTCTTCCCGTTCAGCAGCCCAGTAGCTTAACCATTGCGTTACCCATGGTACTCATTTATCTACCAACCAGTTTTAAATTTATTATTTTTGTATGAAAGGATGAACAGTTAGGTGAGCTGAGCGTCGCTTGGCCTTGCCTTGAATTGGAATAAAGGTCAGTGAATTCCTCGTCAGCGATGCTAACCGCTACATCACCTCGGCGCACATATATATATATATATATATATATATATATATATATATATATATTATATATATATATACTTTCATAAAGCGTGATCATATTATTATATTACATTATTACTAAATCATTTTACTCAGACATTATTAAAATACATTCAGAAGAGGAGGTAAATATAGAAATAAGAAATGATAATAATGCAACATTATATATATATATATATATATATATATATATATATATATATATATATACACCTTGGTTTTTGCTTCCGCCTAAATTGTTCATTCTGACGAAGGTCAAGCTTTTCACTCCACCTTAGACCTACAGCTTAACGTGGAATCCGAACCACGCTCCACCAGCAGCCCAGTTTTTTAACCACTAAGCTACCCAGGGTATCCATTTATCTACCAATCACTTTCTTTATTGTATGAAAGGATGAACAGCTGGGTTTTGCTGCGCGCCGCCTGCGGTTACCCGGTCTCGATCCCTGGGCCAATGGATTCGTAGTCAGCGACGGTAACCACTACACCACCTAGGGGCATATATATATATAATAAAATTATTTCATGAAAATAACACGTGAATAATGTTTGTGATGAAAATAACCATGAAGGAAAAAAGAAAACACGGAATGGTGCACAAGCGCTTTCGTCTAATGACATCCTCAGGAATACTGAAATTAATAACAAATTCAAGACTATATAATTATAGGTCACAAAGAAAAAGTAAAAAAAAAAAAAGGATATGATTGGTGTGCAAAAAATTGTAGGAGCAGCATACAAATTTATATGGAAAAGCTACCAGTTTTAGCACCTTACCCTTCTTGTCTAAATCCGTTCTGAACGAATTCAAAACAACAGGATCAAGCGAAAAAAAGGCCCTGGCTAATGTTGAAATTGTTTGCAAGTTGAATAATTGCAGACTCAAAGATATTTCTATTAACAATGTTGCTTGAGTGAAACAAAACTTAAGCATAATTCGAATCAATACAATGGGATAACTCTGACAAATTGACAAAGAGGGCACTGGACGACTGTCCCGTTGTAACAGAAAATTGCTGCTGTTTTTACACGCGTGTTCATATCCTTTCCCGTCTGTCCAATGTAAAAGGAATCACAGTGTTTACAACCAATTTTATAGATAATGCCTGAATTATTGGTTGGACTATTCTTTACTGTGATATTTTTCATAATATTGTCATATAAAAATACTGCATTAATGTTAAAAAATTTAAGTACATTAGCAATGCCTAAAAAGCAAGGGAAAAATAGAGGTACTGAAATATTCTTCGACAAAGTGTGAGGGTTATTATTCACACGATAGAAAGTTCGTTTTGTCTTGTTAAAACAAGATTCCAAAAGGGCAGGTAGGTAACACAAATCACTTCCAGTTGATTTTTTCTAATTCGGCATCCATGTATTCCGGACTGGCGATCCTAAGAGCGCGGAGGAACATCGAAAACAATACGGCTTTCTTGATAGGGGTGTCACATCCGGAGTAAAAGTGTACGTAGGACAAATTGTTTGTTTTTTCCGATAAATACTAAACTTAAAACCTGGGTTCTCCTTATGTACACGCACATCCGAAAACGGGATTCAGTTGTCCTACCAATAATTCAGGCATTATCTATAAAATTGGTTGTAAACAACGTGATTCCTTTTACAATGGACAGACGGGAAAGGGTTTGAACACACTGTAAAACAGCATCAATATTCTGTTAGAACGGGACAGTCGTCCCGTGCCCTTTTTGTCCATTTGTCAGTTATCCCATTGTATTGATTGGAATAATGCTTCAGTTTGGTTTCACTCAAGCTCATACCTAATTTTAGTGTGCAGTGATAAATTAGGTTCTATATCGGATATGCTAATTTATCACTGCACAGATTATCAATTTATCACTGCACAAATTGAAGTTATTACTGCGCAAATTGATTATCACTGCACACGAAAATTAGGTATGCTCAAGCTACATTGTTAATAGAAATATCCTTGAGCTTGCCATATTCAACTTGCAAACAATTTCAACATTAGTCAGGGCCTTATTTCGCTTGATCCTGTTGTTTTGAATTCGTTCAGACGGATTTTGACAAGAAGGGTAAGGTGCTAAAACTCTGATAGCTTTTCCGTATAAATTTGTATGCTCCTCCTACAATTTTTTGCGCACCAATCATATTATCCTTTTCTTTTTTTTTTTCTTTGTAACCTATATATAGTCTCGAACTTATTAATTTCAGTGTTCCTGAGGATGTCATTAGACGAAAGTGCTTGAGCACCATTCTGTGTTTTCTTTTTCTTTCGTGGTTATTTTCATATATATATTATATATATATATATATATATATATATATATATATAGTGGACCTAGTTTTAGCCGTTTAAGGTGATAATGATTTAATTGTATGCAATGATTGATTAAGGCAATGACTGATTGCTTATTAATGATAGGCTATTTGAGTAGATCCACCATACTATTGGAAGTGACCGAAAAGGCAGCGAGGTCACCAGCTTGGTTTACACCCAAGCAAATTAATGTTAAGGTTATAAAAGACACCTTATATTGTTTTGTATTTTATTATGAAAATAAAGCCGTTATTTATTCACTGTGATATAACAAAGAATTGACAGTAATTAATTGGTAGTTTTACGTTATGCTTGTGACAGACTTAGCTAATAAGATGAAATGTTAATAGCTTAATTGACACGTAATAAATAATGTACTCATTAATGGTATGTAAATGGTATGCGGCATGGAACATTGAATGGGCCTAGTAAATGATATAAAGAATGCCCGTGTGTTTGGTACATTGAATAGAATACTTGACACTGATTAAGTAGGCTAAACGATTGCATGGATGCACATAGAATAATTGATGCGGCCTAATAATAATGGATTGAAATGCTTGACAAATAAACAAATATCATTTATATATAAGACCATTATGTGATGTTAAGTGATTACGTCAAGAGAATATTTAGTTAACACATAAATATATGAATTGAACATAATAACGGATGATACGCGGAAGTACGGTATTGAAATGACACTTGAATTGGAGAACAGGCCTACTGCGTTCTTTCACGTGAGTCAGTTGGAACGCTTAATTACACACTTCACTTTGGGAGTATAGCCTACCGTTCGGCGGTAGGTTAATGTAGGCTTCACAAGAGTACTTAGAATAGGAGGTACTTATCTTAGGACGATGTAACTCTTGAAGGCGGGTTGAAGAAAGATCTATTACCGAAAACTCGAGTTGTCGTTGTCCGTTAAGCTTCTTGAGATGATGGATGTAGGCTTCGTGGAGGCCTGAGGTGATGTTACTTCTCGAGGTGCTGAATATATCTCGAGGAATGTGGTGAAACTTGAAGGCCGACCCGGCAAACCGCAGGCCCGAAACGATTCCGGTTGGGCCTCGAAGGATTGCTTCTGCAGGTGGTGTGTAGATCTTACTTGATGATAAATTGTAGGCCTTGAAGAAAGTAGCGGCCGCGCCCCTCGGCCAGGGGGCCGGAAAGCGGTTGGTGGACGTGTTGCTCACGTTCGATGATGTGAGTACGAGTGAGTGAGTGAGAATGAAAGCAAGTGGAAGCTCGCTTTTATACGTAGTTCCTGTGACGTAGGACTTCGCGCCAATTCTTAAGACGCCTTGTGAGCGCGTCCTTTCGTTGATAAGGACTTACTTTCGCGCCTTTTGGGAAGAAACAGACTTTCCATTGTTTGACCACGTGTGTTTTCCAAGCTGTTTGATGATAGCGTGGAAGTAAAGGATTTCTGTCTATTTGCTGGTCTATTTCTTGTCGATCCGCTACATACATATATATATATATATATATATATATATATATATATATATATATATATATATATACACTTGGAAATTATATAGCTTTTAATTTCATTCCTAAGAAACTACTATTTATCCTGATGTGAACGATGTACCAAGCAGAGAGATTTCCTTGCCTTTGAGCATCCCCAAACCCCTAGAGTATGTTTTTCCTTCGAATATTACTTTTAATTTGAGTTAGAAAGCATTCTAATGTCACAGTTAATCAAATGCGATAAGAGGATGCGCTAGTTTGAAGACGTATAATTTAGTATTGGCCATTTCTGAATTTCTTAATTAGTCCTATTTTCGATACTTTTACTGTTGTGCTTCGTAAGCAGTCAAATTGGTCCCGAGTCGAGAGAGGACTGTAGTGAGCGGGATTTTGCAACTATATTCTCTGTATTCTCTCTCACCGATTGTTGAGAGAGAATGACAATCTTTGTCTCCTTATTTTAAAATTCATATTCAGATTCATATTCTCTATTTTTCCGAAAATAAGTTGAGGGAGTATGCGAGTAAAGGTATTGAAAGGCATTCACTTTTAAGTACATCTATAAAGAATAGCGAAACGAGTCATATGGATTCCCTTTCATGACAAAAATTACATTTATTATACATAATTTGCATAGGTAGCTATAGAGGGGTTATTCAAGTCGTTCTTATTTTCTAGAATGTTATAATATATATATATATATATATATATATAATATATATATATGATGAATAAAACCACGAAGGGAAAAGAAACACAAAGGGGTGCTCAAGCGCTTTCGTCTAATGACATCCTCAGGAACACTGGAGTGAAAGGACAGATCAAGGCAATATATAGGTTACAAAAATAAACATACATACATACATATTCATATATATATATATACATATATATATATATACATATATATACATATACATATATATATATATATATATATACATATATATAGTAAGCATAGAAAAAATTGTGGGAGGAGCAAACACATTTGTATGGGAAATTGACACTTTTAGCACTTCGGCCGACATTCAATATAAATTCAAATGGCTTGTTTATGAAACAGGTCACAAAAGAATAAAGAAATAAAAATAAATATAAATATAAATTGGGGGAAAAAAAAAAAAATTAATTACAAAATAGTGCCTTAGTGATATATATGTCACAGCCTAAATAACCATAAAGAAATAACCAACAAATAAAAAACCACAAATATATATATATATATATATATATATACACACACACATACATATATATATATATATATATATATATATATATATATATATATATAGTAAATCTGATTCGTATTTGAAAAAAATTTTATTCGTATACACTGATTGTAACCAATTTTAACTTAAGTGATTACTGTACAATCTAAAGACCTTATTCTGGATAATTTTCTAAGTTTTAAAAGCAACAATTTAAACCTCGAACTGATTTTCTCTAAAGGTTTTACGAGAATGAAGTAAAAAGACTATGGAGAGAAAGGTGAAGGCAGAATTAAACAATAGCCATCTTTTTTTTTTATACGAAAATTTTTAGAAGAAGCATTTCGCTTTTAAATTCTTTCCCAGATTATTCCAAACATCATCTCCTTTGTATGAGAAGGATTCCTCGATATTTCGAGTATAAAGCTAGAATTTAGAAGTAATAGTTATCACAACTTAAATTTCTTGAATGTTTTACTTGGTTGTTTGACGTGATTTGCATAATAAACACGGGAACTTCTTTATAAAATATCTTAAGAATGTGTGAATAGAGATTAAAGTTATTTAATTGAAGAACATAGTGTAAGGGATTTCAATTACGACTCGTGTGATACGAGTCTGAAAATTTTTTATATATAAAATTTTAAGAGCAAATAAAATATTGGTTTTATTTCCGCAAACTGGTTGGTCGTATATGATGTAAAGATATGCAAGGGTGTAATATAACTTCCACAATATATATTTTGCAAAGTTGTATTTCAGTCTATCAAATATATAAAAAAAATTAATTTCAACAGTTTATTTAACACGCGTTCGATGCTCTTCAAATTTAATTTTGTAGCCATCTAGAATTACACCTAATTCTATATTCATTATTTTGTTATCTTTCTGTGTTTAAGTTTACATTCCGTTTTCTTATTTGATATATTTACAGTATATATTTAAGGTCTTTGATACATTTCAGGATAATTTATTTGCCTTCAGACTAATTGCCCACTTTTGGAGTTTGGACTGAGTGTTTAATAAATCATAAGCTTTAGATAATACCTGGAATATTGCATTTTCTTTTTAATTGTTTAACTTTTACAGGGTTCCTTAATTAATTCAATAACCGCATACTCGTTAGAGGCTTTTGCATTAAGACCGAACAGATTAAGCGCATGACAGTGTATTTACCCTGTAGGAAAACTTATTAATTGCCTAAATATAAATTTAAAAAAAAATTCTCACAGTCAGCGAGATAGATATTAAAAGCTAACTTGAAAGATTTCCAAATTACTAATTTTAAATGTAGTTACTTCAAGAATAGTTGGGTAATTAATTTTTACACAACTTGAATAGAATAATTATACAGCAGTTAGTAGTATAAAAGAACCAATTGGAACGGTGACGTCATTGGTGACGTCATCAAAGGCAGAGGTCTCGTGGGAGTTGTTAGATTAAGAGGAAAATGGGAAGGGGGTATTTTGAGAATTCATTTATTTACTTTATTTTTACTGATATATATATATCAGTAAAAATAAATAAATATATATATATATCAGTAAAAATAAATAAATAAATAAATATATATATATATATATATATATATATATATATATATATATATATATATATATATATCAGTAAAAATAAATAAATATATATATATATAATATATATATATATATATATACACACAGGGTGTCCCAGAATTAACTATTTCAATGAAATCGGACAAATTTTTTAAAAACACTTTTATTTATGTTTATCATGTTTAATATGTGTTAAAATTGTATAAATTTCTAAATTTTTTTCATAATTTTATTTTCATAATTTTTTCATTATCTGGTCCAATGAAAGACCGTCTGAAGTCATAGAATGGCAAAGAGACTCTCCAAAAGTTAACGTGTGGCTTGGAATGACCAAATCCAAAATTTATGGCCCATTCTTCTTTGCGGAAGCAACTGTAACAGGTACCGTCTCCCTTGATATGCTTCAGCAGTTTCTCGAACCACAGCTTCTTGATGATGGCATTCTTGATAATGTTGTGTTTCAACAAGATGGAGCACCATAAATTTTGGATTTGGTCATTCCAAGCCACACGTTAACTTTTGGAGAGTCTCTGCCATTCTATGACTTCAGATGGTCTTTCATTGGACCAGATAATGAAAAAATTATGAAAATAAAATTATGAAAAATAGAAAAAAATTTAGAAATTTATACATTTTTAACACATATTAAACATGATAAACATAAATAAAAGTGTGTTTTTAAAAAATTTGTCCGATTTCATTGAAATAGATAGTTAATTCTGGGACACCCTGTATATATATATATATATATATATATATATATAGTGTGCCTAATCTTAGCCGAATGAGGTGATGCTGATTAATTTAATGCTAGTGATTAATTGATTCAATGATTGATTGTTATAATGACAGGCTGGGTTAACAATTTATGATGTCCTACAGTATCACTGGTTGAAGGTGGCTAGTGGAGTAGACCTACTATAATATTTCTGAGTGATACGAATTGCTTCCAGGTCACCAGCTTGGATTACACCCAAGGTTAAGAACCTAATTGGCAAGTAATGCATTCATTTATGGTAGGCTAATGGCATGCAAAAAAATGGAACACAGCATGAAATATGAAATTTAGTGATAACAGAAATTACGCACGTACGTTTTGATACACTGAATAGAATACGTAACACACTCATTATGTAGGCTAATGGTTATGCATGAATGAACATGGAATAAATGATGCTGCCTAATAAATAATACAATTTAAGCACGTACGTTTTGGTACACTGAATAGATGACGCAAGACACTGATTATGGAGGCTAAAAGTTATGCATGAAAGGAAAACGTGAATCACGGTATTTGATACAACACTATGAATATGAAATAAGCCTACTGGGGTTTGTATGAGAGATGTTAATTTGACGCACAATTGATAATTATACGAAATATCACCATAACTGGGTGATACACAATTATGGTTTTGTAATGACACTTGAATTAGGAAATAGGCCTACTGCGTTTTTAACGAGAGTCAGTTGGAACGTTTGATTAAACAATTTGGGAGTATAGCCTACCGTTCGGCGGTAGGCTAATGTAGGCTTCACGAGAGTTACTTAGAAAAGATGCACTTATCTTACCAGGACGTCGAATACCTCTGGCGAAGGAGTGTAGAAGGTGGACCTATTCCTGTAGGCCCGAGAGGTCGTTGGCCGTCCGTTGTTATGCACGTCGAGATCGTTCTTGTAGAGTGGGAATTTGAAGGTGAAATTGACCGTCCGTTGCTCTGCAAGTCGAGGTCTTCACGGTGATGTGTTTAACGGGCCTATTGGATTCTCGTTGACGGCCGCTTTTCGTAGAACGGTGAACGCTGAACCAAGGTGACGTGATTTAGGCTTGTAGATTCGTAGAAGATTTACATACTGTATCCTCCTTGAGGATGTTTTCTCGTAGCGTGTTGAACTTTACTGGTGCTCTCGAGGATGATTGGCAACTGGTTGAAGTGTTGTGAAGAGGCCAATGGAAACGCCTACTGCGGTTGCGTGGTTTGTTGCGGGAAGGATTTATAGTTTACTTCAAGTGATGCTTCGTTTCTTGAATGGAATATGTTGAAGTGGGCCTTGGTCTGGTGCCGGCTAAAGCTGAAGCAGGGAGACTGCGTGTAGCGTGGACTTACGAATGGACGCACGAAAGGAGTGATAATGAATGTCAGTAAACTGCGCCTTATATAACTTTAGGAACATTCGAATTCCGCGGTTCGAGGCTAGCGTCATTGTTTTTCGTTTATTCCTTGAAACCACGTGTGTCTTCTAAGAATGTTTGAGAAATGGCGGTAAAAGAATTCCTATGGCTGTTTTTGGTCTGTTTTCTGTCTGTAGTTGTCTGTTCCTCTACATATATACAGTCGGTGCTCTTCCAATATGTGATCTACCGCGAAACTGTGATCTACCATATTCCAATACGTGCTCTACCGTGAAACTAGCGTTATAAGGCTAACTAACGAAAATATCATGACTTAACCTAACCAATCGTTAGGTCAACTATACGCCCTTGACGATTGGTTAGGTTAAGTCGTGATATTTTCGTTAGTTAGCCTTATAAGGCTAACTAACGTACCTGCTGCTAATCCGAATAATCTAAAGTAGATCACGTATTGGAATGTAAATTTTAAGGTAGAGCACATATTGGAAGAGCATCATACAGTCTTGTGAAAATTAATTGAAACATCGTCCTTTTAAATTGAGACATTTCAATATTTTTTTCTTTTTTAGGCGACTTTTTTTTTTACGAAGGAGTGGTACAACAATTGTTTGCACGTGTTCTTTACGCAAATATTAAATCACAAATTGACTCTTTTTAATCAGTGTCGCCTAAGACAGCAACGAGGGTGGATGTGTTTCAATTTGTGTCGGATTGTGAATTCTTTAACTTTTAACATAACAATGGATATTACGCCCAGGAAACGTTCTCGGATTGTAACTTTATCGGAATACACTCCAATAACTCTTAGAAAAATTGCAAAACAATGTGAGGTTAGCGTAGCAAGTGTTAGCCGAATTGTGAAAGCCTACCGAGAAAATGGATCTTTTTCTCCTCGACGGAGGAACAAATGTGGCCAAAAACGTGAGACAACAAAGAGGGATGACAGAATTTTGTTACAAAAAAGTCTAAAAAACCCTAAACTTACTAGTGATGAACTGCAAAAGGAATTGTCAGCTGCTGGAATTAACGTTTGTTCCAGTACTGTGAGACGTCGTCTTTTGGATGCTGGATGCCCCGCAAGAAAGCCTCTCCGTAAACAACTTCTTACGAATGCAATGAAAAAGGAACGTGTTTCTCGGGCTAAACAATACCGGCACTGGACAAAGGAGCAATGGAGAACTGTCATGTTCACCGATGAATCGCATTTTGAAGTCCAGGGACAGAGATCCCGTTATGTAAGAAGATCACTCAATGAACCGATTCGCCAGGTTCACATTGAACAACACGTCAAACATCCCGAAAAGGTTATGTTTTGGGGTTCTTTTTGTTTTACCGGACCTATAAGACTTTTGCCAATCACAGGAATGATGAATTCCGAAAAATACGTGGATATTCATACAAAAGTGGCTCCCGACTTTATCAAAGCTTCTCCAGATGGTGAAGGGGTATTCCAGCATGACCTTGCACCTTGTCATGCATCAAAGAAATCAATGAAAGCATTGCAAGATGAGAATATTCAAGTACTCAAATGGCCAGGGAACTCACCAGTTTTAAATCCAATAGAAAACCTGTGGGCTATAGTTAAGCAACGCCTGCGAAAACATGACTGCACAACAAAGCTCATCAGCGCAATAATTAAAATATGGTATCATGACGAAGTTATAAATATTTGCGCAACCTTTGTCGATTCCATGCCCCAACGTGTAAAATGTGTTCTTAAAGCTAAATGAGGCCATAGCAAATACTAAATCTTAAATATGTTGCTTTTATGACCAATAAATGGTTTAAATGGTGTACCGAAAATTCCACCCATGAAAATTCCACCCACGAAAATTCCCCCCAGTAAATTCCACCCTAGGAAAATTGCACCCACAGAAAATTGCACCCACGAAAATTGCACCCACCCAAAGAAAATTAGTTTAACCAATCGTCAATGCCGTACAGTATAAAGAATCCTCTTCTCTTAATATATAAAAATAAATAAATAAATTTTTTTTTTTTTTTTATTTTTTTTTTTTAGGTTAATTGTACGCCCTTGACGATTGGTTAGGTTAAGTCGTGATAGTTTGGTTAATTTTTGCTACCCGCGACCCGCACGAAAAACCTATCAGATCATAAATGAAAGACTGAAGAGACTAGTGGAGCGCTATAATAATACAGATAGTTTAGAGTTCCTCAAGAGCATTGCATACAATCTTCATTAAACGTCGAATAATTGTTTTTTAATATATCTTTTACTTATAAATCTTTTACTTTTTACTGTAATAAATTTGAAATAAATCTTTTACTTTTTACTGTAATAAATTTTTAATAAATTTATAAATAATAATACACATTTTAAACTTAAACTAATTTTCTTTGGGTGGGTGGAATTTTCGTGGGGTGGAATTTTCTGTGGGTGGAATTTTCCTTGGGTGGAATTTACTGGGGGGAATTTTCATGGGGGGAATATACATGGAACCGTTTAAATATCAAATAATGTTTTTGTCACCTTGTGTTTCAATTAATTTTCACAAGACTGTGTGTGTATATATATATATATATATATATATATATACATATAATATATATATATATATATCAGTAGTGGACCGGATGTCAGTTTTTCAACATATGCGGATGCGAATCTTTAATTTCGATATCCGCGGATGCGGATGCGGATATTTAGTTAATCTATCAATATAATATAGAATTATCAATATATAACATTTTTCAAATTTCGTGATATTACTATTATGGCAGGCAATGCATAAGAATTAAAACTAATATTAATGTTTTCAGTATGATAAAAATAATAACTTTCTCAAGAGTTTCAGCCACAGAAAATTCAATGAAACAAGTTTCATTCAATTTTCTGTGTTACCAGGTATTTATATTTTGAGGTTTATATATTTGTTCATTAATAATATAATTAATACTTTACATGAAATATGCATGACTGGGCCTTATAAGCTACTTTATAAGCTAATTTAATTGTAAATTGCATAATTTATTAGAGGTAATATCCGCATAACATCCGCAGTCAGAAGTGCGGATGCGGATGTTAAAATTGATGCAGGTAAAAAAAATGAATAAATATAATGAAGGGAAACTTCTACAATATATTTAAATAAACGTGATATTAATGGTGCTTATATTTAAGTATTTAGAGGGTTTATTTAAGGGTTGCGATGTTCTGGTAGAAATACGCCGATGCTCGTCCACTCTGGTTTGATATTGGCGAATGGTGCTGACGACACCTTTCTCCTTTTTCATAATGCCAACCACGCCCCCCTTTTTCTTAACTATCTTAATTCCCAACACAAAAACATTAAGTTCACCAAAGAAGACGAATCCAATAACACCCTACCCTTCCTAGATATAACAATAACAAAACAACAAATTCGGCCCCTCCATATAAGGAAACCCACATACACAGGCCTAGGTACTAATTACCTAAGCCACACCCCTTCGCCATATAAAATAAACAGCATCAAAATTTTAATGCACCTCGCCTATCATCTTTGCTCTTCGTACTTATCTCTCAATAACGAAATAGAATTCATTCATAATTTTGGCATTAACAACTTCCCAAAACATCTTTTACAATTTTTAACCAGAAATTTTCTTAATAATATTTATCCCGCCCCCCCCCCTTAAAGTTCCCACCGTTAAAAAAGACGTATAATACTTTTCATTTCCCTATAACGAACATATCAGCCACAAAATACTTTCAGAACTCCGCCTCCTACTCACCCCTCTTTACCCCCAAATTAACTTTCAATTCGTTTTCACCAACAATAATAGCATCAAATCATACTTCAACCACAAAGAAAAAACACTTCAGTCCCTTGCTTCGTCCACCATCTACGTTTTCAACTGTGTTCGCTGCAAAGCGAACTATATTGGCAACACCATTCGCCAATATCAAACCAGAGTGGACGAGCATCGCGGTATTTCTATCAGAACATCGCAACCCTTAAATAAACCCTCCAAATCAGCAATAAGAGATCACTGCCACCTTCACAACCACCCACTACTTCCCTCCAATTTCAAAATTATCAACGCAACCAACCATCCAACCGACCTCCCATTCTGGAGTCCCTACACATCCTCGGTATTAAACCAACTCTCAACGACTATAGTTCTGCCTTTAACTTAAACATAGCCAAATAAACTGTCATATCCTACCCCACTGAGAAGAAATTCACCGTCGCTCCGTCTGGCTCCAACTCTTCTAATATAGACCCCTTCCAACAACCAATCATTCCCAACATTCTGCTCAATTAGTCCCCTTACCCCGACGATAACAACCTGGTAAGACTCCTCTCAATTTTCTTCGCTTTTTACTTTATATTTGACGGCTGATCACTCTTCTATATTTTATATTATTTAATTTTTAATTTTAATTAATTAAATATAAGCACCATTAATATCACACGTTTATTTAAATATATTGTAGAAGTTTCCCTTCATTATATTTATTCATTTTTTTATCTGCTTTTATAATTTTAGCACTAATGATGGAAAATGAAAGTTTCCGAAACGTTTGTAAATAAACATGTACCATCTCTTCGTCCTCTTATTCCTCGCTATATATATATATATATATATATATATATATATATATATATATATAAGTAGGGCGTAGGCATATTATCGTATTACATTATCACTAAATCCATTTACTTAGACATTATTAAAGTACATTCCGATGAGCTAAATATAAAAAATGACAACTGATAATGCAATCCTAGTAACAATACCAGTATAATTACCTTTTTTAGGCGGGAAGGAGGGACCAAGAGCAAATGCCCACAAAAACGCCCAACCCCCCATAGAAGAAGAAGAGAGCTAGCTAAAATCAAGGTCCATGGTTTCGAGATGCCTGGACACTCTGTCTTTGAAAATTTGGAGGTCATAGATTGGGGGGAAAGATGGATTGAAGAAGATTGTTCCAGATTTTACCGGGTGAGGAAAGATCACGAGAAAAGGAAATGTTAAGAGAAGAGGAAGGATTGAGTTGTGTATTGTTGAAGGTAAGGGGGTAGTCGTGTGGAAGATTGTGACGAGTAGACATATGGAGGAACTGAGGTTTTGAGGCATTGAAAGCTACAATGTGTTTTTTTACCCAAGTCAAAGATAGTAGAAAGATCAGAGATCAGATGCACCACAGCTGTCCTACGCGAAGCATGGAGTGACTGTTGAGAGGGACGCTTTGTGAAGCATTCAAATCAAAGTTATTCAAATTTTCTTCAGTAAAAACAAAGCGAACATAATCATTAAAAATACCAACAATATCGTCGTTATTTTCAAATATTCTACCGTCATATTTTGTTGGGTCAGTACTCAGTAGTATCCTGGTTTTTATTAGCGTACTTCTAAAAACTAAAGAATTTCTTTGGATCCTTAATGCTATTTGTAGTTAGATTTATTTCACTATACCTTTTGCTCTTCCTCATCAAACTACTTAACTTATTTCTTAATTGCTTATAATTATCTAAGTCCACAAGGTTATTACTGCTTTTAAACTCCCTGAATGTTCTTTACTTATTTTTAATCACTTTAGCTATTTCCTTATTCTACCACAGAGGTTTCCTAATCTTGTTTTCCTAACAGTTCTGAAAGGAATAAATCTACGTTGTACAGGGTAGGCAAAAGGTCTGGGCAACCACTCAAAATATTTACATATCTAATTTTTGCATATCTCATATTTACATATCTAATTTTTTTGCATTTTAGTAATTTTTTGTTAAATTAAAAAGTAAATTAAATGTTAAAAATGTCACAATGCAATAAATTCTTTCTTTCACGTACACCATCTTATTTTGAGGGGGTTCCCAGACATTTTGCCCACCCTGTACAATGTACTGTACATCCTCCAAAATTTCTTTGAATCTAGACCACATCTCAATAGCATTTTTACTGGCATATTTATAGGCAATGTTCCCTCTAATTTTTTTTAGTCCGTGTGCGCAAGAAATTTTCGTCGTGCATACATTTATATTCATGGTGAAAAATTGCACAAACTTTTCTGAGCGCTATTAACTTCAAAATTAATTATATATAAATATTAAATAAGTAATAAATATTATTTCCATAAGGTGATAGCTCGATCATTACGGTACTATTAAATGGATATTAAAAAACTATTTACAATATTATACGGGTGTCCCAGGAGGAAATGTCAAGAATGCACCATTTCACTCTTTGGGTATTTCTAAGTAGAAAGTATTATATCGATATTGGTCTGATTCCCAACCGTTACCGAGATACAGGCCTCTACATTTGGGTAATTAAAACATAATAAAAAGGCGATCTTAGATACTATTTAATGACACTTGTGGTTTACAAAAAGTACAAACATACAATACACTATTGCACTTATTGCAGAATGGTTTCAAAGTGAACCCCTCCTTCTTCAATGCACGCGGCGAGCCTCCTTTCCATCGAGTCTTGCCAAGGAAAACGCGGAAGTTCATTTCTGAGGTTTATGAACGCATCCTGTATACGTGCAACCAACTGCTCCCTAGTTTCGGGCTTACCCCGCTGATAAACGTTACTCTTCAAAAACCCCCAGACAAAAAAAATCTAGCGGAGATAAGTCAGGCGAACGAGGAGGCCATGCCACAGGTCCTCCACGTCCAATCCACCTTCCCGGAAACAGTAGAGGCCTGTATCTCGGTAACGGTTGGGAATCAGGCACATGTCGATATAATACTTTCAACTTAGAAATACCCAAAGAGTCAAATGGTGCATTCTTGACATTTCCTCCTGGGACACCCTAAATATGAATAAAATAAAAAATAGTAAAATAAAATTCAACAAAATAGAGAAATAAAATAAAAATAACTAATTGAAAATGACTATTTTAGTTATCATTTCTCAAAACAATTTTTAGCATTTAACAATTTAAAATAGACTATCAACATTAATACAGGATTTTATTCATTCACAAAATAGGAATAAAATAAAAAATAATTTTATTTTTTATGAATTATGAGTAATTACTATTCGTTTTTATGCAAAAATAAGAAAGAGAAGGTTTATATTCAATGCGTTAATGTATAAAAGGAAAAAATGCAAATACATAGAGTAAAAAGAATCCGTATTACGTAATTGCGTGGACGTCGGCGAAGTCGGTCGGAAGGGGTTAATACTTAAAAGAGCGACGAGAGAGTATGTTGATGCAAATGGTCAAACCTTGTGTGACGGTATATTTTTGAAATTACTTCATTTACTGTCGTGACTCATGATACGCTTGAGCCTGTGCGCATTTTATTTTGCTGTGTGCGCGGGTTTCACAACGCGTGTGCGCGCGCACACGCGCACACCTTACAGGGAAGATTGTTTATAGGTATGATCATAGGATTAATTGGGAAGGTTCTAAAATTTTATTAAAAAATAAAGACAACTGAAAAGAAAATTCTAGAATGAGCATTTAAGCATTTATATGCTTTGCAAATAATTTTAATAACAATTCGAGAACTTATAAAATTTATTATATCTTCTTAAAGTAACTTTCCCCTCAATCAATATCTGCTAATTTTTTTGCTGATTCTTCATAACCGTTTCTTTTACGCTGTATATATATATATATATATATATATATATATATACATACGCACGAGTAACATTCTTAACAGTCTTAACTCTAACATTCTTAACAGTGTGAGTAGGGATAATCTTAAGATAGATTGCAGCGAAACGCCTGTGGGAGGGACAAAGGAAAATACTTTGATATCAGTTCCTTGAAGTAAAGAGGTTAATTAAAGAGTTAAAGACTGGTTCTGCGTCAAGGGTAGATGACCTATCGAATGAGCACTTAAAATATGCCAATCACGTAGTATGTCTGCATATATCATTGCTCTTATCAGCCATGCTTGCTCATAGCCATATCCCTGCAGAGTTCATGAGGGTATATATCTTGCCCCTGGTCAAAAATAAGTATGGAGACATTCTGTCCAGCAATAATTACAGGCCTATTGCTGTCGCTTCTTGCTTCTCGAAACTACTAGAAAAACTCTTGTTACTCCGATTAAATGATGACCTATGGACATCTCCTAATCAGTTTGGTTTTAAAAGGTCCCACTCAACTGATCTGCGTATCTATGTACTTAAAGAAACAATATCTAAATACATTGACAGTAATTCATCTATTTATAGCTGTTTCCTAGATATACATAAGTAAGGCATATGATAGAGTGAACCACAATATTTTATTTAAAAAAAGTAGAAGACAGGAAGGTTCCCATGTACATATTAAATTTATTGAAATTTTGGTATTCTCACCAATCGTTTACCGTTAGGTGGGGCAATGTACTATCCGAATGTTTTGGCTCCTGTTGCGGGGTGAGACAAGGCTCCTTGCTCTCCCCTATGCTGTTTAATGTGTATATTGACGGATTAATTGCTTCACTTAATGAGGCGACAGTGGGATGTTGTACAGATAACACAAGGATAAATAACTTGGTTTATGCCGATGATAGGTGTTAATAATGTATATTCTGTTAATAATGTATATTCTGTCCATGCAATATGTAGACCTCCTAATACTAATATCAATAGCTTTTTTATTCACTTAGATAATATGTTATGCAACTTCCATAAATCGAATGCCATAGTTGCGGGTGACTTCAACATCAATTTGCAATCTGAAGCAATCTCTCATAAATTTTTAAACTTCATGAATTCTTTCTATCTTAGTCATACTGTTACCAAACCCACTCGAGTCTGAAATTATGGCAGTCGAATAACAGAATCTACGATTGATAATATATTTGTAAATAGCAATGCCCTCGTAAATTCTGGAATTATAACTACAAACATCAGTGATCATTTTCCTACTTACGCTATATTCAATAACTTTGTTCAGGTTGCGGACAAAACAACTATTGATTACAGAATATTCTCAGAAGTTAACAAAAGAAAATTTATTGGGGCTGTAGAAAATACTCGATTTGACCATGACGAACTTATAAATGACCCAGATCATACAGTATGTTTCAGTGCTTCTATAACGCCTTATTCCATATTTTTAATATTTGCTTACCTTTAAGGAGAAAAATGGTTTCTCCCAAAAGTGTCGCAAATCCATGGATCACTCCAGGAATTATCACTTCAATAAAGAACAGAGATAAATTATTCAAATTGCAATTACAGAGCAAAATTCCTAAAACACAATATACTCAATACAGAAACAAATTAACTAAAATAATCAAAATTGCAAAATATAAGTATTATAACAATCAATTTTCCAAACATAAAGGAGACATGAAAAAGACTTGGACAACCATAAACAGTCTTCTCGGAAAACAAATTAGGAAAAATTCAATAAAGAAATTAAATGTTGATGATAAAGAAATTACTGATGATACTGCTATTGCAGACTCTTGAAATGCACATTTTACTTCAATAGCGGATAAGCTTCGCTCACAATTACTAAATAATGATCACTCACCTCTAGAATATATGCCACCCAGCCCACTAAATTCACTTTCTTTTGTTCCTGCTACCTCTACTGAGGTCCGGAATATTATTGGTAAATTAAAAATACAAAAAAATAACATTCATAACATTCCTGTACCTATATTGAAACTTGTTAAAGATAAGATATCTGTAACTTTGGCTAAAATTATCAATTAAAGTATTTCCAAAGGAATATTTCCATCAATGCTAAAAACTGGTTGTATAACACCCATTTTTAAAGGGGGTGATCCTATACTAGCAATAAATTACAGGCCGGTGTGTTCATTATCTGTGTTCAGCAAAGTTTTTGAAAAAATTGTAAAAAGCAGAATGCAGCGATATTTAGAAGCCTATAATTTATTATCTCCAAATCAATATGGCTTCGGTAATAATAAAACAACAGAAATGGCTATTTTAAATCTTATGGAAATTGCAAATATAGCTAAAAAGAACAAAGAAATAATGATATCAACATTTATGGATTTGAGTAAGGCGTTTGATGTAATAGACCATAATATTCTACTTAATAAATTATATTGTTACGGCTTTAGAGGAGCAATCAGTGATTGGGTTAAAAGTTATTTGTCCAATAGATATCATTTTGTATCAGTAAACAAGTTTTGCTCAACTAAGGCGCTTGTCAAACATGGTGTACCACAGGGCTCAGTTCTGGGTCCACTGTTATTTTTATTATATAAAATGACCTTCCACGTTCATCTGATATACTGAACTTCATAATGTTTGCAGATGATACAAGTGTCTCTTTTTCTTGCAAAGATGTTAATTCAGCTAATAATATATTTAATTCAGAATTCATCAGTGTAATGAAATGGTTGACCACCAATAAACTCTTCCTAAATACCAGTAAAACAAATTTCATGATTTTTACTAATAAAAAAAATGTATATCTTGATGAACTTAATGCTAATGGAATTGCTATAAAGGAGTGTACTGTACAAAATTTCTTGGTGTAATGCTAGATAAGAATTTGCAATCGAGTGATCATGTAAATTATATCGCGAAAACGATTTCAAGGAGTGTTGCTATAATTTTAAACTTAGAAATGTAGTCCCTAAACAAGTTTTATTGACTCTTTATCATACTCTTGTTCTTCCTTATATAACGTACTGCACCCTTGTTTGGGGAAACTCCGCTAACAGCGCATTAAATGGTATCTTTGTCATCCAAAAACGAGCAATGGTTATCTGATGCAGATTTCCTTGATCACTCTAGTATATTAGTTAAAGAGCTAAACCTACTAAAGCTCAATGATATAACCAAACTGGCATATTTTATTTTTATTTACAAGTGTAAGAACAAAATCATTAATTTACAATGGGTAAAAAGATATTTTCTAACTCATCAAGAAATCCACTCGTATCAGGCCAGAAATAGAGCAAAGCTTCTTATACCTCAATTTAGATTGTCTTCATCTCAAAAACTACCCATTTTCATTGGATTGAAACTATGGAATGATTTAAATGCCGATATAAAAAATATTGTGAATGTAAATTTGTTTAAAACCAAGTTGAAATCCCAATTAATAATGGCATACTAACAAAAATCTAGGATTAATGTCCATTACTATTGTTTACTAATTATTAATTTCTCAGGTGTAATCTAGTATTAAAAACACATTTCTTGGAATTGTTCAGTTCTTATCTCTCATGTATAATATTGGCTTCTTTGTATGGTATTGGTATAGTGCCTTCAATGGTGACCTTGTATTTGTCATGTCAGTAGTGATAATTTAAGATTAATACATGTTTTAACTATTAATAATACTTATTTATTTATTTATTTATTATTAATTAATAACAACTAGCTGTTTATTTTTAATAAGAGCCCAGTAAAGCCTAAAGCTTAAGCGCTAAATTAAATAAAATAAATAGTCGAGCTTCAAAATTATTTATGTCATTGTAAATTGAAACAATTTTAATAAATAAAAAAGTCCCTCTGTTAAAGGTCTGGATCGGCTACTAAAAGTCTGCAAAGTGTATTCGCAGAAACATGATATTCTTTTTAATGTTACAAAAACTAAGGTTATGCAATTTCATCCTAAAAGCTATAATCAGCCAGCTGATATTAGGTTTAAAATGAAAGGTGAAGTAATTGAGGAAGTACAAGAGTTTAAGTATTTCGGTCAAACTATTACCAGCTCCTTGAGTGATGACTCGGATATAAGAAAACAATCTCGAAGCCTGTGTGCACCGTCGTCTATCAACATGATGGTGCTCCTTGTCACTATGCCAAAATTGTTCAGGATTATCTAAATGGACGTTTTCCAAATCGCTGGATCGGACGCGGAAGCAACAGACCTTGGCCAGCGAGATCACCAGATTTAACCCCTTTAGATTTCTTTGCATGGGGCTTTATCAAATCGCACGTCTATCAGACGAAGATTACGAGTCTTGAAAACTTACGTACACGTATATGAACTGCTGCAGATAACATAACCCCGCAAATGCTCCAGAATGTGTTTAGAAATGCTGCGGAACGATTTGAGCTGTGCAGGGATACTGATGGGCGTCACGTCGAATCCTACTCTTAATTATTTAATAAATGTTACCACTTTATCATTTTATGATTGAATTCCATATAATTTCCAAGTGCTTCACAAAAATAGATCCTGACTTTATGTACACCCTGTATATACGGACAGCAACTCTGGGTGAATTATAAAAAAGGTTCTGGCAGAACTCTAAATTTGCTGTACAACAGGTCTTTTAGACTTACATAAATTATCCCCGAGATGCTCAGCCTCGGAAATGTTTGCTATCCGCAATGTCCCGAGCTTCCCGGAGGTAACAAGACGATACAGTCTAATGCAAAGAATTAAAAAATCAACCAACCCGCGGAACCCTGGGGTTCCACGGAGGCTTAACAAGGGTTCCGTGACACGTTTTCTAATCAGTCCAATCAGGTCTTAATTAAATAATATTTTATATTCTTATTCTGACTTGAAATGGCACCATCGTGGATTTGGGATCACTAAATATTTTTCGCTAAAATTAAAATCTGTTAAGTATATGTAAATAAATTTTCTCTACTCGGTTACTGCAAAAATGTAATTTGGCATATTTTAATTTTAACGATTTTATAAAAGACTGGTTCTATTCGTACTGTTTTAAAATAAATATCATATAAATTCCGTCCTAGTATTTAAAATTTGTCATATTATTTATGACAAATTTTAATATATATATATTTTACTCGTGAGAATTTAACTAATTAATTTTGAGCAATATGGTTTCGCTATAATTAAAATTTTCTAAGTTGCCAGTTGATTTGATATGCGCTTGTTTCGTAATTAATTGTGAACCAATCAGTATAACTATAGCCGTTGACGTGGTGCACTGTCAAGTTAATTTCTGATAGGCTTTATTTACTTAAATGTTTTCAGTGTAAAAATTTGTATTGTGTTCATCACTAAAATCTGTAACCGACTTTTCCAGCATAATTTTGGTAAAATGGAGAAATGGTTGAAATGCTATAGGCCTACTCTAAAAGAAAAAACATCTGGAAGTGAAAACGAACGAACGGAATCGCCTACCGAAAATGAAAGTGGAGATAGGCCGACACATGTTAATGGAAAGGATAAAGTACAACCATCTTCATCTTCAATGGTGAGAGAAACTGAAGCTAGTAAAACA